>JAWNPN010000035.1:15015000-15474265 GCA_035047485.1 Drosophila peninsularis | reverse complement strand
TACGAATTAAAATTATGAAATTAATTAAATCATCTAAAACTACAACTAAACCAACGACTACGAATTAAAACTATGAAATTAATTAAATCAACTAAAACTACAACTAAATCAACGACTACGAATGAAAATCATGAAATTAATTAAATCAACTAAAACTACAACTAAATCAACGACTTCGAATTAAAACTATGAAATTAATTAAATCAACTAAAACTACAACTAAAACTACAACTAAACCAACGACTACGAATTAAAATTGTGAAATTGGTTAGATCAACTAAAACTACAACTAAATCAACAACTTCGAATTAAAACAATTAATTTAACTAAATCAACCACAATTAAAAACGACGAATTCCAACAATTAAATAATTGCAACTAAATTATAGCAACATCGAATTAACATGTGAACTATTGTTCCGCCCGACCATAAAAGTTATGAACAATCAAAAGTGAACAAGAACTACAACAACAACTAAAGCAAGATCACACTGGCGGCGAACAAGTTCAAAGAGCAACAATTTTCGCACATCTGCGACGCAATAAAGCGCAGACATTTCGAGAAAAAGCCAAGCAACTACACGATGTGGAAGCGGTATATAAAAGCCTACAAACCGAAGCACTACAACAAGATGAATCACCAAGGCCACACCAAGGTGCCGGCACTGGACATTGGCCACTACTACGACTATGGTGACTATGACGATGACGACGACGACGTCGACGACGACGTCATGCAAATATCGCCCATCCCGGGCGTCAGTGAGGAGGAGGAGGAGACTTCCGAGTCGGAGGACTCCATGGAAATGCTGCTCAGGCTGCATGCCAGAGTGGATGCAGATGGCCGAATCGTTGGCATCGCAACAGCAACAGCAACAACAACAGCTACAGCAGCGGCAGCAGCAGCAGCAGCATCATCAACTACCGGAGTGGCGGGTGAGGTGAGAGCGACGACGGTGGAGGTGCCCACGGGCAGTGGTGGACGCCGGGGCCCCGTTTTGTGGCCGGACGACGACCGCTTGACTCCCGCCAAAAATGCCAAAAAGGCGCGAAAAGTAGCATCAGCGCCAAAAATGGCGCCAAAAATTGCGCCAAAAATGGGAGCATCGCTCACTCACACCAATACTACCAGCCCATGCGAAGAGAGCGCTACATCCACTCACACACAAGCACATGCTCTCTTCATCGCACACCAGGCACAGACGCACACCAGAGCGGCAACAGCAGCAGCAGCAGCAGCACAGCCACAGGCCACAGCTAATACAGGGTATGTGCACAAGAGTGCGAGCTCTCAACTCGCTCACTCTCCTACACTAGTACTCTCACCAATACCAACACCAACATCCATTTGTGCTTGCCCTCTCTCTCGCCATCGCTATCGCTCACACGAGCACGATCACGATCGTGCTCACTCACACTGCGATATGGGAGAGTGCGATTTGTCGCCTGAGCCAATACTGGCAACAACAACAACAACAACAGCACCACCACCACCACCGGAGCATGTGCATATAAATGCACACACACAAAGGCGGACAGCGATGCGGCAAGTGTGTGCGCCGGCCCAGCACACATACACGAACATGCACACGCACACGCATACGCACACACACGTCACCACTACCAGGGTCGGCAGCACCAAGAACAGTAAAGAGCGCAACTACTGCTACAAGATCGACAGCAACAGTAATCGCAGCGGCGGCAATGGCGGCAATGCCGACGATGGCATCGCCAACAACAACAGCAACAACCACTACTATGGGATGCCGCCGCTGATGCCAATTGGGCAACTGCCAGTGACAATGAACATGATGACGACGACCACGGCGACAATGGCGTCTTGGTCCGCCAATACAAGTGCCACGCAACCATCGCGTAAGCGGAGTTGCGAGAAAATGGACGACGAGGCACACTCGAATCTGGGCGACACTGTGGACACTCTGGCCACTCCCGGACACGAGCAACTCAATCCCGCCAAGAAGCCACACACGGCAGGGAGCCGGCCAAGCTGGTCGCAGCTAATCAACATGGCCGATCATGAGGAGAGCGAGAGTGACGCGCCAACGGATGGCGCCGACGACGACGACGACGATGGCCAGCCAATAAGGACCACATCAAATGCAGCAAGTACGGAGAGGAAGAGCGAAGGAAGAGTGCCGACCATCCATGTAACTCGGACGCCGCTAGCTATGCCACTGCTGGAGCAACTATTTATAGATCCGGCAGTGGGCAAAATAACGTCAATGGCCACGGCGAACAATGGACTACGCATACAGTGTAGCACCATGGCAGCGCATGCAGCGGCCATGGAAATACTAGCCAGAGATGGCAAGCCACTGCACACTCACCAGACGCGCAGTGACAGGGGGTTCAGGGTGTGCATCAAGCACATTCCACACACCACCCCCTGCGATTGGATCAAGGAGCGTCTGGAGAGGACGGGATGCGTCGTGAGGTTTGTCCGTAACATACGGCATCGCATCACGGCCACGCCAATGAACGTGTTTGAGGCTGTGCTGCAGACGAAGGAGGATGGCAGCCACACAAACATACTGCAAATCAGGCAACTTGGTGGCCAACCCGTGACGATTGAAAGGCAGTCCAAGCCAATCGATCCGCCCCAATGTCACCGGTGTCAGGCGTTCGGCCACACAAAGAACTACTGCAGGCGGCCATTTCGCTGCCTAAAGTGTGCCGGCGAGCACGCCTCTACGGACTGCACAAAGACACGGCAGTCGCCAGCGAAATGCGCCAATTGCGGTGGCCAGCATATTAGCAGCTACAAAGGCTGCCCCATACACAAAGAGGAGAGGGCCAAGCTCCACGCCCATACCGCAAATAAGATGCCGAAAGAGCAGCAGCAGCAGCAGCAGCAGCAGGAGCAGCAACAACATCAGCGACAGCAGCAGCGGCAACAACAACAACAGCAGCATCAGCAGCATCAGCAAGCAGCAAATCAACACACCAGGGCTGGTGAACGAGCAGCGACACATAGACGCATAGTGCGCGGAGATGCCCCTGTCAATCCGGCAGGACAGCAACACGGCGCAGCAGCCAGCACATCAACAACAGCAACAGCCCAGTAGCCAGCCATAGGCAGCCAGACCAGCGGACAGCAGCAAGTAACATGCAGTCGTAGCAGCGGCGGACAGCAGCTGCAGCAAGTACAATCAAGTCAATACCCAACATGGACGCCATCAGTATGCAGCCCTTACAGCAAATATGCAGCAGCACAAGCCAATAAAGAATAGAAGAGAAGGGGATTGAGTCACAACATATGACAATATGTACAATGATTTTGATTTCTTCTTTTTTTTGTTCTTTTTATTTCTCTCTCTCACTATCCCTCTTTTTCTGTTTAGCCACTAGCTCAACACGAGCAAGGGGCAGACAGAACAGCAGACACAAGTGCCGCCCAAACTCCGGCTCAGGCCAGTTTAGCAAGCAAAAGGGCTGCCACCACCACCAGCGGTCTGTTCTGATGGCCGTGTCAACATACTGGCTGCAAACACCAACACCAGCAGCATCACACCAGCATGGAGCGGGAGCGACAACGACAGTCAACATCTGGCTGCCACTATGCACAAGAGTGCAGCATCAGCATCAGCAGCAGCAGCAGCATGTATGCAGCAGCCAATGCAGACACACACATGCAGCCACCCAAATGGCTGCATCATCAGCAGCAGGAGCGAGAGCGGGAGCAGCACCAGCAGCACCAACAGCAGCAGCAGCAGCGGCAATCAACACCATTGCCCGATCGACCTGCAAATAAAGCATAATGTATATGCGTCAATTAATTTGATTCACTTGCGTGCTTGCACACATCCCACTAGGCACACACAACTCACTGGCCTCACCCTCGGTCGTCCAGGTCCATGATGATGGCCCCACTGACCAGGTGCACGGGCCCAATTGACATCCGGCGGCGCACCCAGTGCTGTCACGGGGCCCCACTAGGCCAGGCCATACAACCAGCACGTACCGGTACCTGCCATGGGTACCTGGTCACATGCGCGAAGATCCCAATCCGGATGACCTGCAAGTGAATTGAACTACATGTGTATGCGAAATCCATAAATACACATACAAACACACACCTACCTGTTGGCACGGCGACGTTGCAGACGCAGGTTCAGGTGCAGAGTATTGTGTGTGGATGGGTGCCCTGTGCTGGCAACACAATCACAACACCACCACACACACCGGTTGCAGCACAACAACATCCAGAAGCAGCAGCAGCAGCAGCACAACAACACCAGAAGCAGCAGCAGCAGCAGCACCAGAAGCAGCAGCTAAAAGAAATTTAATACTCACCAACACAAGCCAAAGGTGACGTCCGATGAATCCAGCCAGGCTTCCATCCTGGTGATGACTCCAGCGTTGGATCGCACGACGTCCCAGTGAAACCATACTTGGATTAGATTCTTAAGACAATAAGATCTATAGAAATTGTAAACAACTCGTGTCCCAATTCGAATTGCATTTCGAATACGAGTTGTTAGCGCCTAATCTCAAGTATAAAAACAAACAGCAACAACAGCTGTTTGTGAATAAGCATCCCTGCAAAAAAAGTGTGACCCCACTAGCAATTTTAAGAACTAGGCAATACGTTAAGTTGGCCGTTCATTTTTGGGAAGCCAATCGATATTTCGATACATTCCCACAAACTCTGCCCATGTTGGCGCCAAGTAAGGGATTCAAAAGTTGCTCAACAAACAGTAATAACGGATTCCGAGATAGCCCTCCGAATAGCGGCCGGATGGGTCACCGGCCGCGCTCGCAACGCCAAACCAAATGGACCAACTCGATTCAGATGTCCAAAATAAACTCGGAGCGGTCTGCCGGTCGTCATGGCAACCTACTGACTGGGAGGCGCGCCCATTGCTAGCTGCGCACGGTGCTCCTAGTCTGCGCTCAACAGCCCGACTAGCTCGCGCCCAGATAGTGTCAACCGACCTAGAAGCCGACGTATGACCATGGGCGCGCAATACCCGCCTACGTGCAGCAGCCAGCAACAACATCAGCCAGCAGCAGCAACACCAGCAACTACACCAGCAGCAGCAGCAACATGCAGCAGCAGACATGCAGCAACACCAGCAACAACATCAGCCGGCGGAAGCAACATGCAACATGCAGCAGCAGCAGCAGCTAGTCATAAGTTAGGCTAAGTCAGTAGAGTGGTGGTAGTAACAGCGGACGCGCACAACATCTACGCATGCGCACTACATCTCCACCATGATGACAGCGAAAGCGGCAACAACAATACCAACAAAGCGATTCAGCAATAACTGACGTCGCGCCGAGGTCGAGATCGGCGCGCACGCACGCAGTTGCAAAGGAGGCGCCAATACTACAACCACCACTCGTTCTTCTGCAGCCACCACGTCGACGTCGTTTAAGCAAACCAACCAATGTAATAGTATAACCTACTGTGAACTCGAGTTGAATAAACGCGCGAGCCAGCAGAGAGTGGCTGGAAGATAAAAAAAAAAAAAAAAATGTGAATAATTAAATTTAAAACAATCAACTACTGCCAATGCAACTACGAACGAAATAATTACAAAGACGTGAAGTGCAAATCCGATCGATGGATTAAAAATGACACAATTTGTGCAAATTATTAAGTTTAAAACAAAAAAATCAATTAAAACTTCAACTAAACCAACGACTACGAATTAAAATTATGAAATTAATTAAATCATCTAAAACTACAACTAAACCAACGACTACGAATTAAACTATGAAATTAATTAAATCAACTAAAACTACAACTAAATCAACGACTACGAATGAAAATCATGAAATTAATTAAATCAACTAAAACTACAACTAAATCAACGACTTCGAATTAAAACTATGAAATTAATTAAATCAACTAAAACTACAACTAAAACTACAACTAAACCAACGACTACGAATTAAAACTATGAAATTAATTAAATCAACTAAAACTACAACTAAATCAACAACTTCGAATTAAAACAATTAATTTAACTAAATCAACCACAATTAAAAACGACGAATTCCAACAATTAAATAATTGCAACTAAATTATAGCAACATCGAATTAACATGTGAACTATTGTTCCGCCCGACCATAAAAGTTATGAACAATCAAAAGTGAACAAGAACTACAACAACAACTAAAGCAAGATCACACTGGCGGCGAACAAGTTCAAAGAGCAACAATTTTCGCACATCTGCGACGCAATAAAGCGCAGACATTTCGAGAAAAAGCCAAGCAACTACACGATGTGGAAGCGGTATATAAAAGCCTACAAACCGAAGCACTACAACAAGATGAATCACCAAGGCCACACCAAGGTGCCGGCACTGGACATTGGCCACTACTACGACTATGGTGACTATGACGATGACGACGACGACGTCGACGACGACGTCATGCAAATATCGCCCATCCCGGGCGTCAGTGAGGAGGAGGAGGAGACTTCCGAGTCGGAGGACTCCATGGAAATGCTGCTCAGGCTGCATGCCAGAGTGGATGCAGATGGCCGAATCGTTGGCATCGCAACAGCAACAGCAACAACAACAGCTACAGCAGCGGCAGCAGCAGCAGCAGCATCATCAACTACCGGAGTGGCGGGTGAGGTGAGAGCGACGACGGTGGAGGTGCCCACGGGCAGTGGTGGACGCCGGGGCCCCGTTCGGTGGCCGGACGACGACCGCTTGACTCCCGCCAGGGATGCCAAGAGGGCGCGAAAAGTAGCATCAGCGCCAAAAATGGCGCCAAAAATTGCGCCAAAAATGGGAGCATCGCTCACTCACACCAATACTACCAGCCCATGCGAAGAGAGCGCTACATCCACTCACACACAAGCACATGCTCTCTTCATCGCACACCAGGCACAGACGCACACCAGAGCGGCAACAGCAGCAGCAGCAGCAGCACAGCCACAGGCCACAGCTAATACAGGGTATGTGCACAAGAGTGCGAGCTCTCAACTCGCTCACTCTCCTACACTAGTACTCTCACCAATACCAACACCAACATCCATTTGTGCTTGCCCTCTCTCTCGCCATCGCTATCGCTCACACGAGCACGATCACGATCGTGCTCACTCACACTGCGATATGGGAGAGTGCGATTTGTCGCCTGAGCCAATACTGGCAACAACAACAACTACAACAGCACCACCACCACCACCGGAGCATGTGCATATAAATGCACACACACAAAGGCGGACAGCGATGCGGCAAGTGTGTGCGCCGGCCCAGCACACATACACGAACATGCACACGCACACGCATACGCACACACACGTCACCACTACCAGGGTCGGCAGCACCAAGAACAGTAAAGAGCGCAACTACTGCTACAAGATCGACAGCAACAGTAATCGCAGCGGCGGCAATGGCGGCAATGGCGACGATGGCATCGCCAACAACAACAGCAACAACCACTACTATGGGATGCCGCCGCTGATGCCCATTGGGCAACTGCCAGTGACAATGAACATGATGACGACGACCACGGCGACAATGGCGTCTTGGTCCGCCAATACAAGTGCCACGCAACCATCGCGTAAGCGGAGTTGCGAGAAAATGGACGACGAGGCACACTCGAATCTGGGCGACACTGTGGACACCTTGGCCACTCCCGGACACGAGCAACTCAATCCCGCCAAGAAGCCACACACGGCAGGGAGCCGGCCAAGCTGGTCGCAGCTAATCAACATGGCCGATCATGAGGAGAGCGAGAGTGACGCGCCAACGGATGGCGCCGACGACGACGACGACGATGGCCAGCCAATAAGGACCACATCAAATGCAGCAAGTACGGAGAGGAAGAGCGAAGGAAGAGTGCCGACCATCCATGTAACTCGGACGCCGCTAGCTATGCCACTGCTGGAGCAACTATTTATAGATCCGGCAGTGGGCAAAATAACGTCAATGGCCACGGCGAACAATGGACTACGCATACAGTGTAGCACCATGGCAGCGCATGCAGCGGCCATGGAAATACTAGCCAGAGATGGCAAGCCACTGCACACTCACCAGACGCGCAGTGACAGGGGGTTCAGGGTGTGCATCAAGCACATTCCACACACCACCCCCTGCGATTGGATCAAGGAGCGTCTGGAGAGGACGGGATGCGTCGTGAGGTTTGTCCGTAACATACGGCATCGCATCACGGCCACGCCAATGAACGTGTTTGAGGCTGTGCTGCAGACGAAGGAGGATGGCAGCCACACAAACATACTGCAAATCAGGCAACTTGGTGGCCAACCCGTGACGATTGAAAGGCAGTCCAAGCCAATCGATCCGCCCCAATGTCACCGGTGTCAGGCGTTCGGCCACACAAAGAACTACTGCAGGCGGCCATTTCGCTGCCTAAAGTGTGCCGGCGAGCACGCCTCTACGGACTGCACAAAGACACGGCAGTCGCCAGCGAAATGCGCCAATTGCGGTGGCCAGCATATTAGCAGCTACAAAGGCTGCCCCATACACAAAGAGGAGAGGGCCAAGCTCCACGCCCATACCGCAAATAAGATGCCGAAAGAGCAGCAGCAGCAGCAGCAGGAGCAGCAACAACATCAGCGACAGCAGCAGCGGCAACAACAACAACAGCAGCATCAGCAGCATCAGCAAGCAGCAAATCAACACACCAGGGCTGGTGAACGAGCAGCGACACATAGACGCATAGTGCGCGGAGATGCCCCTGTCAATCCGGCAGGACAGCAACACGGCGCAGCAGCCAGCACATCAACAACAGCAACAGCCCAGTAGCCAGCCATAGGCAGCCAGACCAGCGGACAGCAGCAAGTAACATGCAGTCGTAGCAGCGGCGGACAGCAGCTGCAGCAAGTACAATCAAGTCAATACCCAACATGGACGCCATCAGTATGCAGCCCTTACAGCAAATATGCAGCAGCACAAGCCAATAAAGAATAGAAGAGAAGGGGATTGAGTCACAACATATGACAATATGTACAATGATTTTGATTTCTTCTTTTTTTTCGTTCTTTTTATTTCTCTCTCTCACTATCCCTCTTTTTCTGATTAGCCACTAGCTCAACACGAGCAAGGGGCAGACAGATCAGCAGACACATGTGCCGCCCAAACTCCGGCCCAGGCCAGTTTAGCAAGCAAAAGGGCTGCCACCACCACCAGCGGTCTGTTCTGATGGCCGTGTCAACATACTGGCTGCAAACACCAACAGCATCACACCAGCATGGAACGGGAGCGACAACGACAGTCAACATCTGGCTGCCACTATGCACAAGAGTGCAGCATCAGCATCAGCAGCAGCAGCAGCATGTATGCAGCAGCCAATGCAGCCACACACATGCAGCCACCCAAATGGCTGCATCATCAGCAGCAGGAGCGAGAGCGGGAGCAGCACCAGCAGCACCAACAGCAGCAGCAGCAGCGGCAATCAACACCATTGCCCGATCGACCTGCAAATAAAGCATAATGTATATGCGTCAATTAATTTGATTCACTTGCGTGCTTGCACACATCCCACTAGGCACACACAACTCACTGGCCTCACCCTCGGTCGTCCAGGTCCATGATGATGGCCCTACTGACCAGGTGCACGGGCCCAATTGACATCCGGCGGCGCATCCAGTGCCGTCACGGGGCCCCTCTAGGTCAGGCCACACAACCAGCAAGTACCGGTACCTGCCATGGGTACCTGGTCACATGCGCGAAGATGCCAATCCGGATGACCTGCAAGTGAATTGAACTACATGTGTATGCAAAATCCATATATACACATACAAACACACACCTACCTGTTGGCACGGCGACGTTGCAGACGCAGGTGCAGGTGCAGAGTATTGTGTGTGGATGGGTGCCCTGTGCTGGCAACACAATCACAACACCACCACACACACCGGCAGCAGCACAACAACATCCAGAAGCAGCAGCAGCAGCAGCACAACAACACCAGAAGCAGCAGCAGCAGCAGCTAAAAGAAATACAATACTCACCAACACAAGCCAAAGGTGACGTCTGATGAATCCAGCCAGGTTTCCATCCTGGTGATGACTCCAGCGTTGGATCGCACGACGTCCCAGTGAAACCATACTTGGATTAGATTCTTAAGACCATAAGATCTATAGAAATTGTAAACAACTCGTGTCCCAATTCGAATTGCATTTCGAATACGAGTTGTTAGCGCCTAATCTCAAGTATAAAAACAAACAGCAACAACAGCTGTTTGTGAATAAGCATCCCTGCAAAAAAAAGTGTGACCCCACTAGCAATTTTAAGAACTAGGCAATACGTTAAGTTGGCCGTTCATTATTGGGAAGCCAATCGATATCTCGATAAACTCCCACAACCTCTGCCCACGATGGCGCCAAGTAAGGGATTCAAAAGTTGCTCAACAAACAGTAATAACGGATTCCGAGATAGCCCTCCGAATAGCGGCCGGATGGGTCACCGGCCGCGCTCGCAACGCCAAACCAAATGGACCAACTCGATTCAGATGTCCAAAATAAACTCGGAGCGGTATGCCGGTCGTCATGGCAACCTACTGACTGGGATGCGCGCCCATTGCTAGCTGCGCACGGTGCTCCTAGTCTGCGCTCAACAGCCTGACTAGCTCGCGCCCAGATAGTGTCAACCGACCTAGAAGCCGACGTATGACCATGGGCGCGCAATACCCGCCTACGTGCAGCAGCCAGCAACAACATCAGCCAGCAGCAGCAACACCAGCAACTACACCAGCAGCAGCAGCAACATGCAGCAGCAACATGCAGCAACACCAGCAACAACATCAGCCGGCGGCAGCAACATGCAACATGCAGCAGCAGCAGCAGCTAGTCATAAGTTAGGCTAAGTCAGTAGAGTGGTGGTAGTAACAGCGGACGCGCACAACATCTACGCATGCGCACTACATCTCCACCATGATGACAGCGAAAGCGGCAACAACAACACCAACAAAGCGATTCAGCAATAACTGACGTCGCGCCGAGGTCGAGGTCGGCGCGCACGCACGCGGTTGCAAAGGAGGCGCCAATACGACAACCACCACTTGTTCTTCTGCCGCCACCACGTCGTCGTCGTTTAGCAAACTAACCAATGTATAATCTACTGTGAATTCGAGTTGAATAAACGCACGAGCCAGCAGAGAGTGGCTGGAAGATAAAAAAAAAAAAAAAAAATGTGAATAATTAAATTTAAAACAATCAACTACTGCCAATGCAACTACGAACGAAATAATTACAAAGACGTGAAGTGCAAATCCGATCGATGGATTAAAAATGACACAATTTGTGCAAATTATTAAGTTTAAAACAAAAAAATCAATTAAAATTTCAACTAAACCAACGACTACGAATTAAAATTATGAAATTAATTAAATCATCTAAAACTACAACTAAATCAACGACTACGAATTAAAATTATGAAATTAAATTAAATCAACTAAAACTACAACTAAATCAACGACTACGAATGAAAATCATGAAATTAATTAAATCAACTAAAACTACAGCTAAATCAACGACTTCGAATTAAAACTATGAAATTAATTAAATCAACTAAAACTACAACTAAAACTACAACTAAACCAACGACTACGAATTAAAATTGTGAAATTGGTTAGATCAACTAAAACTACAACTAAATCAACAACTTCGAATTAAAACAATTAATTTAACTAAATCAACCACAATTAAAAACGACGAATTCCAACAATTAAATAATTGCAACTAAATTATAGCAACATCGAATTAACATGTGAACTATTGTTCCGCCCGACCATAAAAGTTATGAACAATCAAAAGTGAACAAGAACTACAACAACAACTAAAGCAAGATCACACTGGTGGCGAACAAGTTCAAAGAGCAACAATTTTCGTACATCTGCGACGCAATAAAGCGCAGACATTTCGAGAAAAAGCCAAGCAACTACACGATGTGGAAGCGGTATATAAAAGCCTACAAGCCGAAGCACTACAACAAGATGAATCACCAAGGCCACACCAAGGTGCCGGCACTGGACATTGGCCACTACTACGACTATGGTGACTATGACGATGACGACGACGACGTCGACGACGACGTCATGCAAATATCGCCCATCCCGGGCGTCAGTGAGGAGGAGGAGGAGACTTCCGAGTCGGAGGACTCCATGGAAATGCTGCTCAGGCTGCATGCCAGAGTGGATGCAGATGGCCGAATCGTTGGCATCGCAACAGCAACAGCAACAACAACAGCTACAGCAGCGGCAGCAGCAGCAGCAGCATCATCAACTACCGGAGTGGCGGGTGAGGTGAGAGCGACGACGGTGGAGGTGCCCACGGGCAGTGGTGGACGCCGGGGCCCCGTTCGGTGGCCGGACGACGACCGCTTGACTCCCGCCAAAAATGCCAAAAAGGCGCGAAAAGTAGCATCAGCGCCAAAAATGGCGCCAAAAATTGCGCCAAAAATGGGAGCATCGCTCACTCACACCAATACTACCAGCCCATGCGAAGAGAGCGCTACATCCACTCACACACAAGCACATGCTCTCTTCATCGCACACCAGGCACAGACGCACACCAGAGCGGCAACAGCAGCAGCAGCAGCAGCACAGCCACAGGCCACAGCTAATACAGGGTATGTGCACAAGAGTGCGAGCTCTCAACTCGCTCACTCTCCTACACTAGTACTCTCACCAATACCAACACCAACATCCATTTGTGCTTGCCCTCTCTCTCGCCATCGCTATCGCTCACACGAGCACGATCACGATCGTGCTCACTCACACTGCGATATGGGAGAGTGCGATTTGTCGCCTGAGCCAATACTGGCAACAACAACAACTACAACAGCACCACCACCACCACCGGAGCATGTGCATATAAATGCACACACACAAAGGCGGACAGCGATGCGGCAAGTGTGTGCGCCGGCCCAGCACACATACACGAACATGCACACGCACACGCATACGCACACACACGTCACCACTACCAGGGTCGGCAGCACCAAGAACAGTAAAGAGCGCAACTACTGCTACAAGATCGACAGCAACAGTAATCGCAGCGGCGGCAATGGCGGCAATGGCGACGATGGCATCGCCAACAACAACAGCAACAACCACTACTATGGGATGCCGCCGCTGATGCCAATTGGGCAACTGCCAGTGACAATGAACATGATGACGACGACCACGGCGACAATGGCGTCTTGGTCCGCCAATACAAGTGCCACGCAACCATCGCGTAAGCGGAGTTGCGAGAAAATGGACGACGAGGCACACTCGAATCTGGGCGACACTGTGGACACTCTGGCCACTCCCGGACACGAGCAACTCAATCCCGCCAAGAAGCCACACACGGCAGGGAGCCGGCCAAGCTGGTCGCAGCTAATCAACATGGCCGATCATGAGGAGAGCGAGAGTGACGCGCCAACGGATGGCGCCGACGACGACGACGACGATGGCCAGCCAATAAGGACCACATCAAATGCAGCAAGTACGGAGAGGAAGAGCGAAGGAAGAGTGCCGACCATCCATGTAACTCGGACGCCGCTAGTTATGCCACTGCTGGAGCAACTATTTATAGATCCGGCAGTGGGCAAAATAACGTCAATGGCCACGGCGAACAATGGACTACGCATACAGTGTAGCACCATGGCAGCGCATGCAGCGGCCATGGAAATACTAGCCAGAGATGGCAAGCCACTGCACACTCACCAGACGCGCAGTGACAGGGGGTTCAGGGTGTGCATCAAGCACATTCCACACACCACCCCCTGCGATTGGATCAAGGAGCGTCTGGAGAGGACGGGATGCGTCGTGAGGTTTGTCCGTAACATACGGCATCGCATCACGGCCACGCCAATGAACGTGTTTGAGGCTGTGCTGCAGACGAAGGAGGATGGCAGCCACACAAACATACTGCAAATCAGGCAACTTGGTGGCCAACCCGTGACGATTGAAAGGCAGTCCAAGCCAATCGATCCGCCCCAATGTCACCGGTGTCAGGCGTTCGGCCACACAAAGAACTACTGCAGGCGGCCATTTCGCTGCCTAAAGTGTGCCGGCGAGCACGCCTCTACGGACTGCACAAAGACACGGCAGTCGCCAGCGAAATGCGCCAATTGCGGTGGCCAGCATATTAGCAGCTACAAAGGCTGCCCCATACACAAAGAGGAGAGGGCCAAGCTCCACGCCCATACCGCAAATAAGATGCCGAAAGAGCAGCAGCAGCAGCAGCAGGAGCAGCAACAACATCAGCGACAGCAGCAGCGGCAACAACAACAACAGCAGCATCAGCAGCATCAGCAAGCAGCAAATCAACACACCAGGGCTGGTGAACGAGCAGCGACACATAGACGCATAGTGCGCGGAGATGCCCCTGTCAATCCGGCAGGACAGCAACACGGCGCAGCAGCCAGCACATCAACAACAGCAACAGCCCAGTAGCCAGCCATAGGCAGCCAGACCAGCGGACAGCAGCAAGTAACATGCAGTCGTAGCAGCGGCGGACAGCAGCTGCAGCAAGTACAATCAAGTCAATACCCAACATGGACGCCATCAGTATGCAGCCCTTACAGCAAATATGCAGCAGCACAAGCCAATAAAGAATAGAAGAGAAGGGGATTGAGTCACAACATATGACAATATGTACAATGATTTTGATTTCTTCTTTTTTTCGTTCTTTTTATTTCTCTCTCTCACTATCCCTCTTTTTCTGTTTAGCCACTAGCTCAACACGAGCAAGGGGCAGACAGAACAGCAGACACAAGTGCCGCCCAAACTCCGGCCCAGGCCAGTTTAGCAAGCAAAAGGGCTGCCACCACCACCAGCGGTCTGTTCTGATGGCCGTGTCAACATACTGGCTGCAAACACCAACAGCATCACACCAGCATGGAACGGGAGCGACAACGACAGTCAACATCTGGCTGCCACTATGCACAAGAGTGCAGCATCAGCAGCAGCAGCAGCATGTATGCAGCAGCCAATGCAGTCACACACATGCAGCCATCCAAATGGCTGCATCATCAGCAGCAGGAGCGAGAGCGGGAGTAGCACCAGCAGCAGCAGTAGCAGCGGCAATCAACATCAAAGCCCGATCGACCTGCAAATAAAGCATAATGTATATGCGTCAATTAATTTGATTCACTTGCGTGCTTGCACACATCCCACTAGGCACACACAACTCACTGGCCTCACCCTCGGTCGTCCAGGTCCATGATGATGGCCCTACTGACCAGGTGCACGGGCGGCGCATCCAGTGCCGTCACGGGGCCCCTCTAGGTCAGGCCACACAACCAGCAAGTACCGGTACCTGCCATGGGTACCTGGTCACATGCGCGAAGATGCCAATCCGGATGACCTGCAAGTGAATTGAACTACATGTGTATGCAAAATCCATATATACACATACAAACACACACCTACCTGTTGGCACGGCGACGTTGCAGACGCAGGTGCAGGTGCAGAGTATTGTGTGTGGATGGGTGCCCTGTGCTGGCAACACAATCACAACACCACCACACACACCGCACGCACAACAACATCCAGAAGCAGCAGCAGCAGCAGCACAACAACACCAGAAGCAGCAGCTAAAAATAATACTCACCAACACAAGCCAAAGGTGACGTCCGATAATCCAGCCAGGCTTCCATCCTGGTGATGACTCCAGCGTTGATCGCACGACGTCCCAGTGAAACCATACTTGGATTAGATTCTTAAGACCATAAGATCTATAGAAATTGTAAACAACTCGTGTCCCAATTCGAATTGCATTTCGAATACGAGTTGTTAGCGCCTAATCACAAGTATAAAAACAAACAGCAACAACAGCTGTTTGTGAATAAGCATCCCTGCAAAAAAGTGTACCCCACTAGCAATTTTAAGAACTAGGCAAACGTTAAGTTGCCGTTCATCTTGGGAAGCCAATCGATATTTCGATAAACTCCCACAACCTCTGCCCACGTTGGCGCCAAGTAAGGGATTCAAAAGTTGCTCAACAAACAGTAATAACGGATTCCGAGATAGCCCTCCGAATAGCGGCCGGATGGGTCACCGGCCGCGCTCGCAACGCCAAACCAAATGGACCAACTCGTTTCAGATTCCTAAAACTCGGACGGTCTCCGGTCGTCATGGCAACCTACTGACTGGGATCGCGCCCATTGCTAGCTGCGCACGGTGCTCCTAGTCTGCGCCCAACAGCCCGACTAGCTCGCGCCCAGATATGTCAACCGACCTAGAAGCCGACGTAAGAGCAAGGGAGCGCAATACCCGCCTACGTGCAGCAGCCAGCAACAACATCAGCCAGCAGCAGCAACACCAGCAACTACACCAGCAGCAGCAGCAACATGCAGCAGCAGCAACATGCAGCAACACCAGCAACAACATCAGCCGGCGGCAGCAACATGCAGCAGCAGCAGCAGCAGCAGCTAGTCATAAGATAGGCTAAGTCAGTAGAGTGGTGGTAGTAACAGCGGACGCGCACAACATCTACGCATGCGCACACATCTCCACCATGATGACAGCGAAAGCGGCAACAACAACACCAACAAAGCGATTCAGCAATAACTGACGTCGCGCCGAGGTCGAGATCGGCGCGCACGCACGCAGTTGCAAAGGAGGCGCCAATACGACAACCACCACTTGTTCTTCTGCCGCCACCACGTCGTCGTCGTTTAGCAAACTAACCAATGTATAATCTACTGTGAATTCGAGTTCAATAAACGCACGAGCCAGCAGAGAGTGGCTGGAACAAAAAAAAAAAAAAAAAAAAAATGTGAATAATTAAATTTAAAACAATCAACTACTGCCAATGCAACTACGAACAAAGACAAAGCAATTAAATAAAATAAAACAAAGGGGAAATTAACCTGAACAATCAACTATAATATATTAGTGGTGAACTATAAAAAATGCAACAACTATATTGCATTATATTAATCTGACAAATTCATGCGAATAATTATACAATAAAAGCGACATCAGTTCTAAAAAAAAAAAAAAACTAAGCAACAACAGCAAACAGCTAATACAATAATTTAAATAAAGTGGAAACATGTGGAAGAACGGAAAGTGCAAACCAAAGGCCAAGGCAGCCAAACGGAGGAAGGGACCATCAAAGCACACCAAACGCAACTCCGAGCCATCCGAGCCATCCTCGCCACTGTCAGTGGCAATACTGGACTACCTAGATTGCTCTGGTGACTCCGAGGAGCTGTCCGCAGACTTTTCGGCCCGATCAGCGCGGATGTAGACAAAGAGGATGCCTGGACGGCGCTTGACGACAGCGGTGAGTGCATGGAAGCCGGAGCCCCGCATCACAGCGGGACGGAGGCCGCTTGCCCGCCGCCAAAAAGGCGCGAAAAGAAGGGCCGGCGCCAAAAATCGCGCCAAAAACGCGAGCATTGCTCACCAACACCAGCACCAGCAAAGAGAGCCCAAGCTCCCCGCCAAAAAATAGCGCTAACAATAGAACGCCTACATTCACACGCACACACACCCTCAACACACAGACATCACAAGCCAGCCACTACAACGACGATGAGCGAGCAAGCACAGTTACAGAATGCGAGCTCTCAGCTTGCCCGCTCCATATACACACACAAACACACGACAATCTTCAGACAACGGGTCATTGCCGGCCAGCGTTATCAACAAAACGCCTACACTCACACGCACACACACCTTCAACACACAGACATGCACAAGCCAGCCACTACAACGACGATGAGTGAGAATGCGAACTCACAGCTTGTCCGCTCACATACACTCACACAAATACACGATAACTTGCAGACAACGGGTCTACTCCGTCCTCTTGCTCTCACCCCCAAGATCACTCTCTCTCTAATGTCACGAGTGAGCGCATGCAGCGCAATACAAGTACAGCCAACAAATGTGCATTCACACGCACACATACAACAGAGCAAGAAACAAAGAGTGCAATGACCCAGCCAACATACACACATACACACGACAAAGCCGGTGGAGAGCGCAATTCTGTGATAATTTAACTCTGCGACGCTCAATTGGCGCCAATCGAGATCATGAGCATTGAATCATCCGATGCCTCAGATGCCTCAAACTCGATTCGTGCCTCCTCCATCCAAACCGCGGCAACAACAACGGCTGTCGATACAGGGATGGTGCAGAGATGGCTAACCAATGTGCCCCCGCTGCTGGCACACGAACTTCCCATGCCAGCAATTAAAGCCACGGACCCAAAAGGGCCAATGGCCAACAACACTGCTGCTATCCAATCGCCGCTCAGAGGAGATGCGAAGAGATGGACGCGGCGGACTACAGCCCGGCCGACCTGGACTTTCCGATACAATTCAAGAGCACTTTGCCAAGCAGCTGCAAAGAGAGAGTCTAAGTCGATCGGAGTCAACAGCATGGACGACCGTGAGGAGACCGGTAAACCGCCGAGCACCGGAGACAAGGATCAGCCAATAAACACAGAAAAGAGGAATGCAAGGGTGCCCGTTATTCATCTGCCACTGGTCCCGCAAATCATGCCGCTACTGGATAAGCTTCACAGCAATCCGTCAGTGGGAAAGTTCACGACTAAAACCACGGAGAGCAATGGCCTGCGCATCCAGTGTAGCACCATGGCGGCACACGCAGCCGTGATGAACATACTCGCCAAGATGGAACTCCACTCTACACTCACCAGATGCGTAGCGACAGGGGTTACAGGGTGTCATCAAGCATATCCACCATACTACTCCCAGTGACTGGATCAAGATGCAGCTGGAAAAGACCGATGCGACGTTAGATTCGTCCGCAACATCCGCCACCGCATTTCAGCCAAGCCAATGATATATTCGAGGTGGAGTTGAGAACGAAGGAGGATGGCACCCACGCGAACATACTACAACTAAAGCAAATCAGCGGCCAAACAGTGACGATCGAGAGGCAGCCCAAGCCAATCGATCCGCCACAATGTCATCGGTGTCAGGCGTTCGGCCACACCAAGAACTACTGCAGGCGGCCATTTCGCTGCCTAAAGTGTGCCGGCGAGCACGCCACTACGGACTGCACAAAGACCCGGCAGTCGCCAGCGAAATGCGCCAATTGTGGCGGCCAGCACATTAGCAGCTACAAAGGCTGCCCCAAGTACAAGGAGGCGAGACGCAAGCTACGGGCCCACAGCGCAAATAAGTTGCTGAAGCAGCAGCAGAAGCAGCAGCAGCATCAGCTGCATCAGCACAATTCAAGGCCGAATGTACATGCAAAACAACATGTGCACAACAACTCGCAGGCTACCCCTGGCCAACGAAAGGCTGACCAGGCGAGCACGAATGATGTCCTACAGCCTGCCATCCGGAAGGCGACATACAGCCAAATAGTGCGTGCTGGTGCTCCTAGCACGCCACCAAGCAACAACTCAGCTCGCCAGCCAGCCCAGCCAGCCCAGCAGTCAACTCAGCAGCTAGCTTTGCAGCAGCAGACAGTTCGGCAACAACAACATCAACAGCGACGCCAGCAGCATCAGCCCTCTGGAATGTCGAGGGCAGACCAAGGCGCAGCGGCTACCCCAGTCACGGCCACCTCAGAGGCAGTGATCACAGGAGCCAGAGGAAGGCGCAACACGATCAGGCAGCCGAAATTTGGACGCCCGAACAATGCGCGAAGCGACATCCGACATGCGCAGACGAAGCGCCCAGCTTCCAAGCACACACCAGCAACAGCGACGGCCAACCCGGGCCCGGCTGAGAGACACCTTGCCAGAGTGCAGCAACAGCTGCGAAAAGCGATACCTGATGGTTTGAGCAGGACGACGGCTCCCGTCACTAAACCAGCTAACACAACACCAGCACCAGCAGCAGCAACAGCAACTACAGCGGCCGCAGTGTACCCCCTCCTGAAGGCGCTCGAACAGAGCATGGCCATGTTTAGCCGCATGGAGGCCAGGATGGATCAACTGCTGAACGTCCTACTGCAAATAACCCCGGCAATTGGTCAAAACCAGCTGGCACAGCCAGTCCAGCAGCAGCAGCAGCACCAGAATTGGCCAATACAGCAGCAACTGCACCAGCCACTAAACCAGCAGCACCAGCGGCAGCAGGACCAGCTGCAGCAGCCACTGCGGACAACGCAGGCTACGCATACAACGCAGGCAATGGATCATCACCGGCAGCAGCTGCAACAGCACGGCAGCCTGCAGCATACAACAGCAAATGAATGCGTAAATGTATAGACACGACATAAACACATCACCTGACAACAATATTGGTGGCAACCAGGACCATCAACACATTGAGCACCATGACGCCATCAGTACGCCCACACATAGCGGCCAGAACAGCAACTCTTTCAAAATTGCCTTCTGGAACGCGTGTGGGGTGAGTAACAAAATGCCAGAGATACAGCTGTACATGAGGAGTGAAGGCATTCACATAATGATGCTATTGGAAATCAGAACTCCCCAAAACTCAAGCATATTGGACGTACCGGGGTACATCACCTACGCTGCCACTAACCCAGAATCATATAGAAGAGGCGGAGCCGCAATCCTTGTGCGCGAGGACATCAGGCACACTGCCCTCCAGCCAATATGCAAGCCATACGTTCAATGCTGCCCAATAACACTGTTTCTGGACAATAAGGAAAACTTAAGAAACATGCTAATAATTGCTCCTATATACTGTCCGCCCACATACAAATGGTCAAGCGCCCATTTCAAGTCGATGCTTAGCTACTTTGACAGCCAATCAGGACGGCCCAACACAAACTTTCTCCTCTGTGGAGACTGGAATGCCAAACACTCCTGGTGGGGAAACCCACGCTCCTGCCAACGTGGCAGATCCCTCATGGACGCAATCCACTCAGGTGGCCAATATAACATACTCGCAACCGGGAGTGCCACACACTTCCCACACGACAGCCGGAAGCGCCCGTCTGCCATTGACTTTGCTGTCTATGGCAACATGAACCGCATTAACTGCAGCATCCAATCCTCAACAGACCTGGACTCTGACCATCTGCCGCTACAGGTCACCCTACACACGGGCAGACTCTATCGTGTGGAGAGACCATCTGGCGGCAATACCCGCTTGAGGATACCTGACGACAGAGTTATACGATTCCAGAACGCACTTGACTCGCTAATACACCTCAACACAGAAGTCACAACCAATGACGACATCGATGACGTGATTGACGTATTTCTCCACAATGTCAGACAGGCTGCCGCAACGGCACATCACGCAAACAATAGCAACAACATACATTGCAACCGCCGCCACATCCGACGTAGCCATCCGGTCCCCGCGCTGGATGACGCGACCAGGTCGCTTCTCGACTGGAAGCTACAATGTAAGCGGATCCTCATCGCCACACGCACCCCAGAAGCCAGAAGGCAGTACAGAGCGGCTCAAAACAGGCTCAAAAAGGCGCTAAACAAGCTGAAAAACAACAACATCAATCAACTGTTTGAGGGCATCAACATAAACGACCCACACAGCATGAATAAACTGTGGAAGATCACCAATGGCCTCAAAAGGCAACCGCAGCCAAACCACTCAGTGCGCTTCCAGACATCCTCAGCAACTGACCCAGCAAGCACACAGACCAAATGGACCCGCACGAGCGCCGAGAAGGCGGAAGCATTCGCCGCTCATTTCGAGGAGCGATTCTCACCAATATTGTCTAATACGCCAGATGAACGCGCAGCTATCGCTGATGAGCTCGACAGGCTGAAGGAGTCCAAGCGACAGCAAATCCAACAGGTGAGGCCATTTCGGCCAATCACTTTCGACGAAATAACGACCGCTATTGCGGCTCTGGAAAATACCAAAGCGCCCGGAGAGGACAACATCGACAACAAAGTAATACAACAGCTATCTAACAAAGCAGTGCTGTACCTGATGCTCATCTACAATTCAATGCTCAGGACTGGGCACTTCCCAAGCAAATGGAAACATGCAGTAATCACGCCCATTCTAAAAACGGGCAAGAAAAGCTCGGAACTGAAATCATACCGGCCAATAAGCCTAATCTCTGGTCTATCAAAGCTATTTGAAAAGCTTCTACTGGCTAGACTCTTCGAGATAGACGAATTCGCCAAAGCGGTGCCATCACATCAATTTGGCTTCAGGAGGGAGCACGGCACTGAACAGCAACTGGCCCGTGTCACGCAATTCATTCTGCGTGCATACGAGCAAAAGTTGTTCTGCTCGGGCATCTTCATAGACATCTCGGAGGCATTCGACAGAGTTTGGCACAAAGGCCTACTGTGCAAGATGATCAAATTGCTGCCAATAAACGTATTTAACTTACTGGAAAGCTATATAAGCGAACGTACCTTCGCAGTGGCATGTAATGGCGCCAAATCCAGAGTGGCTAGAATATTGGCAGGCGTTCCCCAAGGGAGCGTTCTGGGCCCGATACTCTACACCATATACTCATCGGACATGCCGCTACCAGCACTCACGCAGGATCGTCGCTTCCTCTCGGCAGGACAGATCCCGATGCTACTGTCCACCTATGCTGACGACACAGTCATAATGTGCGCAGCTGAACTCCCAACTACCGCAGTCCAAGGTAATGAGCAATACCTCGAACACTTTGCCAAATGGACCAAGAAGTGGGCCATCAACGTTAATGAAGCCAAATCCGGACACGTGATGTTTACCCTGAGGAGACTGGAAGGAGGAGCGATCGTAAGATCCCCCAAGCTAAACGGGCAAGCAATCCCAACCAAAACCTCGCACAACTACCTGGGAGTCATCCTAGATAGGAAATTAACGTTCTCCACACACGTGACAGGACTCAGAGCAAAGCTAAGAACTAGAGCTGCCAAACTGGACTGGCTGCTGGGTCGGAGCAGTCGCTTGGCGAAAAGATGCAAAGCACTAATCATCAAGCAGCTCATAATGCCGATATGGCAGTATGCACTTCCGGTATGGGGTGCCCTTGCATCCGACACACAGGTGCAACGAATACAGGGTCTGCAAAACAGAATTATACGCAAGTCCCTAAAGATATCGTGGTACAGGAGAAATGACGCAATACGAGCGGAGTATGAGCTCAAAGATGTTGACGAAGCATTTCAGCTATCCAGCAGCCGCTTTGCTAACTCACTTGCCACCCACGTTAACCAGGAAGCCCGAAAACTGGTACTGGACCCATACGTTCCGATCCGTCTACAAAGACCCCGTTATATGGAGCAGCAACAGCAGCACTTCTGTCCACTGCAACCGCAACGCGGACAGCAGCAGCAACAACAACAGCCCACGACCACAACGCAGCAATTCCGGGAATCTCTCCCCACACTGCTTCGCCTAGAGTGGGACGAAGCCGAGCGATTAAAGAACAGGAGAATCCGGGAGCAGCACAACAGGGAATTGCTAGATCGCATCCTGAGGCCTCAACCCAGATTCTTCGAAGCACACATAAACGACCTCAGCAGAGGACTTAGACATGGCCGAATCACGAGAGAGGAAGCAGTCGAGAGAATACAAGGGCAGCCACTCGCGATTCAAAGAATCATACTACCAGACTACTCAGAGGACGAGCAGGTGGCACTACTGGAGGCAGCCCTAGCCTTTTCGGAAGCTGCGGCCACTCAACGATCAAACGCCACCACGGAACGTCAACAATGATGCCAACAGCGCCGCTACTCATGGCCTCGGCTGGAGGCGACATCCACGACGATGCCGACAACGGGCCCCGAAGCGGCATTTTAACACGACACAAACCACTACAGAATGAACATACACAATAAAAGTACATATGGCAACATCTCATCACGAGTAAAAGGCTAACAAATAGCCACCAGCGGTCTGTTCTGATGGCCGTGTCAACTGCAAACACAAACACCAACAGCATCACACCAGCATGGAGCGGGAGCGACAACGACAGTCAACATCTGGCTGCCACTATGCACAAGAGTGCAGCATCAGCATCAGCAGCAGCAGCAGCATGTATGCAGCAGTCAATGCAGTCACACACATGCAGCCATCCAAATGGCTGCATCATCAGCAGCAGGAGCGAGAGCGGGAGCAGCACCAACAGCAGCAGCAGCAGCGGCAATCAACATCAAAGCCCGATCGACCTGCAAATAAAGCATAATGTATATGCGTCAATTAATTTGATTCACTTGCGTGCTTGCACACATCCCACTAGGCACACACAACTCACTGGCCTCACCCTCGGTCGTCCAGGTCCATGATGATGGCCCTACTGACCAGGTGCACGGGCCCAATTGACATCCGGCGGCGCATCCAGTGCCGTCACGGGGCCCCTCTAGGCCAGGCCACACAATCAGCACGTACCGGTAACTGCCATGGGTACCTGGTCACATGCGCGAAGATGCTAATCCGGATGACCTGCAAGGGAATTGAACCATATGTGTATGCGAAATCTATATACACAAACAAACACACACCTACCTGTTGGCACGGCTACGTTGCAGACGCAGGTGCAGGTGCAGAGTATTGTGTGTGGATGGGTGCCCTGTGCTGGCAACACAATCACAACACCACCACACACACCGGCAGCAGCACAACAACATCCAGAAGCAGCAGCAGCAGCAGCACAACAACACCAGAAGCAGCAGCAGCAGCAGCAGCAGCTAAAAGAAATATAATACTCACCAACACAAGCCAAAGGTGACGTCCGATGAATCCAGCCAGGTTTCCATCCTGGCGATGACTCCAGCGTTGGATCGCACGACGTCCCAGTGAAACCATACTTGGATTAGATTCTTAAGACCATAAGATCTATAGAAATTGAAAACAACTCGTGTCCCAATTCGAATTGCATTTCGAATACGAGTTGTTAGCGCCTAATCTCAAGTATAAAAACAAACAGCAACAACAGCTGTTTGTGAATAAGCATCCCTGCAAAAAAAAGTGTGACCCCACTAGCAATTTTAAGAACTAGGCAATACGTTAAGTTGGCCGTTCATTTTGGGAAGCCAATCGATATTTCGATACATTCCCACAAACTCTGCCCATGTTGGCGCCAAGTAAGGGATTCAAAAGTTGCTCAACAAACAGTAATAACGGATTCCGAGATAGCCCTCCGAATAGCGGCCGGATGGGTCACCGGCCGCGCTCGCAACGCCAAACCAAATGGACCAACTCGTCTCAGATGTCCATAAAAACTCGGAGCGGTATGCCGGTCGTCATGGCAACCTACTGACTGGGATGCGCGCCCATTGCTAGCTGCGCACGGTGCTCCTAGTCTGCGCTCAACAGCCCGACTAGCTCGCGCCCAGATAGTGTCAACCGACCTAGAAGCCGACGTAAGAGCAAGGGCGCGCAATACCCGCCTATGTGCAGCAGCCAGCAACAACATCAGCCAGCAGCAGCAACACCAGCAACTACACCAGCAGCAGCAGCAACATGCAGCAGCAGCAACATGCAGCAACACCAGCAACAACATCAGCCGGCGGAAGCAACATGCAACATGCAGCAGCAGCAGCAGCTAGTCATAAGTTAGGCTAAGTCAGTAGAGTGGTGGTAGTAGCAGAGGACGCGCACAACATCTACGCATGCGCACTACATCTTCACCATGACGGCAGCGAAAGCGGCAACAACAACACCAACAAAGCGATTCAGCAATAACTGACGTCGCGCCGAGGTCGAGATCGGCGCGCACGCACGCAGTTGCAAAGGAGGCGCCAATACGACAACCACCACTCGTTCTTCTGCAGCCACCACGTCGACGTCGTTTAAGCAAACCAACCAATGTATAACCTACTGTGAACTCGAGTTGAATAAACGCGCGAGCCAGCAGAGAGTGGCTGGAAGAAAAAAAAAAAAAAAAAAGGAAAATGTGAATAATTAAATTTAAAACAATCAACTACTGCCAATGCAACTACGAACGAAATAATTACAAAGACGTGAAGTGCAAATCCGATCGATGGATTAAAAATGACACAATTTGTGCAAATTATTAAGTTTAAAACAAAAAATCAATTAAAATTTCAACTAAATCAACGACTACGAATTAAAACTATGAAATTAATTAAATCAACTAAAACTTCAACTAAACCAACGACTACGAATTAAAACTATGAAATTAATTAAATCAACTAAAACTACAACTAAATCAACGACTACGAATGAAAATCATGAAATTAATTAAATCAACTAAAACTACAACTAAATCAACGACTTCGAATTAAAACTATGAAATTAATTAAATCAACTAAAACTACAACTAAAACTACAACTAAACCAACGACTACGAATTAAAATTGTGAAATTGGTTAGATCAACTAAAACTACAACTAAATCAACAACTTCGAATTAAAACAATTAATTTAACTAAATCAACCACAATTAAAAACGACGAATTCCAACAATTAAATAATTGCAACTAAATTATAGCAACATCGAATTAACATGTGAACTATTGTTCCGCCCGACCATAAAAGTTATGAACAATCAAAAGTGAACAAGAACTACAACAACAACTAAAGCAAGATCACACTGGCGGCGAACAAGTTCAAAGAGCAACAATTTTCGCACATCTGCGACGCAATAAAGCGCAGACATTTCGAGAAAAAGCCAAGCAACTACACGATGTGGAAGCGGTATATAAAAGCCTACAAACCGAAGCACTACAACAAGATGAATCACCAAGGCCACACCAAGGTGCCGGCACTGGACATTGGCCACTACTACGACTATGGTGACTATGACGATGACGACGACGACGTCGACGACGACGTCATGCAAATATCGCCCATCCCGGGCGTCAGTGAGGAGGAGGAGGAGACTTCCGAGTCGGAGGACTCCATGGAAATGCTGCTCAGGCTGCATGCCAGAGTGGATGCAGATGGCCGAATCGTTGGCATCGCAACAGCAACAGCAACAACAACAGCTACAGCAGCGGCAGCAGCAGCAGCAGCATCATCAACTACCGGAGTGGCGGGTGAGGTGAGAGCGACGACGGTGGAGGTGCCCACGGGCAGTGGTGGACGCCGGGGCCCCGTTCGGTGGCCGGACGACGACCGCTTGACTCCCGCCAAAAATGCCAAAAAGGCGCGAAAAGTAGCATCAGCGCCAAAAATGGCGCCAAAAATTGCGCCAAAAATGGGAGCATCGCTCACTCACACCAATACTACCAGCCCATGCGAAGAGAGCGCTACATCCACTCACACACAAGCACATGCTCTCTTCATCGCACACCAGGCACAGACGCACACCAGAGCGGCAACAGCAGCAACAGCAGCAGCACAGCCACAGGCCACAGCTAATACAGGGTATGTGCACAAGAGTGCGAGCTCTCAACTCGCTCACTCTCCTACACTAGTACTCTCACCAATACCAACACCAACATCCATTTGTGCTTGCCCTCTCTCTCGCCATCGCTATCGCTCACACGAGCACGATCACGATCGTGCTCACTCACACTGCGATATGGGAGAGTGCGACTTGTCGCCTGAGCCAATACTGGCAACAACAACAACACCAACACCACCACCACCACCACCGGAGCATGTGCATATAAATGCACACACACAAAGGCGGACAGCGATGCGGCAAGTGTGTGCGCCGGCCCAGCTCACATACACGAACATGCACACGCACACGCATACGCACACACACGTCACCACTACCAGGGTCGGCAGCACCAAGAACAGTAAAGAGCGCAACTACTGCTACAAGATCGACAGCAACAGTAATCGCAGCGGCGGCAATGGCGGCAATGCCGACGATGGCATCGCCAACAACAACAGCAACAACCACTACTATGGGATGCCGCCGCTGATGCCAATTGGGCAACTGCCAGTGACAATGAACATGATGACGACGACCACGGCGACAATGGCGTCTTGGTCCGCCAATACAAGTGCCACGCAACCATCGCGTAAGCGGAGTTGCGAGAAAATGGACGACGAGGCACACTCGAATCTGGGCGACACTGTGGACACTTTGGCCACTCCCGGACACGAGCAACTCAATCCCGCCAAGAAGCCACACACGGCAGGGAGCCGGCCAAGCTGGTCGCAGCTAATCAACATGGCCGATCATGAGGAGAGCGAGAGTGACGCGCCAACGGATGGCGCCGACGACGACGACGACGACGACGATGGCCAGCCAATAAGGACCACATCAAATGCAGCAAGTACGGAGAGGAAGAGCGAAGGAAGAGTGCCGACCATCCATGTAACTCGGACGCCGCTAGTCATGCCACTGCTGGAGCAACTATTTATAGATCCGGCAGTGGGCAAAATAACGTCAATGGCCACGGCGAACAATGGACTACGCATACAGTGTAGCACCATGGCAGCGCATGCAGCGGCCATGGAAATACTAGCCAGAGATGGCAAGCCACTGCACACTCATCAGACGCGCAGTGACAGGGGGTTCAGGGTGTGCATCAAGCACATTCCACACACCACCCCCTGCGATTGGATCAAGGAGCGTCTGGAGAGGACGGGATGCGTCGTGAGGTTTGTCCGTAACATACGGCATCGCATCACGGCCACGCCAATGAACGTGTTTGAGGCTGTGCTGCAGACGAAGGAGGATGGCAGCCACACAAACATACTGCAAATCAGGCAACTTGGTGGCCAACCCGTGACGATTGAAAGGCAGTCCAAGCCAATCGATCCGCCCCAATGTCACCGGTGTCAGGCGTTCGGCCACACAAAGAACTACTGCAGGCGGCCATTTCGCTGCCTAAAGTGTGCCGGCGAGCACGCCTCTACGGACTGCACAAAGACACGGCAGTCGCCAGCGAAATGCGCCAATTGCGGTGGCCAGCATATTAGCAGCTACAAAGGCTGCCCCATACACAAAGAGGAGAGGGCCAAGCTCCACGCCCATACCGCAAATAAGATGCCGAAAGAGCAGCAGCAGCAGCAGCAGGAGCAGCAACAACATCAGCGACAGCAGCAGCGGCAACAACAACAACAGCAGCATCAGCAAGCAGCAAATCAACACACCAGGGCTGGTGAACGAGCAGCGACACATAGACGCATAGTGCGCGGAGATGCCCCTGTCAATCCGGCAGGACAGCAACACGGCGCAGCAGCCAGCACATCAACAACAGCAACAGCCCAGTAGCCAGCCATGGCAGCCAGACCAGCGGACAGCAGCAAGCAACATGCAGTCGTAGCAGCGGCGGACAGCAGCTGCAGCAAGTACAATCAAGTCAATACCCAACATGGACGCCATCAGTATGCAGCCCTTACAGCAAATATGCAGCAGCACAAGCCAATAAAGAATAGAAGAGAAGGGGATTGAGTCATAACATATGACAATATGTACAATGATTTTGATTTCTTCTTTTTTTTTCGTTCTTTTTATTTCTCTCTCTCACTATCCCTCTTTTTCTGATCAGCCACTAGCTCAACACGAGCAAGGGGCAGACAGATCAGCAGACACATGTGCCGCCCAAACTCCGGCCCAGGCCAGTTTAGCAAGCAAAAGGGCTGCCACCACCACCAGCGGTCTGTTCTGATGGCCGTGTCAACATACTGGCTGCAAACACCAACAGCATCACACCAGCATGGAACGGGAGCGACAACGACAGTCAACATCTGGCTGCCACTATGCACAAGAGTGCAGCATCAGCAGCAGCAGCAGCATGTATGCAGCAGCCAATGCAGTCACACACATGCAGCCATCCAAATGGCTGCATCATCAGCAGCAGGAGCGAGAGCGGGAGCAGCACCAGCAGCAGCAGTAGCAGCGGCAATCAACATCAAAGCCCGATCGACCTGCAAATAAAGCATAATGTATATGCGTCAATTAATTTGATTCACTTGCGTGCTTGCACACATCCCACTAGGCACACACAACTCACTGGCCTCACCCTCGGTCGTCCAGGTCCATGATGATGGCCCTACTGACCAGGTGCACGGGCGGCGCATCCAGTGCCGTCACGGGGCCCCTCTAGGTCAGGCCACACAACCAGCAAGTACCGGTACCTGCCATGGGTACCTGGTCACATGCGCGAAGATGCCAATCCGGATGACCTGCAAGTGAATTGAACTACATGTGTATGCAAAATCCATATATACACATACAAACACACACCTACCTGTTGGCACGGCGACGTTGCAGACGCAGGTGCAGGTGCAGAGTATTGTGTGTGGATGGGTGCCCTGTGCTGGCAACACAATCACAACACCACCACACACACCGGCAGCAGCACAACAACATCCAGAAGCAGCAGCAGCAGCAGCACAACAACACCAGAAGCAGCAGCTAAAAATAATACTCACCAACACAAGCCAAAGGTGACGTCCGATGAATCCAGCCAGGCTTCCATCCTGGTGATGACTCCAGCGTTGGATCGCACGACGTCCCAGTGAAACCATACTTGGATTAGATTCTTAAGACCATAAGATCTATAGAAATTGTAAACAACTCGTGTCCCAATTCGAATTGCATTTCGAATACGAGTTGTTAGCGCCTAATCACAAGTATAAAAACAAACAGCAACAACAGCTGTTTGTGAATAAGCATCCCTGCAAAAAAGTGTGACCCCACTAGCAATTTTAAGAACTAGGCAATACGTTAAGTTGGCCGTTCATCTTGGGAAGCCAATCGATATTTCGATAAACTCCCACAACCTCTGCCCACGTTGGCGCCAAGTAAGGGATTCAAAAGTTGCTCAACAAACAGTAATAACGGATTCCGAGATAGCCCTCCGAATAGCGGCCGGATGGGTCACCGGCCGCGCTCGCAACGCCAAACCAAATGGACCAACTCGTTTCAGATGTCCATAAAACTCGGAGCGGTCTGCCGGTCGTCATGGCAACCTACTGACTGGGATGCGCGCCCATTGCTAGCTGCGCACGGTGCTCCTAGTCTGCGCCCAACAGCCCGACTAGCTCGCGCCCAGATAGTGTCAACCGACCTAGAAGCCGACGTAAGAGCAAGGGAGCGCAATACCCGCCTACGTGCAGCAGCCAGCAACAACATCAGCCAGCAGCAGCAACACCAGCAACTACACCAGCAGCAGCAGCAACATGCAGCAGCAGCAACATGCAGCAACACCAGCAACAACATCAGCCGGCGGCAGCAACATGCAGCAGCAGCAGCAGCAGCAGCTAGTCATAAGATAGGCTAAGTCAGTAGAGTGGTGGTAGTAACAGCGGACGCGCACAACATCTACGCATGCGCACTACATCTCCACCATGATGACAGCGAAAGCGGCAACAACAACACCAACAAAGCGATTCAGCAATAACTGACGTCGCGCCGAGGTCGAGATCGGCGCGCACGCACGCAGTTGCAAAGGAGGCGCCAATACGACAACCACCACTCGTTCTTCTGCAGCCACCACGTCGACGTCGTTTAAGCAAACCAACCAATGTATAATCTACTGTGAACTCGAGTTGAATAAACGCGCGAGCCAGCAGAGAGTGGCTGGAAGATAAAAAAAAAAAAATGTGAATAATTAAATTTAAAACAATCAACTACTGCCAATGCAACTACGAACGAAATAATTACAAAGACGTGAAGTGCAAATCCGATCGATGGATTAAAAATGACACAATTTGTGCAAATTATTAAGTTTAAAACAAAAAAATCAATTAAAACTTCAACTAAACCAACGACTACGAATTAAAATTATGAAATTAATTAAATCATCTAAAACTACAACTAAACCAACGACTACGAATTAAAACTATGAAATTAATTAAATCAACTAAAACTACAACTAAATCAACGACTACGAATGAAAATCATGAAATTAATTAAATCAACTAAAACTACAACTAAATCAACGACTTCGAATTAAAACTATGAAATTAATTAAATCAACTAAAACTACAACTAAAACTACAACTAAACCAACGACTACGAATTAAAATTGTGAAATTGGTTAGATCAACTAAAACTACAACTAAATCAACAACTTCGAATTAAAACAATTAATTTAACTAAATCAACCACAATTAAAAACGACGAATTCCAACAATTAAATAATTGCAACTAAATTATAGCAACATCGAATTAACATGTGAACTATTGTTCCGCCCGACCATAAAAGTTATGAACAATCAAAAGTGAACAAGAACTACAACAACAACTAAAGCAAGATCACACTGGCGGCGAACAAGTTCAAAGAGCAACAATTTTCGCACATCTGCGACGCAATAAAGCGCAGACATTTCGAGAAAAAGCCAAGCAACTACACGATGTGGAAGCGGTATATAAAAGCCTACAAACCGAAGCACTACAACAAGATGAATCACCAAGGCCACACCAAGGTGCCGGCACTGGACATTGGCCACTACTACGACTATGGTGACTATGACGATGACGACGACGACGTCGACGACGACGTCATGCAAATATCGCCCATCCCGGGCGTCAGTGAGGAGGAGGAGGAGACTTCCGAGTCGGAGGACTCCATGGAAATGCTGCTCAGGCTGCATGCCAGAGTGGATGCAGATGGCCGAATCGTTGGCATCGCAACAGCAACAGCAACAACAACAGCTACAGCAGCGGCAGCAGCAGCAGCAGCATCATCAACTACCGGAGTGGCGGGTGAGGTGAGAGCGACGACGGTGGAGGTGCCCACGGGCAGTGGTGGACGCCGGGGCCCCGTTTTGTGGCCGGACGACGACCGCTTGACTCCCGCCAAAAATGCCAAAAAGGCGCGAAAAGTAGCATCAGCGCCAAAAATGGCGCCAAAAATTGCGCCAAAAATGGGAGCATCGCTCACTCACACCAATACTACCAGCCCATGCGAAGAGAGCGCTACATCCACTCACACACAAGCACATGCTCTCTTCATCGCACACCAGGCACAGACGCACACCAGAGCGGCAACAGCAGCAGCAGCAGCAGCACAGCCACAGGCCACAGCTAATACAGGGTATGTGCACAAGAGTGCGAGCTCTCAACTCGCTCACTCTCCTACACTAGTACTCTCACCAATACCAACACCAACATCCATTTGTGCTTGCCCTCTCTCTCGCCATCGCTATCGCTCACACGAGCACGATCACGATCGTGCTCACTCACACTGCGATATGGGAGAGTGCGATTTGTCGCCTGAGCCAATACTGGCAACAACAACAACAACAACAACAGCACCACCACCACCGGAGCATGTGCATATAAATGCACACACACAAAGGCGGACAGCGATGCGGCAAGTGTGTGCGCCGGCCCAGCACACATACACGAACATGCACACGCACACGCATACGCACACACACGTCACCACTACCAGGGTCGGCAGCACCAAGAACAGTAAAGAGCGCAACTACTGCTACAAGATCGACAGCAACAGTAATCGCAGCGGCGGCAATGGCGGCAATGCCGACGATGGCATCGCCAACAACAACAGCAACAACCACTACTATGGGATGCCGCCGCTGATGCCAATTGGGCAACTGCCAGTGACAATGAACATGATGACGACGACCACGGCGACAATGGCGTCTTGGTCCGCCAATACAAGTGCCACGCAACCATCGCGTAAGCGGAGTTGCGAGAAAATGGACGACGAGGCACACTCGAATCTGGGCGACACTGTGGACACTCTGGCCACTCCCGGACACGAGCAACTCAATCCCGCCAAGAAGCCACACACGGCAGGGAGCCGGCCAAGCTGGTCGCAGCTAATCAACATGGCCGATCATGAGGAGAGCGAGAGTGACGCGCCAACGGATGGCGCCGACGACGACGACGACGATGGCCAGCCAATAAGGACCACATCAAATGCAGCAAGTACGGAGAGGAAGAGCGAAGGAAGAGTGCCGACCATCCATGTAACTCGGACGCCGCTAGCTATGCCACTGCTGGAGCAACTATTTATAGATCCGGCAGTGGGCAAAATAACGTCAATGGCCACGGCGAACAATGGACTACGCATACAGTGTAGCACCATGGCAGCGCATGCAGCGGCCATGGAAATACTAGCCAGAGATGGCAAGCCACTGCACACTCACCAGACGCGCAGTGACAGGGGGTTCAGGGTGTGCATCAAGCACATTCCACACACCACCCCCTGCGATTGGATCAAGGAGCGTCTGGAGAGGACGGGATGCGTCGTGAGGTTTGTCCGTAACATACGGCATCGCATCACGGCCACGCCAATGAACGTGTTTGAGGCTGTGCTGCAGACGAAGGAGGATGGCAGCCACACAAACATACTGCAAATCAGGCAACTTGGTGGCCAACCCGTGACGATTGAAAGGCAGTCCAAGCCAATCGATCCGCCCCAATGTCACCGGTGTCAGGCGTTCGGCCACACAAAGAACTACTGCAGGCGGCCATTTCGCTGCCTAAAGTGTGCCGGCGAGCACGCCTCTACGGACTGCACAAAGACACGGCAGTCGCCAGCGAAATGCGCCAATTGCGGTGGCCAGCATATTAGCAGCTACAAAGGCTGCCCCATACACAAAGAGGAGAGGGCCAAGCTCCACGCCCATACCGCAAATAAGATGCCGAAAGAGCAGCAGCAGCAGCAGCAGCAGCAGGAGCAGCAACAACATCAGCGACAGCAGCAGCGGCAACAACAACAACAGCAGCATCAGCAGCATCAGCAAGCAGCAAATCAACACACCAGGGCTGGTGAACGAGCAGCGACACATAGACGCATAGTGCGCGGAGATGCCCCTGTCAATCCGGCAGGACAGCAACACGGCGCAGCAGCCAGCACATCAACAACAGCAACAGCCCAGTAGCCAGCCATAGGCAGCCAGACCAGCGGACAGCAGCAAGTAACATGCAGTCGTAGCAGCGGCGGACAGCAGCTGCAGCAAGTACAATCAAGTCAATACCCAACATGGACGCCATCAGTATGCAGCCCTTACAGCAAATATGCAGCAGCACAAGCCAATAAAGAATAGAAGAGAAGGGGATTGAGTCACAACATATGACAATATGTACAATGATTTTGATTTCTTCTTTTTTGTTTTTATTTCTCTCTCTCACTTTCCCTCTTTTTCTGTTTAGCCACTAGCTCAACACGAGCAAGGGGCAGACAGAACAGCAGACACAAGTGCCGCCCAAACTCCGGCTCAGGCCAGTTTAGCAAGCAAAAGGGCTGCCACCACCACCAGCGGTCTGTTCTGATGGCCGTGTCAACATACTGGCTGCAAACACCAACACCAGCAGCATCACACCAGCATGGAGCGGGAGCGACAACGACAGTCAACATCTGGCTGCCACTATGCACAAGAGTGCAGCATCAGCATCAGCAGCAGCAGCAGCATGTATGCAGCAGCCAATGCAGACACACACATGCAGCCACCCAAATGGCTGCATCATCAGCAGCAGGAGCGAGAGCGGGAGCAGCACCAGCAGCACCAACAGCAGCAGCAGCAGCGGCAATCAACACCATTGCCCGATCGACCTGCAAATAAAGCATAATGTATATGCGTCAATTAATTTGATTCACTTGCGTGCTTGCACACATCCCACTAGGCACACACAACTCACTGGCCTCACCCTCGGTCGTCCAGGTCCATGATGATGGCCCCACTGACCAGGTGCACGGGCCCAATTGACATCCGGCGGCGCACCCAGTGCTGTCACGGGGCCCCACTAGGCCAGGCCATACAACCAGCACGTACCGGTACCTGCCATGGGTACCTGGTCACATGCGCGAAGATCCCAATCCGGATGACCTGCAAGTGAATTGAACTACATGTGTATGCGAAATCCATAAATACACATACAAACACACACCTACCTGTTGGCACGGCGACGTTGCAGACGCAGGTTCAGGTGCAGAGTATTGTGTGTGGATGGGTGCCCTGTGCTGGCAACACAATCACAACACCACCACACACACCGGTTGCAGCACAACAACATCCAGAAGCAGCAGCAGCAGCAGCACAACAACACCAGAAGCAGCAGCAGCAGCAGCACCAGAAGCAGCAGCTAAAAGAAATTTAATACTCACCAACACAAGCCAAAGGTGACGTCCGATGAATCCAGCCAGGCTTCCATCCTGGTGATGACTCCAGCGTTGGATCGCACGACGTCCCAGTGAAACCATACTTGGATTAGATTCTTAAGACAATAAGATCTATAGAAATTGTAAACAACTCGTGTCCCAATTCGAATTGCATTTCGAATACGAGTTGTTAGCGCCTAATCTCAAGTATAAAAACAAACAGCAACAACAGCTGTTTGTGAATAAGCATCCCTGCAAAAAAAAGTGTGACCCCACTAGCAATTTTAAGAACTAGGCAATACGTTAAGTTGGCCGTTCATTTTTGGGAAGCCAATCGATATTTCGATACATTCCCACAAACTCTGCCCATGTTGGCGCCAAGTAAGGGATTCAAAAGTTGCTCAACAAACAGTAATAACGGATTCCGAGATAGCCCTCCGAATAGCGGCCGGATGGGTCACCGGCCGCGCTCGCAACGCCAAACCAAATGGACCAACTCGATTCAGATGTCCAAAATAAACTCGGAGCGGTCTGCCGGTCGTCATGGCAACCTACTGACTGGGAGGCGCGCCCATTGCTAGCTGCGCACGGTGCTCCTAGTCTGCGCTCAACAGCCCGACTAGCTCGCGCCCAGATAGTGTCAACCGACCTAGAAGCCGACGTATGACCATGGGCGCGCAATACCCGCCTACGTGCAGCAGCCAGCAACAACATCAGCCAGCAGCAGCAACACCAGCAACTACACCAGCAGCAGCAGCAACATGCAGCAGCAACATGCAGCAACACCAGCAACAACATCAGCCGGCGGAAGCAACATGCAACATGCAGCAGCAGCAGCAGCTAGTCATAAGTTAGGCTAAGTCAGTAGAGTGGTGGTAGTAACAGCGGACGCGCACAACATCTACGCATGCGCACTACATCTCCACCATGATGACAGCGAAAGCGGCAACAACAATACCAACAAAGCGATTCAGCAATAACTGACGTCGCGCCGAGGTCGAGATCGGCGCGCACGCACGCAGTTGCAAAGGAGGCGCCAATACTACAACCACCACTCGTTCTTCTGCAGCCACCACGTCGACGTCGTTTAAGCAAACCAACCAATGTAATAGTATAACCTACTGTGAACTCGAGTTGAATAAACGCGCGAGCCAGCAGAGAGTGGCTGGAAGAAAAAAAAAAAAAATGTGAATAATTAAATTTAAAACAATCAACTACTGCCAATGCAACTACGAACGAAATAATTACAAAGACGTGAAGTGCAAATCCGATCGATGGATTAAAAATGACACAATTTGTGCAAATTATTAAGTTTAAAACAAAAAAATCAATTAAAATTTCAACTAAACCAACGACTACGAATTAAAATTATGAAATTAATTAAATCATCTAAAACTACAACTAAATCAACGACTACGAATTAAAATTATGAAATTAAATTAAATCAACTAAAACTACAACTAAATCAACGACTACGAATGAAAATCATGAAATTAATTAAATCAACTAAAACTACAGCTAAATCAACGACTTCGAATTAAAACTATGAAATTAATTAAATCAACTAAAACTACAACTAAAACTACAACTAAACCAACGACTACGAATTAAAATTGTGAAATTGGTTAGATCAACTAAAACTACAACTAAATCAACAACTTCGAATTAAAACAATTAATTTAACTAAATCAACCACAATTAAAAACGACGAATTCCAACAATTAAATAATTGCAACTAAATTATAGCAACATCGAATTAACATGTGAACTATTGTTCCGCCCGACCATAAAAGTTAAGAACAATCAAAAGTGAACATGAACTACAACAACAACTAAAGCAAGATCACACTGGTGGCGAACAAGTTCAAAGAGCAACAATTTTCGCACATCTGCGACGCAATAAAGCGCAGACATTTCGAGAAAAAGCCAAGCAACTACACGATGTGGAAGCGGTATATAAAAGCCTACAAACCGAAGCACTACAACAAGATGAATCACCAAGGCCACACCAAGGTGCCGGCACTGGACATTGGCCACTACTACGACTATGGTGACTATGACGATGACGACGACGACGTCGACGACGACGTCATGCAAATATCGCCCATCCCGGGCGTCAGTGAGGAGGAGGAGGAGACTTCCGAGTCGGAGGACTCCATGGAAATGCTGCTCAGGCTGCATGCCAGAGTGGATGCAGATGGCCGAATCGTTGGCATCGCAACAGCAACAGCAACAACAACAGCTACAGCAGCGGCAGCAGCAGCAGCAGCATCATCAACTACCGGAGTGGCGGGTGAGGTGAGAGCGACGACGGTGGAGGTGCCCACGGGCAGTGGTGGACGCCGGGGCCCCGTTCGGTGGCCGGACGACGACCGCTTGACTCCCGCCAAAAATGCCAAAAAGGCGCGAAAAGTAGCATCAGCGCCAAAAATGGCGCCAAAAATTGCGCCAAAAATGGGAGCATCGCTCACTCACACCAATACTACCAGCCCATGCGAAGAGAGCGCTACATCCACTCACACACAAGCACATGCTCTCTTCATCGCACACCAGGCACAGACGCACACCAGAGCGGCAACAGCAGCAGCAGCAGCAGCACAGCCACAGGCCACAGCTAATACAGGGTATGTGCACAAGAGTGCGAGCTCTCAACTCGCTCACTCTCCTACACTAGTACTCTCACCAATACCAACACCAACATCCATTTGTGCTTGCCCTCTCTCTCGCCATCGCTATCGCTCACACGAGCACGATCACGATCGTGCTCACTCACACTGCGATATGGGAGAGTGCGATTTGTCGCCTGAGCCAATACTGGCAACAACAACAACTACAACAGCACCACCACCACCACCGGAGCATGTGCATATAAATGCACACACACAAAGGCGGACAGCGATGCGGCAAGTGTGTGCGCCGGCCCAGCACACATACACGAACATGCACACGCACACGCATACGCACACACACGTCACCACTACCAGGGTCGGCAGCACCAAGAACAGTAAAGAGCGCAACTACTGCTACAAGATCGACAGCAACAGTAATCGCAGCGGCGGCAATGGCGGCAATGGCGACGATGGCATCGCCAACAACAACAGCAACAACCACTACTATGGGATGCCGCCGCTGATGCCAATTGGGCAACTGCCAGTGACAATGAACATGATGACGACGACCACGGCGACAATGGCGTCTTGGTCCGCCAATACAAGTGCCACGCAACCATCGCGTAAGCGGAGTTGCGAGAAAATGGACGACGAGGCACACTCGAATCTGGGCGACACTGTGGACACTCTGGCCACTCCCGGACACGAGCAACTCAATCCCGCCAAGAAGCCACACACGGCAGGGAGCCGGCCAAGCTGGTCGCAGCTAATCAACATGGCCGATCATGAGGAGAGCGAGAGTGACGCGCCAACGGATGGCGCTGACGACGACGACGACGATGGCCAGCCAATAAGGACCACATCAAATGCAGCAAGTACGGAGAGAAAGAGCGAAGGAAGAGTGCCGACCATCCATGTAACTCGGACGCCGCTAGTTATGCCACTGCTGGAGCAACTATTTATAGATCCGGCAGTGGGCAAAATAACGTCAATGGCCACGGCGAACAATGGACTACGCATACAGTGTAGCACCATGGCAGCGCATGCAGCGGCCATGGAAATACTAGCCAGAGATGGCAAGCCACTGCACACTCACCAGACGCGCAGTGACAGGGGGTTCAGGGTGTGCATCAAGCACATTCCACACACCACCCCCTGCGATTGGATCAAGGAGCGTCTGGAGAGGACGGGATGCGTCGTGAGGTTTGTCCGTAACATACGGCATCGCATCACGGCCACGCCAATGAACGTGTTTGAGGCTGTGCTGCAGACGAAGGAGGATGGCAGCCACACAAACATACTGCAAATCAGGCAACTTGGTGGCCAACCCGTGACGATTGAAAGGCAGTCCAAGCCAATCGATCCGCCCCAATGTCACCGGTGTCAGGCGTTCGGCCACACAAAGAACTACTGCAGGCGGCCATTTCGCTGCCTAAAGTGTGCCGGCGAGCACGCCTCTACGGACTGCACAAAGACACGGCAGTCGCCAGCGAAATGCGCCAATTGCGGTGGCCAGCATATTAGCAGCTACAAAGGCTGCCCCATACACAAAGAGGAGAGGGCCAAGCTCCACGCCCATACCGCAAATAAGATGCCGAAAGAGCAGCAGCAGCAGCAGCAGGAGCAGCAACAACATCAGCGACAGCAGCAGCGGCAACAACAACAACAGCAGCATCAGCAGCATCAGCAAGCAGCAAATCAACACACCAGGGCTGGTGAACGAGCAGCGACACATAGACGCATAGTGCGCGGAGATGCCCCTGTCAATCCGGCAGGACAGCAACACGGCGCAGCAGCCAGCACATCAACAACAGCAACAGCCCAGTAGCCAGCCATAGGCAGCCAGACCAGCGGACAGCAGCAAGTAACATGCAGTCGTAGCAGCGGCGGACAGCAGCTGCAGCAAGTACAATCAAGTCAATACCCAACATGGACGCCATCAGTATGCAGCCCTTACAGCAAATATGCAGCAGCACAAGCCAATAAAGAATAGAAGAGAAGGGGATTGAGTCACAACATATGACAATATGTACAATGATTTTGATTTCTTCTTTTTTTTTTTTATTTCTCTCTCTCACTATCCCTCTTTTTCTGTTTAGCCACTAGCTCAACACGAGCAAGGGGCAGACAGAACAGCAGACACAAGTGCCGCCCAAACTCCGGCCCAGGCCAGTTTAGCAAGCAAAAGGGCTGCCACCACCACCAGCGGTCTGTTCTGATGGCCGTGTCAACATACTGGCTGCAAACACCAACAGCATCACACCAGCATGGAACGGGAGCGACAACGACAGTCAACATCTGGCTGCCACTATGCACAAGAGTGCAGCATCAGCAGCAGCAGCAGCATGTATGCAGCAGCCAATGCAGTCACACACATGCAGCCATCCAAATGGCTGCATCATCAGCAGCAGGAGCGAGAGCGGGAGTAGCACCAGCAGCAGCAGTAGCAGCGGCAATCAACATCAAAGCCCGATCGACCTGCAAATAAAGCATAATGTATATGCGTCAATTAATTTGATTCACTTGCGTGCTTGCACACATCCCACTAGGCACACACAACTCACTGGCCTCACCCTCGGTCGTCCAGGTCCATGATGATGGCCCTACTGACCAGGTGCACGGGCGGCGCATCCAGTGCCGTCACGGGGCCCCTCTAGGTCAGGCCACACAACCAGCAAGTACCGGTACCTGCCATGGGTACCTGGTCACATGCGCGAAGATGCCAATCCGGATGACCTGCAAGTGAATTGAACTACATGTGTATGCAAAATCCATATATACACATACAAACACACACCTACCTGTTGGCACGGCGACGTTGCAGACGCAGGTGCAGGTGCAGAGTATTGTGTGTGGATGGGTGCCCTGTGCTGGCAACACAATCACAACACCACCACACACACCGGCAGCAGCACAACAACATCCAGAAGCAGCAGCAGCAGCAGCACAACAACACCAGAAGCAGCAGCTAAAAATAATACTCACCAACACAAGCCAAAGGTGACGTCCGATGAATCCAGCCAGGCTTCCATCCTGGTGATGACTCCAGCGTTGGATCGCACGACGTCCCAGTGAAACCATACTTGGATTAGATTCTTAAGACCATAAGATCTATAGAAATTGTAAACAACTCGTGTCCCAATTCGAATTGCATTTCGAATACGAGTTGTTAGCGCCTAATCACAAGTATAAAAACAAACAGCAACAACAGCTGTTTGTGAATAAGCATCCCTGCAAAAAAGTGTGACCCCACTAGCAATTTTAAGAACTAGGCAATACGTTAAGTTGGCCGTTCATCTTGGGAAGCCAATCGATATTTCGATAAACTCCCACAACCTCTGCCCACGTTGGCGCCAAGTAAGGGATTCAAAAGTTGCTCAACAAACAGTAATAACGGATTCCGAGATAGCCCTCCGAATAGCGGCCGGATGGGTCACCGGCCGCGCTCGCAACGCCAAACCAAATGGACCAACTCGTTTCAGATGTCCATAAAACTCGGAGCGGTCTGCCGGTCGTCATGGCAACCTACTGACTGGGATGCGCGCCCATTGCTAGCTGCGCACGGTGCTCCTAGTCTGCGCCCAACAGCCCGACTAGCTCGCGCCCAGATAGTGTCAACCGACCTAGAAGCCGACGTAAGAGCAAGGGAGCGCAATACCCGCCTACGTGCAGCAGCCAGCAACAACATCAGCCAGCAGCAGCAACACCAGCAACTACACCAGCAGCAGCAGCAACATGCAGCAGCAGCAACATGCAGCAACACCAGCAACAACATCAGCCGGCGGCAGCAACATGCAGCAGCAGCAGCAGCAGCAGCTAGTCATAAGATAGGCTAAGTCAGTAGAGTGGTGGTAGTAACAGCGGACGCGCACAACATCTACGCATGCGCACTACATCTCCACCATGATGACAGCGAAAGCGGCAACAACAACACCAACAAAGCGATTCAGCAATAACTGACGTCGCGCCGAGGTCGAGATCGGCGCGCACGCACGCAGTTGCAAAGGAGGCGCCAATACGACAACCACCACTCGTTCTTCTGCAGCCACCACGTCGACGTCGTTTAAGCAAACCAACCAATGTATAATCTACTGTAATTTCGAGTTGAATAAACGCGCGAGCCAGCAGAGAGTGGCTGGAAGAAAAAAAAAAAAAAAAGGAAAATGTGAATAATTAAATTTAAAACAATCAACTACTGCCAATGCAACTACGAACAATGACAAAGCAATTAAATAAAAGGGAAATTAACCTGAACATTCAACTATAATATATTAGTGGTGAACTATAAAAAAAAATGCAACAACTATATTGCATTATATTAATCTGACAAATCCATGCGAATAATTAAACAATAAAAGCGACATCAGTTCTAAAAAAACTAAGCAACAACAGCAAACAGCTAATACAATAATTTAAATAAAGTGGAAACATGTGGAAGAACGGAAAGTGCAAACCAAAGGCCAAGGCAGCCAACGGAGGAAGGGACCATCAAAGCACACCAAACGCAACTCCGAGCCATCCGAGCCATCCTCCCACTGTCAGTGGGCAATGACATGGACTACCTAGATTGCTCTGGTGACTCCGAGGACTGCTCCGCAGACTTTTCGGCCCGATCACGCGGATGTAGACAAAGAGGATGCCTGGACGGCGCTTGACGACAGCGGTGAGTGCATGGACATAGCTCGGTCCCCCCCCGGAAGCCTGAGCCCCGCATCACAGCGGGACGGAGGCCGCTTCCCGCCGCCAAAAAGGCGCGAAAAGAAGGGCCGGCGCCAAAAATCGCGCCAAAAACGCGAGCATTGCTCACCAACACCAGCACCAGCAAAGAGAGCCCAAGCTCCCCGCCAAAAAATAGCGCTAACAAAGAACGCCTACATTCACACGCACACACACCCTCAACACACAACATGCACAAGCCAGCCACTACAACGACGATGAGCGAGCAAGCACAGTTACAAATGCGAGCTCTCAGCTTGCCCGCTCACATATACACACACAAACACACGACAATCTTCAGACACGGGTCAATTGCCGGCCGCGTTATCAACAAAACGCCTACACTCACACGCACACACACCTTCAACACACAGACATGCACGAGCCAGCCACTACAACGACGATGACGAGAATGCGAACTCCAGCTTTCCGCTCCATACACTCACACATACACGATAACTTGCAGACAACGGTCTACTGCCGTCCTCTTGCTCTCACCCCCAAGATCACTCTCTCTCTAATGTCACGAGTGACGCGATGCAGCCAAGTACAAGTACAGCCAACAAATGTGCATTCACACGCACACATACAACAGAGCAAGAAACATAAGAGTGCAATGACCCAGCCAACATACACACATACACACGACAAAGCCGGTGGAGAGCGCAATTGCTGTGATAATGTTAACTCTGCGACGCTACAATTGGCGCCAATCGAGATCATGAGCATTGAATCATCCGATGCCTCAATGCCTCAAACTCGATTCGTGCCTCCTCCATCCAAACCGCGGCAACAACAACGGCTGTCGATACAGGGATGGTGCAGAATGGCTAACCAATGTGCCCCCGCTGCTGGCACACAACTTCCCATGCCAGCAATTAAAGCCACGGACCCAAAAGGGCCAATGGCCAACAACACTGCTGCTATCCAATCGCCGCTCAAGAGGAGATGCGAAGAGATGGACGCGGCGGACTACAGCCCGGCCGACCTACTTTCCATACATTCAAGAGCAACTTTGCCAAGCAGCTGCAAAGAGAGAGTCTGTCGATCGGAGTCAAGCAGCATGGACGACCGTGAGGAGACCGGTAAACCGCCGAGCACCGGAGACAAGGATCAGCCAATAAACACAGAAAAGAGGAATGCAAGGGTGCCCGTTATTCATCTGCCACTGGTCCCGCAATCATGCCGCTACTGGATAAGCTTCACAGCAATCCGTCAGTGGGAAAGTTCACGACTAAAACCACGGAGAGCAATGGCCTCGCATCCAGTGTAGCACCATGGCGCACACGCAGCCGTGATGAACATACTCGCCAAAGATGGAACTCCACTCTACACTCACCAATGCGTAGCGACAGGGGTTACAGGGTGTGCATCAAGCATATCCACCATACTACTCCCAGTGACTGGTCAAGATGCAGCTGGAAAAGACCGATGCGACGTTAATTCGTCCGCAACATCCGCCACCGCATTTCACCGCCAATGATATATTCGAGGTGGAGTTGAGAACGAAGGAGGATGGCACCCCGCGAACATACTACAACTAAAGCAAATCAGCGGCCAAACAGTGACGATCGAGAGGCAGCCCAAGCCAATCGATCCGCCACAATGTCATCGGTGTCAGGCGTTCGGCCACACCAAGAACTACTCAGGCGGCCATTTCGCTGCCTAAGTGTGCCGGCGAGCACGCCACTACGGACTGCACAAAGACCCGGCAGTCGCCAGCGAAATCGCCAATTGTGGCGGCCAGCACATTAGCAGCTACAAAGGCTGCCCCAAGTACAAGGAGGCGAGACGCAAGCTACGGGCCCACAGCGCAAATAAGTTGCTGAAGCAGCAGCAGAAGCAGCAGCAGCATCAGCTGCATCAGCACAATTCAAGGCCGAATGTACATGCAAAACAACATGTGCACAACAACTCGCAGGCTACCCCTGGCCAACGAAAGGCTGACCAGGCGAGCACGAATGATGTCCTACAGCCTGCCATCCGGAAGGCGACATACAGCCAAATAGTGCGTGCTGGTGCTCCTAGCACGCCACCAAGCAACAACTCAGCTCGCCAGCCAGCCCAGCCAGCCCAGCAGTCAACTCAGCAGCTAGCTTTGCAGCAGCAGACAGTTCGGCAACAACAACATCAACAGCGACGCCAGCAGCATCAGCCCTCTGGAATGTCGAGGGCAGACCAAGGCGCAGCGGCTACCCCAGTCACGGCCACCTCAGAGGCAGTGATCACAGGAGCCAGAGGAAGGCGCAACACGATCAGGCAGCCGAAATTTGGACGCCCGAACAATGCGCGAAGCGACATCCGACATGCGCAGACGAAGCGCCCAGCTTCCAAGCACACACCAGCAACAGCGACGGCCAACCCGGGCCCGGCTGAGAGACACCTTGCCAGAGTGCAGCAACAGCTGCGAAAAGCGATACCTGATGGTTTGAGCAGGACGACGGCTCCCGTCACTAAACCAGCTAACACAACACCAGCACCAGCAGCAGCAACAGCAACTACAGCGGCCGCAGTGTACCCCCTCCTGAAGGCGCTCGAACAGAGCATGGCCATGTTTAGCCGCATGGAGGCCAGGATGGATCAACTGCTGAACGTCCTACTGCAAATAACCCCGGCAATTGGTCAAAACCAGCTGGCACAGCCAGTCCAGCAGCAGCAGCAGCACCAGAATTGGCCAATACAGCAGCAACTGCACCAGCCACTAAACCAGCAGCACCAGCGGCAGCAGGACCAGCTGCAGCAGCCACTGCGGACAACGCAGGCTACGCATACAACGCAGGCAATGGATCATCACCGGCAGCAGCTGCAACAGCACGGCAGCCTGCAGCATACAACAGCAAATGAATGCGTAAATGTATAGACACGACATAAACACATCACCTGACAACAATATTGGTGGCAACCAGGACCATCAACACATTGAGCACCATGACGCCATCAGTACGCCCACACATAGCGGCCAGAACAGCAACTCTTTCAAAATTGCCTTCTGGAACGCGTGTGGGGTGAGTAACAAAATGCCAGAGATACAGCTGTACATGAGGAGTGAAGGCATTCACATAATGATGCTATTGGAAATCAGAACTCCCCAAAACTCAAGCATATTGGACGTACCGGGGTACATCACCTACGCTGCCACTAACCCAGAATCATATAGAAGAGGCGGAGCCGCAATCCTTGTGCGCGAGGACATCAGGCACACTGCCCTCCAGCCAATATGCAAGCCATACGTTCAATGCTGCCCAATAACACTGTTTCTGGACAATAAGGAAAACTTAAGAAACATGCTAATAATTGCTCCTATATACTGTCCGCCCACATACAAATGGTCAAGCGCCCATTTCAAGTCGATGCTTAGCTACTTTGACAGCCAATCAGGACGGCCCAACACAAACTTTCTCCTCTGTGGAGACTGGAATGCCAAACATTCCTGGTGGGGAAACCCACGCTCCTGCCAACGTGGCAGATCCCTCATGGACGCAATCCACTCAGGTGGCCAATATAACATACTCGCAACCGGGAGTGCCACACACTTCCCACACGACAGCCGGAAGCGCCCGTCTGCCATTGACTTTGCTGTCTATGGCAACATGAACCGCATTAACTGCAGCATCCAATCCTCAACAGACCTGGACTCTGACCATCTGCCGCTACAGGTCACCCTACACACGGGCAGACTCTATCGTGTGGAGAGACCAACTGGCGGCAATACCCGCTTGAGGATACCTGACGACAGAGTTATACGATTCCAGAACGCACTTGACTCGCTAATACACCTCAACACAGAAGTCACAACCAATGACGACATCGATGACGTGATTGACGTATTTCTCCACAATGTCAGACAGGCTGCCGCAACGGCACATCACGCAAACAATAGCAACAACATACATTGCAACCGCCGCCACATCCGACGTAGCCATCCGGTCCCCGCGCTGGATGACGCGACCAGGTCGCTTCTCGACTGGAAGCTACAATGTAAGCGGATCCTCATCGCCACACGCACCCCAGAAGCCAGAAGGCAGTACAGAGCGGCTCAAAACAGGCTCAAAAAGGCGCTAAACAAGCTGAAAAACAACAACATCAATCAACTGTTTGAGGGCATCAACATAAACGACCCACACAGCATGAATAAACTGTGGAAGATCACCAATGGCCTCAAAAGGCAACCGCAGCCAAACCACTCAGTGCGCTTCCAGACATCCTCAGCAACTGACCCAGCAAGCACACAGACCAAATGGACCCGCACGAGCGCCGAGAAGGCGGAAGCATTCGCCGCTCATTTCGAGGAGCGATTCTCACCAATATTGTCTAATACGCCAGATGAACGCGCAGCTATCGCTGATGAGCTCGACAGGCTGAAGGAGTCCAAGCGACAGCAAATCCAACAGGTGAGGCCATTTCGGCCAATCACTTTCGACGAAATAACGACCGCTATTGCGGCTCTGGAAAATACCAAAGCGCCCGGAGAGGACAACATCGACAACAAAGTAATACAACAGCTATCTAACAAAGCAGTGCTGTACCTGATGCTCATCTACAATTCAATGCTCAGGACTGGGCACTTCCCAAGCAAATGGAAACATGCAGTAATCACGCCCATTCTAAAAACGGGCAAGAAAAGCTCGGAACTGAAATCATACCGGCCAATAAGCCTAATCTCTGGTCTATCAAAGCTATTTGAAAAGCTTCTACTGGCTAGACTCTTCGAGATAGACGAATTCGCCAAAGCGGTGCCATCACATCAATTTGGCTTCAGGAGGGAGCACGGCACTGAACAGCAACTGGCCCGTGTCACGCAATTCATTCTGCGTGCATACGAGCAAAAGTTGTTCTGCTCGGGCATCTTCATAGACATCTCGGAGGCATTCGACAGAGTTTGGCACAAAGGCCTACTGTGCAAGATGATCAAATTGCTGCCAATAAACGTATTTAACTTACTGGAAAGCTATATAAGCGAACGTACCTTCGCAGTGGCATGTAATGGCGCCAAATCCAGAGTGGCTAGAATATTGGCAGGCGTTCCCCAAGGGAGCGTTCTGGGCCCGATACTCTACACCATATACTCATCGGACATGCCGCTACCAGCACTCACGCAGGATCGTCGCTTCCTCTCGGCAGGACAGATCCCGATGCTACTGTCCACCTATGCTGACGACACAGTCATAATGTGCGCAGCTGAACTCCCAACTACCGCAGTCCAAGGTAATGAGCAATACCTCGAACACTTTGCCAAATGGACCAAGAAGTGGGCCATCAACGTTAATGAAGCCAAATCCGGACACGTGATGTTTACCCTGAGGAGACTGGAAGGAGGAGCGATCGTAAGATCCCCCAAGCTAAACGGGCAAGCAATCCCAACCAAAACCTCGCACAACTACCTGGGAGTCATCCTAGATAGGAAATTAACGTTCTCCACACACGTGACAGGACTCAGAGCAAAGCTAAGAACTAGAGCTGCCAAACTGGACTGGCTGCTGGGTCGGAGCAGTCGCTTGGCGAAAAGATGCAAAGCACTAATCATCAAGCAGCTCATAATGCCGATATGGCAGTATGCACTTCCGGTATGGGGTGCCCTTGCATCCGACACACAGGTGCAACGAATACAGGGTCTGCAAAACAGAATTATACGCAAGTCCCTAAAGATATCGTGGTACAGGAGAAATGACGCAATACGAGCGGAGTATGAGCTCAAAGATGTTGACGAAGCATTTCAGCTATCCAGCAGCCGCTTTGCTAACTCACTTGCCACCCACGTTAACCAGGAAGCCCGAAAACTGGTACTGGACCCATACGTTCCGATCCGTCTACAAAGACCCCGTTATATGGAGCAGCAACAGCAGCACTTCTGTCCACTGCAACCGCAACGCGGACAGCAGCAGCAACAACAACAGCCCACGACCACAACGCAGCAATTCCGGGAATCTCTCCCCACACTGCTTCGCCTAGAGTGGGACGAAGCCGAGCGATTAAAGAACAGGAGAATCCGGGAGCAGCACAACAGGGAATTGCTAGATCGCATCCTGAGGCCTCAACCCAGATTCTTCGAAGCACACATAAACGACCTCAGCAGAGGACTTAGACATGGCCGAATCACGAGAGAGGAAGCAGTCGAGAGAATACAAGGGCAGCCACTCGCGATTCAAAGAATCATACTACCAGACTACTCAGAGGACGAGCAGGTGGCACTACTGGAGGCAGCCCTAGCCTTTTCGGAAGCTGCGGCCACTCAACGATCAAACGCCACCACGGAACGTCAACAATGATGCCAACAGCGCCGCTACTCATGGCCTCGGCTGGAGGCGACATCCACGACGATGCCGACAACGGGCCCCGAAGCGGCATTTTAACACGACACAAACCACTACAGCATGAACATACACAATAAAAGTACATATGGCAACATCTCATCACGAGTAAAAGGCTAGCAAATAGCCACCAGCGGTCTGTTCTGATGGCCGTGTCAACATACTGGCTGCAAACACCAGCAGCATCACACCAGCATGGAGCGGGAGCGACAACGACAGTCAACATCTGGCTGCCACTATGCACAAGAGTGCAGCATCAGCATCAGCAGCAGCAGCAGCATGTATGCAGCAGTCAATGCAGTCACACACATGCAGCCATCCAAATGGCTGCATCATCAGCAGCAGGAGCGAGAGCGGGAGCAGCACCAACAGCAGCAGCAGCAGCGGCAATCAACATCAAAGCCCGATCGACCTGCAAATAAAGCATAATGTATATGCGTCAATTAATTTGATTCACTTGCGTGCTTGCACACATCCCACTAGGCACACACAACTCACTGGCCTCACCCTTGGTCGTCCAGGTCCATGATGATGGCCCTACTGACCAGGTGCACGGGCCCAATTGACATCCGGCGGCGCAACCAGTGCCGTCACGGGGCCCCTCTAGGCCAGGCCACACAACCAGCACGTACCGGTACCTGTCATGGGTACCTGGTCACATGCGCGAAGATGCCAATCCGGATGACCTGCAAGTGAATTGAACTACATGTGTATGCGAAATCCATATATACACATACAAACACACACCTACCTGTTGGCACGGCTACGTTGCAGACGCAGGTGCAGGTGCAGAGTATTGTGTGTGGATGGGTGCCCTGTGCTGGCAACACAATCACAACACCACCACACACACCGGCAGCAGCACAACAACATCCAGAAGCAGCAGCAGCAGCAGCACAACAACACCAGAAGCAGCAGCAGCAGCAGCAGCAGCTAAAAGAAATACAATACTCACCAACACAAGCCAAAGGTGACGTCTGATGAATCCAGCCAGGTTTCCATCCTGGTGATGACTCCAGCGTTGGATCGCACGACGTCCCAGTGAAACCATACTTGGATTAGATTCTTAAGACCATAAGATCTATAGAAATTGAAAACAACTCGTGTCCCAATTCGAATTGCATTTCGAATACGAGTTGTTAGCGCCTAATCTCAAGTATAAAAACAAACAGCAACAACAGCTGTTTGTGAATAAGCATCCCTGCAAAAAAAAGTGTGACCCCACTAGCAATTTTAAGAACTAGGCAATACGTTAAGTTGGCCGTTCATCTTGGGAAGCCAATCGATATTTCGATACATTCCCACAAACTCTGCCCATGTTGGCGCCAAGTAAGGGATTCAAAAGTTGCTCAACAAACAGTAATAACGGATTCCGAGATAGCCCTCCGAACAGCGGCCGGATGGGTCACCGGCCGCGCTCGCAACGCCAAACCAAATGGACCAACTCGTCTCAGATGTCCATAAAACTCGGAGCGGTATGCCGGTCGTCATGGCAACCTACTGACTGGGATGCGCGCCCATTGCTAGCTGCGCACGGTGCTCCTAGTCTGCGCTCAACAGCCCGACTAGCTCGCGCCCAGATAGTGTCAACCGACCTAGAAGCCGACGTAAGAGCAAGGGAGCGCAATACCCGCCTATGTGCAGCAGCCAGCAACAACATCAGCCAGCAGCAGCAACACCAGCAACTACACCAGCAGCAGCAGCAACACGCAGCAGCAGCAACATGCAGCAACACCAGCAACAACATCAGCCGGCGGAAGCAACATGCAACATGCAGCAGCAGCAGCAGCTAGTCATAAGTTAGGCTAAGTCAGTAGAGTGGTGGTAGTAGCAGAGGACGCGCACAACATCTACGCATGCGCACTACATCTTCACCATGACGGCAGCGAAAGCGGCAACAACAACACCAACAAAGCGATTCAGCAATAACTGACGTCGCGCCGAGGTCGAGATCGGCGCGCACGCACGCAGTTGCAAAGGAGGCGCCAATACGACAACCACCACTCGTTCTTCTGCAGCCACCACGTCGACGTCGTTTAAGCAAACCAACCAATGTATAACCTACTGTGAACTCGAGTTGAATAAACGCGCGAGCCAGCAGAGAGTGGCTGGAAGAAAAAAAAAAAAAAAAATGTGAATAATTAAATTTAAAACAATCAACTACTGCCAATGCAACTACGAACGAAATAATTACAAAGACGTGAAGTGCAAATCCGATCGATGGATTAAAAATGACACAATTTGTGCAAATTATTAAGTTTAAAACAAAAAAATCAATTAAAACTTCAACTAAACCAACGACTACGAATTAAAATTATGAAATTAATTAAATCATCTAAAACTACAACTAAACCAACGACTACGAATTAAAACTATGAAATTAATTAAATCAACTAAAACTACAACTAAATCAACGACTACGAATGAAAATCATGAAATTAATTAAATCAACTAAAACTACAACTAAATCAACGACTTCGAATTAAAACTATGAAATTAATTAAATCAACTAAAACTACAACTAAAACTACAACTAAACCAACGACTACGAATTAAAATTGTGAAATTGGTTAGATCAACTAAAACTACAACTAAATCAACAACTTCGAATTAAAACAATTAATTTAACTAAATCAACCACAATTAAAAACGACGAATTCCAACAATTAAATAATTGCAACTAAATTATAGCAACATCGAATTAACATGTGAACTATTGTTCCGCCCGACCATAAAAGTTATGAACAATCAAAAGTGAACAAGAACTACAACAACAACTAAAGCAAGATCACACTGGCGGCGAACAAGTTCAAAGAGCAACAATTTTCGCACATCTGCGACGCAATAAAGCGCAGACATTTCGAGAAAAAGCCAAGCAACTACACGATGTGGAAGCGGTATATAAAAGCCTACAAACCGAAGCACTACAACAAGATGAATCACCAAGGCCACACCAAGGTGCCGGCACTGGACATTGGCCACTACTACGACTATGGTGACTATGACGATGACGACGACGACGTCGACGACGACGTCATGCAAATATCGCCCATCCCGGGCGTCAGTGAGGAGGAGGAGGAGACTTCCGAGTCGGAGGACTCCATGGAAATGCTGCTCAGGCTGCATGCCAGAGTGGATGCAGATGGCCGAATCGTTGGCATCGCAACAGCAACAGCAACAACAACAGCTACAGCAGCGGCAGCAGCAGCAGCAGCATCATCAACTACCGGAGTGGCGGGTGAGGTGAGAGCGACGACGGTGGAGGTGCCCACGGGCAGTGGTGGACGCCGGGGCCCCGTTTTGTGGCCGGACGACGACCGCTTGACTCCCGCCAAAAATGCCAAAAAGGCGCGAAAAGTAGCATCAGCGCCAAAAATGGCGCCAAAAATTGCGCCAAAAATGGGAGCATCGCTCACTCACACCAATACTACCAGCCCATGCGAAGAGAGCGCTACATCCACTCACACACAAGCACATGCTCTCTTCATCGCACACCAGGCACAGACGCACACCAGAGCGGCAACAGCAGCAGCAGCAGCAGCACAGCCACAGGCCACAGCTAATACAGGGTATGTGCACAAGAGTGCGAGCTCTCAACTCGCTCACTCTCCTACACTAGTACTCTCACCAATACCAACACCAACATCCATTTGTGCTTGCCCTCTCTCTCGCCATCGCTATCGCTCACACGAGCACGATCACGATCGTGCTCACTCACACTGCGATATGGGAGAGTGCGATTTGTCGCCTGAGCCAATACTGGCAACAACAACAACAACAACAACAGCACCACCACCACCGGAGCATGTGCATATAAATGCACACACACAAAGGCGGACAGCGATGCGGCAAGTGTGTGCGCCGGCCCAGCACACATACACGAACATGCACACGCACACGCATACGCACACACACGTCACCACTACCAGGGTCGGCAGCACCAAGAACAGTAAAGAGCGCAACTACTGCTACAAGATCGACAGCAACAGTAATCGCAGCGGCGGCAATGGCGGCAATGCCGACGATGGCATCGCCAACAACAACAGCAACAACCACTACTATGGGATGCCGCCGCTGATGCCAATTGGGCAACTGCCAGTGACAATGAACATGATGACGACGACCACGGCGACAATGGCGTCTTGGTCCGCCAATACAAGTGCCACGCAACCATCGCGTAAGCGGAGTTGCGAGAAAATGGACGACGAGGCACACTCGAATCTGGGCGACACTGTGGACACTCTGGCCACTCCCGGACACGAGCAACTCAATCCCGCCAAGAAGCCACACACGGCAGGGAGCCGGCCAAGCTGGTCGCAGCTAATCAACATGGCCGATCATGAGGAGAGCGAGAGTGACGCGCCAACGGATGGCGCCGACGACGACGACGACGATGGCCAGCCAATAAGGACCACATCAAATGCAGCAAGTACGGAGAGGAAGAGCGAAGGAAGAGTGCCGACCATCCATGTAACTCGGACGCCGCTAGCTATGCCACTGCTGGAGCAACTATTTATAGATCCGGCAGTGGGCAAAATAACGTCAATGGCCACGGCGAACAATGGACTACGCATACAGTGTAGCACCATGGCAGCGCATGCAGCGGCCATGGAAATACTAGCCAGAGATGGCAAGCCACTGCACACTCACCAGACGCGCAGTGACAGGGGGTTCAGGGTGTGCATCAAGCACATTCCACACACCACCCCCTGCGATTGGATCAAGGAGCGTCTGGAGAGGACGGGATGCGTCGTGAGGTTTGTCCGTAACATACGGCATCGCATCACGGCCACGCCAATGAACGTGTTTGAGGCTGTGCTGCAGACGAAGGAGGATGGCAGCCACACAAACATACTGCAAATCAGGCAACTTGGTGGCCAACCCGTGACGATTGAAAGGCAGTCCAAGCCAATCGATCCGCCCCAATGTCACCGGTGTCAGGCGTTCGGCCACACAAAGAACTACTGCAGGCGGCCATTTCGCTGCCTAAAGTGTGCCGGCGAGCACGCCTCTACGGACTGCACAAAGACACGGCAGTCGCCAGCGAAATGCGCCAATTGCGGTGGCCAGCATATTAGCAGCTACAAAGGCTGCCCCATACACAAAGAGGAGAGGGCCAAGCTCCACGCCCATACCGCAAATAAGATGCCGAAAGAGCAGCAGCAGCAGCAGCAGCAGCAGGAGCAGCAACAACATCAGCGACAGCAGCAGCGGCAACAACAACAACAGCAGCATCAGCAGCATCAGCAAGCAGCAAATCAACACACCAGGGCTGGTGAACGAGCAGCGACACATAGACGCATAGTGCGCGGAGATGCCCCTGTCAATCCGGCAGGACAGCAACACGGCGCAGCAGCCAGCACATCAACAACAGCAACAGCCCAGTAGCCAGCCATAGGCAGCCAGACCAGCGGACAGCAGCAAGTAACATGCAGTCGTAGCAGCGGCGGACAGCAGCTGCAGCAAGTACAATCAAGTCAATACCCAACATGGACGCCATCAGTATGCAGCCCTTACAGCAAATATGCAGCAGCACAAGCCAATAAAGAATAGAAGAGAAGGGGATTGAGTCACAACATATGACAATATGTACAATGATTTTGATTTCTTCTTTTTTTTGTTCTTTTTATTTCTCTCTCTCACTATCCCTCTTTTTCTGTTTAGCCACTAGCTCAACACGAGCAAGGGGCAGACAGAACAGCAGACACAAGTGCCGCCCAAACTCCGGCTCAGGCCAGTTTAGCAAGCAAAAGGGCTGCCACCACCACCAGCGGTCTGTTCTGATGGCCGTGTCAACATACTGGCTGCAAACACCAACACCAGCAGCATCACACCAGCATGGAGCGGGAGCGACAACGACAGTCAACATCTGGCTGCCACTATGCACAAGAGTGCAGCATCAGCATCAGCAGCAGCAGCAGCATGTATGCAGCAGCCAATGCAGACACACACATGCAGCCACCCAAATGGCTGCATCATCAGCAGCAGGAGCGAGAGCGGGAGCAGCACCAGCAGCACCAACAGCAGCAGCAGCAGCGGCAATCAACACCATTGCCCGATCGACCTGCAAATAAAGCATAATGTATATGCGTCAATTAATTTGATTCACTTGCGTGCTTGCACACATCCCACTAGGCACACACAACTCACTGGCCTCACCCTCGGTCGTCCAGGTCCATGATGATGGCCCCACTGACCAGGTGCACGGGCCCAATTGACATCCGGCGGCGCACCCAGTGCTGTCACGGGGCCCCACTAGGCCAGGCCATACAACCAGCACGTACCGGTACCTGCCATGGGTACCTGGTCACATGCGCGAAGATCCCAATCCGGATGACCTGCAAGTGAATTGAACTACATGTGTATGCGAAATCCATAAATACACATACAAACACACACCTACCTGTTGGCACGGCGACGTTGCAGACGCAGGTTCAGGTGCAGAGTATTGTGTGTGGATGGGTGCCCTGTGCTGGCAACACAATCACAACACCACCACACACACCGGTTGCAGCACAACAACATCCAGAAGCAGCAGCAGCAGCAGCACAACAACACCAGAAGCAGCAGCAGCAGCAGCACCAGAAGCAGCAGCTAAAAGAAATTTAATACTCACCAACACAAGCCAAAGGTGACGTCCGATGAATCCAGCCAGGCTTCCATCCTGGTGATGACTCCAGCGTTGGATCGCACGACGTCCCAGTGAAACCATACTTGGATTAGATTCTTAAGACAATAAGATCTATAGAAATTGTAAACAACTCGTGTCCCAATTCGAATTGCATTTCGAATACGAGTTGTTAGCGCCTAATCTCAAGTATAAAAACAAACAGCAACAACAGCTGTTTGTGAATAAGCATCCCTGCAAAAAAAAGTGTGACCCCACTAGCAATTTTAAGAACTAGGCAATACGTTAAGTTGGCCGTTCATTTTTGGGAAGCCAATCGATATTTCGATACATTCCCACAAACTCTGCCCATGTTGGCGCCAAGTAAGGGATTCAAAAGTTGCTCAACAAACAGTAATAACGGATTCCGAGATAGCCCTCCGAATAGCGGCCGGATGGGTCACCGGCCGCGCTCGCAACGCCAAACCAAATGGACCAACTCGATTCAGATGTCCAAAATAAACTCGGAGCGGTCTGCCGGTCGTCATGGCAACCTACTGACTGGGAGGCGCGCCCATTGCTAGCTGCGCACGGTGCTCCTAGTCTGCGCTCAACAGCCCGACTAGCTCGCGCCCAGATAGTGTCAACCGACCTAGAAGCCGACGTATGACCATGGGCGCGCAATACCCGCCTACGTGCAGCAGCCAGCAACAACATCAGCCAGCAGCAGCAACACCAGCAACTACACCAGCAGCAGCAGCAACATGCAGCAGCAACATGCAGCAACACCAGCAACAACATCAGCCGGCGGAAGCAACATGCAACATGCAGCAGCAGCAGCAGCTAGTCATAAGTTAGGCTAAGTCAGTAGAGTGGTGGTAGTAACAGCGGACGCGCACAACATCTACGCATGCGCACTACATCTCCACCATGATGACAGCGAAAGCGGCAACAACAATACCAACAAAGCGATTCAGCAATAACTGACGTCGCGCCGAGGTCGAGATCGGCGCGCACGCACGCAGTTGCAAAGGAGGCGCCAATACTACAACCACCACTCGTTCTTCTGCAGCCACCACGTCGACGTCGTTTAAGCAAACCAACCAATGTATAATCTACTGTAATTTCGAGTTGAATAAACGCGCGAGCCAGCAGAGAGTGGCTGGAAGAAAAAAAAAAAAAAAAAGGAAAATGTGAATAATTAAATTTAAAACAATCAACTACTGCCAATGCAACTACGAACAATGACAAAGCAATTAAATAAAAGGGAAATTAACCTGAACATTCAACTATAATATATTAGTGGTGAACTATAAAAAAAAATGCAACAACTATATTGCATTATATTAATCTGACAAATCCATGCGAATAATTAAACAATAAAAGCGACATCAGTTCTAAAAAAACTAAGCAACAACAGCAAACAGCTAATACAATAATTTAAATAAAGTGGAAACATGTGGAAGAACGGAAAGTGCAAACCAAAGGCCAAGGCAGCCAAACGGAGGAAGGGACCATCAAAGCACACCAAACGCAACTCCGAGCCATCCGAGCCATCCTCGCCACTGTCAGTGGGCAATGACATGGACTACCTAGATTGCTCTGGTGACTCCGAGGAGCTGCTCCGCAGACTTTTCGGCCCGATCAGCGCGGATGTAGACAAAGAGGATGCCTGGACGGCGCTTGACGACAGCGGTGAGTGCATGGACATAGCTCGGTCCCCCCCCGGAAGCCTGAGCCCCGCATCACAGCGGGACGGAGGCCGCTTGCCCGCCGCCAAAAAGGCGCGAAAAGAAGGGCCGGCGCCAAAAATCGCGCCAAAAACGCGAGCATTGCTCACCAACACCAGCACCAGCAAAGAGAGCCCAAGCTCCCCGCCAAAAAATAGCGCTAACAATAGAACGCCTACATTCACACGCACACACACCCTCAACACACAGACATGCACAGAGCCAGCCACTACAACGACGATGAGCGAGCAAGCACAGTTACAGAATGCGAGCTCTCAGCTTGCCCGCTCACATATACACACACAAACACACGACAATCTTCAGACAACGGGTCAATTGCCGGCCAGCGTTATCAACAAAACGCCTACACTCACACGCACACACACCTTCAACACACAGACATGCACAGAGCCAGCCACTACAACGACGATGAGCGAGAATGCGAACTCACAGCTTGTCCGCTCACATACACTCACACAAATACACGATAACTTGCAGACAACGGGTCTACTGCCGTCCTCTTGCTCTCACCCCCAAGATCACTCTCTCTCTAATGTCACGAGTGAGCGCGATGCAGCGCAAGTACAAGTACAGCCAACAAATGTGCATTCACACGCACACATACAACAGAGCAAGAAACATAAGAGTGCAATGACCCAGCCAACATACACACATACACACGACAAAGCCGGTGGAGAGCGCAATTGCTGTGATAATGTTAACTCTGCGACGCTACAATTGGCGCCAATCGAGATCATGAGCATTGAATCATCCGATGCCTCAGATGCCTCAAACTCGATTCGTGCCTCCTCCATCCAAACCGCGGCAACAACAACGGCTGTCGATACAGGGATGGTGCAGAGATGGCTAACCAATGTGCCCCCGCTGCTGGCACACGAACTTCCCATGCCAGCAATTAAAGCCACGGACCCAAAAGGGCCAATGGCCAACAACACTGCTGCTATCCAATCGCCGCTCAAGAGGAGATGCGAAGAGATGGACGCGGCGGACTACAGCCCGGCCGACCTGGACTTTCCGATACAATTCAAGAGCAACTTTGCCAAGCAGCTGCAAAGAGAGAGTCTAAGTCGATCGGAGTCAAGCAGCATGGACGACCGTGAGGAGACCGGTAAACCGCCGAGCACCGGAGACAAGGATCAGCCAATAAACACAGAAAAGAGGAATGCAAGGGTGCCCGTTATTCATCTGCCACTGGTCCCGCAAATCATGCCGCTACTGGATAAGCTTCACAGCAATCCGTCAGTGGGAAAGTTCACGACTAAAACCACGGAGAGCAATGGCCTGCGCATCCAGTGTAGCACCATGGCGGCACACGCAGCCGTGATGAACATACTCGCCAAAGATGGAACTCCACTCTACACTCACCAGATGCGTAGCGACAGGGGTTACAGGGTGTGCATCAAGCATATCCACCATACTACTCCCAGTGACTGGATCAAGATGCAGCTGGAAAAGACCGGATGCGACGTTAGATTCGTCCGCAACATCCGCCACCGCATTTCAGCCAAGCCAATGAATATATTCGAGGTGGAGTTGAGAACGAAGGAGGATGGCACCCACGCGAACATACTACAACTAAAGCAAATCAGCGGCCAAACAGTGACGATCGAGAGGCAGCCCAAGCCAATCGATCCGCCACAATGTCATCGGTGTCAGGCGTTCGGCCACACCAAGAACTACTGCAGGCGGCCATTTCGCTGCCTAAAGTGTGCCGGCGAGCACGCCACTACGGACTGCACAAAGACCCGGCAGTCGCCAGCGAAATGCGCCAATTGTGGCGGCCAGCACATTAGCAGCTACAAAGGCTGCCCCAAGTACAAGGAGGCGAGACGCAAGCTACGGGCCCACAGCGCAAATAAGTTGCTGAAGCAGCAGCAGAAGCAGCAGCAGCATCAGCTGCATCAGCACAATTCAAGGCCGAATGTACATGCAAAACAACATGTGCACAACAACTCGCAGGCTACCCCTGGCCAACGAAAGGCTGACCAGGCGAGCACGAATGATGTCCTACAGCCTGCCATCCGGAAGGCGACATACAGCCAAATAGTGCGTGCTGGTGCTCCTAGCACGCCACCAAGCAACAACTCAGCTCGCCAGCCAGCCCAGCCAGCCCAGCAGTCAACTCAGCAGCTAGCTTTGCAGCAGCAGACAGTTCGGCAACAACAACATCAACAGCGACGCCAGCAGCATCAGCCCTCTGGAATGTCGAGGGCAGACCAAGGCGCAGCGGCTACCCCAGTCACGGCCACCTCAGAGGCAGTGATCACAGGAGCCAGAGGAAGGCGCAACACGATCAGGCAGCCGAAATTTGGACGCCCGAACAATGCGCGAAGCGACATCCGACATGCGCAGACGAAGCGCCCAGCTTCCAAGCACACACCAGCAACAGCGACGGCCAACCCGGGCCCGGCTGAGAGACACCTTGCCAGAGTGCAGCAACAGCTGCGAAAAGCGATACCTGATGGTTTGAGCAGGACGACGGCTCCCGTCACTAAACCAGCTAACACAACACCAGCACCAGCAGCAGCAACAGCAACTACAGCGGCCGCAGTGTACCCCCTCCTGAAGGCGCTCGAACAGAGCATGGCCATGTTTAGCCGCATGGAGGCCAGGATGGATCAACTGCTGAACGTCCTACTGCAAATAACCCCGGCAATTGGTCAAAACCAGCTGGCACAGCCAGTCCAGCAGCAGCAGCAGCACCAGAATTGGCCAATACAGCAGCAACTGCACCAGCCACTAAACCAGCAGCACCAGCGGCAGCAGGACCAGCTGCAGCAGCCACTGCGGACAACGCAGGCTACGCATACAACGCAGGCAATGGATCATCACCGGCAGCAGCTGCAACAGCACGGCAGCCTGCAGCATACAACAGCAAATGAATGCGTAAATGTATAGACACGACATAAACACATCACCTGACAACAATATTGGTGGCAACCAGGACCATCAACACATTGAGCACCATGACGCCATCAGTACGCCCACACATAGCGGCCAGAACAGCAACTCTTTCAAAATTGCCTTCTGGAACGCGTGTGGGGTGAGTAACAAAATGCCAGAGATACAGCTGTACATGAGGAGTGAAGGCATTCACATAATGATGCTATTGGAAATCAGAACTCCCCAAAACTCAAGCATATTGGACGTACCGGGGTACATCACCTACGCTGCCACTAACCCAGAATCATATAGAAGAGGCGGAGCCGCAATCCTTGTGCGCGAGGACATCAGGCACACTGCCCTCCAGCCAATATGCAAGCCATACGTTCAATGCTGCCCAATAACACTGTTTCTGGACAATAAGGAAAACTTAAGAAACATGCTAATAATTGCTCCTATATACTGTCCGCCCACATACAAATGGTCAAGCGCCCATTTCAAGTCGATGCTTAGCTACTTTGACAGCCAATCAGGACGGCCCAACACAAACTTTCTCCTCTGTGGAGACTGGAATGCCAAACATTCCTGGTGGGGAAACCCACGCTCCTGCCAACGTGGCAGATCCCTCATGGACGCAATCCACTCAGGTGGCCAATATAACATACTCGCAACCGGGAGTGCCACACACTTCCCACACGACAGCCGGAAGCGCCCGTCTGCCATTGACTTTGCTGTCTATGGCAACATGAACCGCATTAACTGCAGCATCCAATCCTCAACAGACCTGGACTCTGACCATCTGCCGCTACAGGTCACCCTACACACGGGCAGACTCTATCGTGTGGAGAGACCATCTGGCGGCAATACCCGCTTGAGGATACCTGACGACAGAGTTATACGATTCCAGAACGCACTTGACTCGCTAATACACCTCAACACAGAAGTCACAACCAATGACGACATCGATGACGTGATTGACGTATTTCTCCACAATGTCAGACAGGCTGCCGCAACGGCACATCACGCAAACAATAGCAACAACATACATTGCAACCGCCGCCACATCCGACGTAGCCATCCGGTCCCCGCGCTGGATGACGCGACCAGGTCGCTTCTCGACTGGAAGCTACAATGTAAGCGGATCCTCATCGCCACACGCACCCCAGAAGCCAGAAGGCAGTACAGAGCGGCTCAAAACAGGCTCAAAAAGGCGCTAAACAAGCTGAAAAACAACAACATCAATCAACTGTTTGAGGGCATCAACATAAACGACCCACACAGCATGAATAAACTGTGGAAGATCACCAATGGCCTCAAAAGGCAACCGCAGCCAAACCACTCAGTGCGCTTCCAGACATCCTCAGCAACTGACCCAGCAAGCACACAGACCAAATGGACCCGCACGAGCGCCGAGAAGGCGGAAGCATTCGCCGCTCATTTCGAGGAGCGATTCTCACCAATATTGTCTAATACGCCAGATGAACGCGCAGCTATCGCTGATGAGCTCGACAGGCTGAAGGAGTCCAAGCGACAGCAAATCCAACAGGTGAGGCCATTTCGGCCAATCACTTTCGACGAAATAACGACCGCTATTGCGGCTCTGGAAAATACCAAAGCGCCCGGAGAGGACAACATCGACAACAAAGTAATACAACAGCTATCTAACAAAGCAGTGCTGTACCTGATGCTCATCTACAATTCAATGCTCAGGACTGGGCACTTCCCAAGCAAATGGAAACATGCAGTAATCACGCCCATTCTAAAAACGGGCAAGAAAAGCTCGGAACTGAAATCATACCGGCCAATAAGCCTAATCTCTGGTCTATCAAAGCTATTTGAAAAGCTTCTACTGGCTAGACTCTTCGAGATAGACGAATTCGCCAAAGCGGTGCCATCACATCAATTTGGCTTCAGGAGGGAGCACGGCACTGAACAGCAACTGGCCCGTGTCACGCAATTCATTCTGCGTGCATACGAGCAAAAGTTGTTCTGCTCGGGCATCTTCATAGACATCTCGGAGGCATTCGACAGAGTTTGGCACAAAGGCCTACTGTGCAAGATGATCAAATTGCTGCCAATAAACGTATTTAACTTACTGGAAAGCTATATAAGCGAACGTACCTTCGCAGTGGCATGTAATGGCGCCAAATCCAGAGTGGCTAGAATATTGGCAGGCGTTCCCCAAGGGAGCGTTCTGGGCCCGATACTCTACACCATATACTCATCGGACATGCCGCTACCAGCACTCACGCAGGATCGTCGCTTCCTCTCGGCAGGACAGATCCCGATGCTACTGTCCACCTATGCTGACGACACAGTCATAATGTGCGCAGCTGAACTCCCAACTACCGCAGTCCAAGGTAATGAGCAATACCTCGAACACTTTGCCAAATGGACCAAGAAGTGGGCCATCAACGTTAATGAAGCCAAATCCGGACACGTGATGTTTACCCTGAGGAGACTGGAAGGAGGAGCGATCGTAAGATCCCCCAAGCTAAACGGGCAAGCAATCCCAACCAAAACCTCGCACAACTACCTGGGAGTCATCCTAGATAGGAAATTAACGTTCTCCACACACGTGACAGGACTCAGAGCAAAGCTAAGAACTAGAGCTGCCAAACTGGACTGGCTGCTGGGTCGGAGCAGTCGCTTGGCGAAAAGATGCAAAGCACTAATCATCAAGCAGCTCATAATGCCGATATGGCAGTATGCACTTCCGGTATGGGGTGCCCTTGCATCCGACACACAGGTGCAACGAATACAGGGTCTGCAAAACAGAATTATACGCAAGTCCCTAAAGATATCGTGGTACAGGAGAAATGACGCAATACGAGCGGAGTATGAGCTCAAAGATGTTGACGAAGCATTTCAGCTATCCAGCAGCCGCTTTGCTAACTCACTTGCCACCCACGTTAACCAGGAAGCCCGAAAACTGGTACTGGACCCATACGTTCCGATCCGTCTACAAAGACCCCGTTATATGGAGCAGCAACAGCAGCACTTCTGTCCACTGCAACCGCAACGCGGACAGCAGCAGCAACAACAACAGCCCACGACCACAACGCAGCAATTCCGGGAATCTCTCCCCACACTGCTTCGCCTAGAGTGGGACGAAGCCGAGCGATTAAAGAACAGGAGAATCCGGGAGCAGCACAACAGGGAATTGCTAGATCGCATCCTGAGGCCTCAACCCAGATTCTTCGAAGCACACATAAACGACCTCAGCAGAGGACTTAGACATGGCCGAATCACGAGAGAGGAAGCAGTCGAGAGAATACAAGGGCAGCCACTCGCGATTCAAAGAATCATACTACCAGACTACTCAGAGGACGAGCAGGTGGCACTACTGGAGGCAGCCCTAGCCTTTTCGGAAGCTGCGGCCACTCAACGATCAAACGCCACCACGGAACGTCAACAATGATGCCAACAGCGCCGCTACTCATGGCCTCGGCTGGAGGCGACATCCACGACGATGCCGACAACGGGCCCCGAAGCGGCATTTTAACACGACACAAACCACTACAGCATGAACATACACAATAAAAGTACATATGGCAACATCTCATCACGAGTAAAAGGCTAGCAAATAGCCACCAGCGGTCTGTTCTGATGGCCGTGTCAACATACTGGCTGCAAACACCAGCAGCATCACACCAGCATGGAGCGGGAGCGACAACGACAGTCAACATCTGGCTGCCACTATGCACAAGAGTGCAGCATCAGCATCAGCAGCAGCAGCAGCATGTATGCAGCAGTCAATGCAGTCACACACATGCAGCCATCCAAATGGCTGCATCATCAGCAGCAGGAGCGAGAGCGGGAGCAGCACCAACAGCAGCAGCAGCAGCGGCAATCAACATCAAAGCCCGATCGACCTGCAAATAAAGCATAATGTATATGCGTCAATTAATTTGATTCACTTGCGTGCTTGCACACATCCCACTAGGCACACACAACTCACTGGCCTCACCCTTGGTCGTCCAGGTCCATGATGATGGCCCTACTGACCAGGTGCACGGGCCCAATTGACATCCGGCGGCGCAACCAGTGCCGTCACGGGGCCCCTCTAGGCCAGGCCACACAACCAGCACGTACCGGTACCTGTCATGGGTACCTGGTCACATGCGCGAAGATGCCAATCCGGATGACCTGCAAGTGAATTGAACTACATGTGTATGCGAAATCCATATATACACATACAAACACACACCTACCTGTTGGCACGGCTACGTTGCAGACGCAGGTGCAGGTGCAGAGTATTGTGTGTGGATGGGTGCCCTGTGCTGGCAACACAATCACAACACCACCACACACACCGGCAGCAGCACAACAACATCCAGAAGCAGCAGCAGCAGCAGCACAACAACACCAGAAGCAGCAGCAGCAGCAGCAGCAGCTAAAAGAAATACAATACTCACCAACACAAGCCAAAGGTGACGTCTGATGAATCCAGCCAGGTTTCCATCCTGGTGATGACTCCAGCGTTGGATCGCACGACGTCCCAGTGAAACCATACTTGGATTAGATTCTTAAGACCATAAGATCTATAGAAATTGAAAACAACTCGTGTCCCAATTCGAATTGCATTTCGAATACGAGTTGTTAGCGCCTAATCTCAAGTATAAAAACAAACAGCAACAACAGCTGTTTGTGAATAAGCATCCCTGCAAAAAAAAGTGTGACCCCACTAGCAATTTTAAGAACTAGGCAATACGTTAAGTTGGCCGTTCATCTTGGGAAGCCAATCGATATTTCGATACATTCCCACAAACTCTGCCCATGTTGGCGCCAAGTAAGGGATTCAAAAGTTGCTCAACAAACAGTAATAACGGATTCCGAGATAGCCCTCCGAACAGCGGCCGGATGGGTCACCGGCCGCGCTCGCAACGCCAAACCAAATGGACCAACTCGTCTCAGATGTCCATAAAACTCGGAGCGGTATGCCGGTCGTCATGGCAACCTACTGACTGGGATGCGCGCCCATTGCTAGCTGCGCACGGTGCTCCTAGTCTGCGCTCAACAGCCCGACTAGCTCGCGCCCAGATAGTGTCAACCGACCTAGAAGCCGACGTAAGAGCAAGGGAGCGCAATACCCGCCTATGTGCAGCAGCCAGCAACAACATCAGCCAGCAGCAGCAACACCAGCAACTACACCAGCAGCAGCAGCAACACGCAGCAGCAGCAACATGCAGCAACACCAGCAACAACATCAGCCGGCGGAAGCAACATGCAACATGCAGCAGCAGCAGCAGCTAGTCATAAGTTAGGCTAAGTCAGTAGAGTGGTGGTAGTAGCAGAGGACGCGCACAACATCTACGCATGCGCACTACATCTTCACCATGACGGCAGCGAAAGCGGCAACAACAACACCAACAAAGCGATTCAGCAATAACTGACGTCGCGCCGAGGTCGAGATCGGCGCGCACGCACGCAGTTGCAAAGGAGGCGCCAATACGACAACCACCACTCGTTCTTCTGCAGCCACCACGTCGACGTCGTTTAAGCAAACCAACCAATGTATAACCTACTGTGAACTCGAGTTGAATAAACGCGCGAGCCAGCAGAGAGTGGCTGGAAGAAAAAAAAAAAAAAAATGTGAATAATTAAATTTAAAACAATCAACTACTGCCAATGCAACTACGAACGAAATAATTACAAAGACGTGAAGTGCAAATCCGATCGATGGATTAAAAACGACACAATTTGTGCAAATTATTAAGTTTAAAACAAAAAAATCAATTAAAACTACAACTAAATCAACGACTACGAATGAAAATCATGAAATTAATTAAATCAACTAAAACTACAACTAAACCAACGACTACGAATTAAAACTATGAAATTAATTAAATCAACTAAAACTACAACTAAATCAACAACTTCGAATTAAAACAATTAATTTAACTAAAACAACCACAATTAAAAACGACGAATTCCAACAATTAAATAATTGCAACTAAATTATAGCAACATCGAATTAACATGTGAACTATTGTTCCGCCCGACCATAAAAGTTAAGAACAATCAAAAGTGAACATGAACTACAACAACAACTAAAGCAAGATCACACTGGCGGCGAACAAGTTCAAAGAGCAACAATTTTCGCACATCTGCGACGCAATAAAGCGCAGACATTTCGAGAAAAAGCCAAGCAACTACACGATGTGGAAGCGGTATATAAAAGCCTACAAACCGAAGCACTACAACAAGATGAATCACCAAGGCCACACCAAGGTGCCGGCACTGGACATTGGCCACTACTACGACTATGGTGACTATGACGATGACGACGACGACGTCGACGACGACGTCATGCAAATATCGCCCATCCCGGGCGTCAGTGAGGAGGAGGAGGAGACTTCCGAGTCGGAGGACTCCATGGAAATGCTGCTCAGGCTGCATGCCAGAGTGGATGCAGATGGCCGAATCGTTGGCATCGCAACAGCAACAGCAACAACAACAGCTACAGCAGCGGCAGCAGCAGCAGCAGCATCATCAACTACCGGAGTGGCGGGTGAGGTGAGAGCGACGACGGTGGAGGTGCCCACGGGCAGTGGTGGACGCCGGGGCCCCGTTCGGTGGCCGGACGACGACCGCTTGACTCCCGCCAAAAATGCCAAAAAGGCGCGAAAAGTAGCATCAGCGCCAAAAATGGCACCAAAAATTGCGCCAAAAATGGGAGCATCGCTCACTCACACCAATACTACCAGCCCATGCGAAGAGAGCGATACATCCACTCACACACAAGCACATGCTCTCTTCATCGCACACCAGGCACAGACGCACACCAGAGCGGCAACAGCAGCAGCAGCAGCAGCACAGCCACAGGCCACAGCTAATACAGGGTATGTGCACAAGAGTGCGAGCTCTCAACTCGCTCACTCTCCTACACTAGTACTCTCACCAATACCAACACCAACATCCATTTGTGCTTGCCCTCTCTCTCGCCATCGCTATCGCTCACACGAGCACGATCACGATCGTGCTCACTCACACTGCGATATGGGAGAGTGCGATTTGTCGCCTGAGCCAATACTGGCAACAACAACAACTACAACAGCACCACCACCACCACCGGAGCATGTGCATATAAATGCACACACACAAAGGCGGACAGCGATGCGGCAAGTGTGTGCGCCGGCCCAGCACACATACACGAACATGCACACGCACACGCATACGCACACACACGTCACCACTACCAGGGTCGGCAGCACCAAGAACAGTAAAGAGCGCAACTACTGCTACAAGATCGACAGCAACAGTAATCGCAGCGGCGGCAATGGCGGCAATGGCGACGATGGCATCGCCAACAACAACAGCAACAACCACTACTATGGGAAGCCGCCGCTGATGCCCATTGGGCAACTGCCAGTGACAATGAACATGATGACGACGACCACGGCGACAATGGCGTCTTGGTCCGCCAATACAAGTGCCACGCAACCATCGCGTAAGCGGAGTTGCGAGAAAATGGACGACGAGGCACACTCGAATCTGGGCGACACTGTGGACACCTTGGCCACTCCCGGACACGAGCAACTCAATCCCGCCAAGAAGCCACACACGGCAGGGAGCCGGCCAAGCTGGTCGCAGCTAATCAACATGGCCGATCATGAGGAGAGCGAGAGTGACGCGCCAACGGATGGCGCCGACGACGACGACGACGATGGCCAGCCAATAAGGACCACATCAAATGCAGCAAGTACGGAGAGGAAGAGCGAAGGAAGAGTGCCGACCATCCATGTAACTCGGACGCCGCTAGCTATGCCACTGCTGGAGCAACTATTTATAGATCCGGCAGTGGGCAAAATAACGTCAATGGCCACGGCGAACAATGGACTACGCATACAGTGTAGCACCATGGCAGCGCATGCAGCGGCCATGGAAATACTAGCCAGAGATGGCAAGCCACTGCACACTCACCAGACGCGCAGTGACAGGGGGTTCAGGGTGTGCATCAAGCACATTCCACACACCACCCCCTGCGATTGGATCAAGGAGCGTCTGGAGAGGACGGGATGCGTCGTGAGGTTTGTCCGTAACATACGGCATCGCATCACGGCCACGCCAATGAACGTGTTTGAGGCTGTGCTGCAGACGAAGGAGGATGGCAGCCACACAAACATACTGCAAATCAGGCAACTTGGTGGCCAACCCGTGACGATTGAAAGGCAGTCCAAGCCAATCGATCCGCCCCAATGTCACCGGTGTCAGGCGTTCGGCCACACAAAGAACTACTGCAGGCGGCCATTTCGCTGCCTAAAGTGTGCCGGCGAGCACGCCTCTACGGACTGCACAAAGACACGGCAGTCGCCAGCGAAATGCGCCAATTGCGGTGGCCAGCATATTAGCAGCTACAAAGGCTGCCCCATACACAAAGAGGAGAGGGCCAAGCTCCACGCCCATACCGCAAATAAGATGCCGAAAGAGCAGCAGCAGCAGCAGCAGCAGCAGGAGCAGCAACAACATCAGCGACAGCAGCAGCGGCAACAACAACAACAGCAGCATCAGCAGCATCAGCAAGCAGCAAATCAACACACCAGGGCTGGTGAACGAGCAGCGACACATAGACGCATAGTGCGCGGAGATGCCCCTGTCAATCCGGCAGGACAGCAACACGGCGCAGCAGCCAGCACATCAACAACAGCAACAGCCCAGTAGCCAGCCATAGGCAGCCAGACCAGCGGACAGCAGCAAGTAACATGCAGTCGTAGCAGCGGCGGACAGCAGCTGCAGCAAGTACAATCAAGTCAATACCCAACATGGACGCCATCAGTATGCAGCCCTTACAGCAAATATGCAGCAGCACAAGCCAATAAAGAATAGAAGAGAAGGGGATTGAGTCACAACATATGACAATATGTACAATGATTTTGATTTCTTCTTTTTTGTTTTTATTTCTCTCTCTCACTATCCCTCTTTTTCTGTTTAGCCACTAGCTCAACACGAGCAAGGGGCAGACAGAACAGCAGACACAAGTGCCGCCCAAACTCCGGCTCAGGCCAGTTTAGCAAGCAAAAGGGCTGCCACCACCACCAGCGGTCTGTTCTGATGGCCGTGTCAACATACTGGCTGCAAACACCAACACCAGCAGCATCACACCAGCATGGAGCGGGAGCGACAACGACAGTCAACATCTGGCTGCCACTATGCACAAGAGTGCAGCATCAGCATCAGCAGCAGCAGCAGCATGTATGCAGCAGCCAATGCAGCCACACACATGCAGCCACCCAAATGGCTGCATCATCAGCAGCAGGAGCGAGAGCGGGAGCAGCACCAGCAGCACCAACAGCAGCAGCAGCAGCGGCAATCAACACCATTGCCCGATCGACCTGCAAATAAAGCATAATGTATATGCGTCAATTAATTTGATTCACTTGCGTGCTTGCACACATCCCACTAGGCATACACAACTCACTGGCCTCACCCTCGGTCGTCCAGGTCCATGATGATGGCCCCACTGACCAGGTGCACGGGCCCAATTGACATCCGGCGGCGCACCCAGTGCTGTCACGGGGCCCCACTAGGCCAGGCCATACAACCAGCACGTACCGGTACCTGCCATGGGTACCTGGTCACATGCGCGAAGATCCCAATCCGGATGACCTGCAAGTGAATTGAACTACATGTGTATGCGAAATCCATAAATACACATACAAACACACACCTACCTGTTGGCACGGCGACGTTGCAGACGCAGGTTCAGGTGCAGAGTATTGTGTGTGGATGGGTGCCCTGTGCTGGCAACACAATCACAACACCACCACACACACCGGTTGCAGCACAACAACATCCAGAAGCAGCAGCAGCAGCAGCACAACAACACCAGAAGCAGCAGCAGCAGCAGCACCAGAAGCAGCAGCTAAAAGAAATTTAATACTCACCAACACAAGCCAAAGGTGACGTCTGATGAATCCAGCCAGGTTTCCATCCTGGTGATGACTCCAGCGTTGGATCGCACGACGTCCCAGTGAAACCATACTTGGATTAGATTCTTAAGACCATAAGATCTATAGAAATTGTAAACAACTCGTGTCCCAATTCGAATTGCATTTCGAATACGAGTTGTTAGCGCCTAATCACAAGTATAAAAACAAACAGCAACAACAGCTGTTTGTGAATAAGCATCCCTGCAAAAAAGTGTGACCCCACTAGCAATTTTAAGAACTAGGCAATACGTTAAGTTGGCCGTTCATTATTGGGAAGCCAATCGATATCTCGATAAACTCCCACAACCTCTGCCCATGTTGGCGCCAAGTAAGGGATTCAAAAGTTGCTCAACAAACAGTAATAACGGATTCCGAGATAGCCCTCCGAACAGCGGCCGGATGGGTCACCGGCCGCGCTCGCAACGCCAAACCAAATGGACCAACTCGTCTCAGATGTCCATAAAACTCGGAGCGGTATGCCGGTCGTCATGGCAACCTACTGACTGGGATGCGCGCCCATTGCTAGCTGCGCACGGTGCTCCTAGTCTGCGCTCAACAGCCCGACTAGCTCGCGCCCAGATAGTGTCAACCGACCTAGAAGCCGACGTAAGAGCAAGGGAGCGCAATACCCGCCTATGTGCAGCAGCCAGCAACAACATCAGCCAGCAGCAGCAACACCAGCAACTACACCAGCAGCAGCAGCAACACGCAGCAGCAGCAACATGCAGCAACACCAGCAACAACATCAGCCGGCGGCAGCAACATGCAACATGCAGCAGCAGCAGCAGCTAGTCATAAGTTAGGCTAAGTCAGTAGAGTGGTGGTAGTAGCAGGGGACGTGCACAACATCTACGCATGCGCACTACATCTTCACCATGACGGCAGCGAAAGCGGCAACAACAACACCAACAAAGCGATTCAGCAATAACTGACGTCGCGCCGAGGTCGAGATCGGCGCGCACGCACACGGTTGCAAAGGAGGCGCCAATACGACAACCACCACTCGTTCTTCTGCAGCCACCACGTCGACGTCGTTTAAGCAAACCAACCAATGTATAATCTACTGTAATTTCGAGTTGAATAAACGCGCGAGCCAGCAGAGAGTGGCTGGAAGATAAAAAAAAAAAATGTGAATAATTAAATTTAAAACAATCAACTACTGCCAATGCAACTACGAACGAAATAATTACAAAGACGTGAAGTGCAAATCCGATCGATGGATTAAAAATGACACAATTTGTGCAAATTATTAAGTTTAAAACAAAAAAATCAATTAAAACTTCAACTAAACCAACGACTACGAATTAAAATTATGAAATTAATTAAATCATCTAAAACTACAACTAAACCAACGACTACGAATTAAACTATGAAATTAATTAAATCAACTAAAACTACAACTAAATCAACGACTACGAATGAAAATCATGAAATTAATTAAATCAACTAAAACTACAACTAAATCAACGACTTCGAATTAAAACTATGAAATTAATTAAATCAACTAAAACTACAACTAAAACTACAACTAAACCAACGACTACGAATTAAAACTATGAAATTAATTAAATCAACTAAAACTACAACTAAATCAACAACTTCGAATTAAAACAATTAATTTAACTAAATCAACCACAATTAAAAACGACGAATTCCAACAATTAAATAATTGCAACTAAATTATAGCAACATCGAATTAACATGTGAACTATTGTTCCGCCCGACCATAAAAGTTATGAACAATCAAAAGTGAACAAGAACTACAACAACAACTAAAGCAAGATCACACTGGCGGCGAACAAGTTCAAAGAGCAACAATTTTCGCACATCTGCGACGCAATAAAGCGCAGACATTTCGAGAAAAAGCCAAGCAACTACACGATGTGGAAGCGGTATATAAAAGCCTACAAACCGAAGCACTACAACAAGATGAATCACCAAGGCCACACCAAGGTGCCGGCACTGGACATTGGCCACTACTACGACTATGGTGACTATGACGATGACGACGACGACGTCGACGACGACGTCATGCAAATATCGCCCATCCCGGGCGTCAGTGAGGAGGAGGAGGAGACTTCCGAGTCGGAGGACTCCATGGAAATGCTGCTCAGGCTGCATGCCAGAGTGGATGCAGATGGCCGAATCGTTGGCATCGCAACAGCAACAGCAACAACAACAGCTACAGCAGCGGCAGCAGCAGCAGCAGCATCATCAACTACCGGAGTGGCGGGTGAGGTGAGAGCGACGACGGTGGAGGTGCCCACGGGCAGTGGTGGACGCCGGGGCCCCGTTCGGTGGCCGGACGACGACCGCTTGACTCCCGCCAGGGATGCCAAGAGGGCGCGAAAAGTAGCATCAGCGCCAAAAATGGCGCCAAAAATTGCGCCAAAAATGGGAGCATCGCTCACTCACACCAATACTACCAGCCCATGCGAAGAGAGCGCTACATCCACTCACACACAAGCACATGCTCTCTTCATCGCACACCAGGCACAGACGCACACCAGAGCGGCAACAGCAGCAGCAGCAGCAGCACAGCCACAGGCCACAGCTAATACAGGGTATGTGCACAAGAGTGCGAGCTCTCAACTCGCTCACTCTCCTACACTAGTACTCTCACCAATACCAACACCAACATCCATTTGTGCTTGCCCTCTCTCTCGCCATCGCTATCGCTCACACGAGCACGATCACGATCGTGCTCACTCACACTGCGATATGGGAGAGTGCGATTTGTCGCCTGAGCCAATACTGGCAACAACAACAACTACAACAGCACCACCACCACCACCGGAGCATGTGCATATAAATGCACACACACAAAGGCGGACAGCGATGCGGCAAGTGTGTGCGCCGGCCCAGCACACATACACGAACATGCACACGCACACGCATACGCACACACACGTCACCACTACCAGGGTCGGCAGCACCAAGAACAGTAAAGAGCGCAACTACTGCTACAAGATCGACAGCAACAGTAATCGCAGCGGCGGCAATGGCGGCAATGGCGACGATGGCATCGCCAACAACAACAGCAACAACCACTACTATGGGATGCCGCCGCTGATGCCCATTGGGCAACTGCCAGTGACAATGAACATGATGACGACGACCACGGCGACAATGGCGTCTTGGTCCGCCAATACAAGTGCCACGCAACCATCGCGTAAGCGGAGTTGCGAGAAAATGGACGACGAGGCACACTCGAATCTGGGCGACACTGTGGACACCTTGGCCACTCCCGGACACGAGCAACTCAATCCCGCCAAGAAGCCACACACGGCAGGGAGCCGGCCAAGCTGGTCGCAGCTAATCAACATGGCCGATCATGAGGAGAGCGAGAGTGACGCGCCAACGGATGGCGCCGACGACGACGACGACGATGGCCAGCCAATAAGGACCACATCAAATGCAGCAAGTACGGAGAGGAAGAGCGAAGGAAGAGTGCCGACCATCCATGTAACTCGGACGCCGCTAGCTATGCCACTGCTGGAGCAACTATTTATAGATCCGGCAGTGGGCAAAATAACGTCAATGGCCACGGCGAACAATGGACTACGCATACAGTGTAGCACCATGGCAGCGCATGCAGCGGCCATGGAAATACTAGCCAGAGATGGCAAGCCACTGCACACTCACCAGACGCGCAGTGACAGGGGGTTCAGGGTGTGCATCAAGCACATTCCACACACCACCCCCTGCGATTGGATCAAGGAGCGTCTGGAGAGGACGGGATGCGTCGTGAGGTTTGTCCGTAACATACGGCATCGCATCACGGCCACGCCAATGAACGTGTTTGAGGCTGTGCTGCAGACGAAGGAGGATGGCAGCCACACAAACATACTGCAAATCAGGCAACTTGGTGGCCAACCCGTGACGATTGAAAGGCAGTCCAAGCCAATCGATCCGCCCCAATGTCACCGGTGTCAGGCGTTCGGCCACACAAAGAACTACTGCAGGCGGCCATTTCGCTGCCTAAAGTGTGCCGGCGAGCACGCCTCTACGGACTGCACAAAGACACGGCAGTCGCCAGCGAAATGCGCCAATTGCGGTGGCCAGCATATTAGCAGCTACAAAGGCTGCCCCATACACAAAGAGGAGAGGGCCAAGCTCCACGCCCATACCGCAAATAAGATGCCGAAAGAGCAGCAGCAGCAGCAGCAGGAGCAGCAACAACATCAGCGACAGCAGCAGCGGCAACAACAACAACAGCAGCATCAGCAAGCAGCAAATCAACACACCAGGGCTGGTGAACGAGCAGCGACACATAGACGCATAGTGCGCGGAGATGCCCCTGTCAATCCGGCAGGACAGCAACACGGCGCAGCAGCCAGCACATCAACAACAGCAACAGCCCAGTAGCTAGCCATAGGCAGCCAGACCAGCGGACAGCAGCAAGTAACATGCAGTCGTAGCAGCGGCGGACAGCAGCTGCAGCAAGTACAATCAAGTCAATACCCAACATGGACGCCATCAGTATGCAGCCCTTACAGCAAATATGCAGCAGCACAAGCCAATAAAGAATAGAAGAGAAGGGGATTGAGTCACAACATATGACAATATGTACAATGATTTTGATTTCTTCTTTTTTTTTTTTATTTCTCTCTCTCACTATCCCTCTTTTTCTGATTAGCCACTAGCTCAACACGAGCAAGGGGCAGACAGATCAGCAGACACATGTGCCGCCCAAACTCCGGCCCAGGCCAGTTTAGCAAGCAAAAGGGCTGCCACCACCACCAGCGGTCTGTTCTGATGGCCGTGTCAACATACTGGCTGCAAACACCAACAGCATCACACCAGCATGGAACGGGAGCGACAACGACAGTCAACATCTGGCTGCCACTATGCACAAGAGTGCAGCATCAGCATCAGCAGCAGCAGCAGCATGTATGCAGCAGCCAATGCAGCCACACACATGCAGCCACCCAAATGGCTGCATCATCAGCAGCAGGAGCGAGAGCGGGAGCAGCACCAGCAGCACCAACAGCAGCAGCAGCAGCGGCAATCAACACCATTGCCCGATCGACCTGCAAATAAAGCATAATGTATATGCGTCAATTAATTTGATTCACTTGCGTGCTTGCACACATCCCACTAGGCACACACAACTCACTGGCCTCACCCTCGGTCGTCCAGGTCCATGATGATGGCCCTACTGACCAGGTGCACGGGCGGCGCATCCAGTGCCGTCACGGGGCCCCTCTAGGTCAGGCCACACAACCAGCAAGTACCGGTACCTGCCATGGGTACCTGGTCACATGCGCGAAGATGCCAATCCGGATGACCTGCAAGTGAATTGAACTACATGTGTATGCAAAATCCATATATACACATACAAACACACACCTACCTGTTGGCACGGCGACGTTGCAGACGCAGGTGCAGGTGCAGAGTATTGTGTGTGGATGGGTGCCCTGTGCTGGCAACACAATCACAACACCACCACACACACCGGCAGCAGCACAACAACATCCAGAAGCAGCAGCAGCAGCAGCACAACAACACCAGAAGCAGCAGCAGCAGCAGCTAAAAGAAATACAATACTCACCAACACAAGCCAAAGGTGACGTCTGATGAATCCAGCCAGGTTTCCATCCTGGTGATGACTCCAGCGTTGGATCGCACGACGTCCCAGTGAAACCATACTTGGATTAGATTCTTAAGACCATAAGATCTATAGAAATTGTAAACAACTCGTGTCCCAATTCGAATTGCATTTCGAATACGAGTTGTTAGCGCCTAATCTCAAGTATAAAAACAAACAGCAACAACAGCTGTTTGTGAATAAGCATCCCTGCAAAAAAAAGTGTGACCCCACTAGCAATTTTAAGAACTAGGCAATACGTTAAGTTGGCCGTTCATTATTGGGAAGCCAATCGATATCTCGATAAACTCCCACAACCTCTGCCCACGATGGCGCCAAGTAAGGGATTCAAAAGTTGCTCAACAAACAGTAATAACGGATTCCGAGATAGCCCTCCGAATAGCGGCCGGATGGGTCACCGGCCGCGCTCGCAACGCCAAACCAAATGGACCAACTCGATTCAGATGTCCAAAATAAACTCGGAGCGGTATGCCGGTCGTCATGGCAACCTACTGACTGGGATGCGCGCCCATTGCTAGCTGCGCACGGTGCTCCTAGTCTGCGCTCAACAGCCTGACTAGCTCGCGCCCAGATAGTGTCAACCGACCTAGAAGCCGACGTATGACCATGGGCGCGCAATACCCGCCTACGTGCAGCAGCCAGCAACAACATCAGCCAGCAGCAGCAACACCAGCAACTACACCAGCAGCAGCAGCAACATGCAGCAGCAACATGCAGCAACACCAGCAACAACATCAGCCGGCGGCAGCAACATGCAACATGCAGCAGCAGCAGCAGCTAGTCATAAGTTAGGCTAAGTCAGTAGAGTGGTGGTAGTAACAGCGGACGCGCACAACATCTACGCATGCGCACTACATCTCCACCATGATGACAGCGAAAGCGGCAACAACAACACCAACAAAGCGATTCAGCAATAACTGACGTCGCGCCGAGGTCGAGATCGGCGCGCACGCACGCAGTTGCAAAGGAGGCGCCAATACGACAACCACCACTCGTTCTTCTGCAGCCACCACGTCGACGTCGTTTAAGCAAACCAACCAATGTATAATCTACTGTGAACTCGAGTTGAATAAACGCGCGAGCCAGCAGAGAGTGGCTGGAAGATAAAAAAAAAAAAAAAAAAATGTGAATAATTAAATTTAAAACAATCAACTACTGCCAATGCAACTACGAACGAAATAATTACAAAGACGTGAAGTGCAAATCCGATCGATGGATTAAAAATGACACAATTTGTGCAAATTATTAAGTTTAAAACAAAAAAATCAATTAAAACTTCAACTAAACCAACGACTACGAATTAAAATTATGAAATTAATTAAATCATCTAAAACTACAACTAAATCAACGACTACGAATTAAAACAATTAATTTAACTAAATCAACCACAATTAAAAACGACGAATTCCAACAACTAAATAATTGCAACTAAATTATAGCAACATCGAATTAACATGTGAACTATTGTTCCGCCCGACCATAAAAGTTATGAACAATCAAAAGTGAACAAGAACTACAACAACAACTAAAGCAAGATCACACTGGCGGCGAACAAGTTCAAAGAGCAACAATTTTCGCACATCTGCGACGCAATAAAGCGCAGACATTTCGAGAAAAAGCCAAGCAACTACACGATGTGGAAGCGGTATATAAAAGCCTACAAACCGAAGCACTACAACAAGATGAATCACCAAGGCCACACCAAGGTGCCGGCACTGGACATTGGCCACTACTACGACTATGGTGACTATGACGATGACGACGACGACGTCGACGACGACGTCATGCAAATATCGCCCATCCCGGGCGTCAGTGAGGAGGAGGAGGAGACTTCCGAGTCGGAGGACTCCATGGAAATGCTGCTCAGGCTGCATGCCAGAGTGGATGCAGATGGCCGAATCGTTGGCATCGCTACAGCAACAGCAACAACAACAGCTACAGCAGCGGCAGCAGCAGCAGCAGCATCATCAACTACCGGAGTGGCGGGTGAGGTGAGAGCGACGACGGTGGAGGTGCCCACGGGCAGTGGTGGACGCCGGGGCCCCGTTCGGTGGCCGGACGACGACCGCTTGACTCCCGCCAAAAATGCCAAAAAGGCGCGAAAAGTAGCATCAGCGCCAAAAATGGCGCCAAAAATTGCGCCAAAAATGGGAGCATCGCTCACTCACACCAATACTACCAGCCCATGCGAAGAGAGCGCTACATCCACTCACACACAAGCACATGCTCTCTTCATCGCACACCAGGCACAGACGCACACCAGAGCGGCAACAGCAGCAGCAGCAGCAGCACAGCCACAGGCCACAGCTAATACAGGGTATGTGCACAAGAGTGCGAGCTCTCAACTCGCTCACTCTCCTACACTAGTACTCTCACCAATACCAACACCAACATCCATTTGTGCTTGCCCTCTCTCTCGCCATCGCTATCGCTCACACGAGCACGATCACGATCGTGCTCACTCACACTGCGATATGGGAGAGTGCGATTTGTCGCCTGAGCCAATACTGGCAACAACAACAACAACTACAACAGCACCACCACCACCACCGGAGCATGTGCATATAAATGCACACACACAAAGGCGGACAGCGATGCGGCAAGTGTGTGCGCCGGCCCAGCACACATACACGAACATGCACACGCACACGCATACGCACACACACGTCACCACTACCAGGGTCGGCAGCACCAAGAACAGTAAAGAGCGCAACTACTGCTACAAGATCGACAGCAACAGTAATCGCAGCGGCGGCAATGGCGGCAATGCCGACGATGGCATCGCCAACAACAACAGCAACAACCACTACTATGGGATGCCGCCGCTGATGCCAATTGGGCAACTGCCAGTGACAATGAACATGATGACGACGACCACGGCGACAATGGCGTCTTGGTCCGCCAATACAAGTGCCACGCAACCATCGCGTAAGCGGAGTTGCGAGAAAATGGACGACGAGGCACACTCGAATCTGGGCGACACTGTGGACACTCTGGCCACTCCCGGACACGAGCAACTCAATCCCGCCAAGAAGCCACACACGGCAGGGAGCCGGCCAAGCTGGTCGCAGCTAATCAACATGGCCGATCATGAGGAGAGCGAGAGTGACGCGCCAACGGATGGCGCCGACGACGACGACGACGATGGCCAGCCAATAAGGACCACATCAAATGCAGCAAGTACGGAGAGGAAGAGCGAAGGAAGAGTGCCGACCATCCATGTAACTCGGACGCCGCTAGCTATGCCACTGCTGGAGCAACTATTTATAGATCCGGCAGTGGGCAAAATAACGTCAATGGCCACGGCGAACAATGGACTACGCATACAGTGTAGCACCATGGCAGCGCATGCAGCGGCCATGGAAATACTAGCCAGAGATGGCAAGCCACTGCACACTCACCAGACGCGCAGTGACAGGGGGTTCAGGGTGTGCATCAAGCACATTCCACACACCACCCCCTGCGATTGGATCAAGGAGCGTCTGGAGAGGACGGGATGCGTCGTGAGGTTTGTCCGTAACATACGGCATCGCATCACGGCCACGCCAATGAACGTGTTTGAGGCTGTGCTGCAGACGAAGGAGGATGGCAGCCACACAAACATACTGCAAATCAGGCAACTTGGTGGCCAACCCGTGACGATTGAAAGGCAGTCCAAGCCAATCGATCCGCCCCAATGTCACCGGTGTCAGGCGTTCGGCCACACAAAGAACTACTGCAGGCGGCCATTTCGCTGCCTAAAGTGTGCCGGCGAGCACGCCTCTACGGACTGCACAAAGACACGGCAGTCGCCAGCGAAATGCGCCAATTGCGGTGGCCAGCATATTAGCAGCTACAAAGGCTGCCCCATACACAAAGAGGAGAGGGCCAAGCTCCACGCCCATACCGCAAATAAGATGCCGAAAGAGCAGCAGCAGCAGCAGCAGCAGCAGGAGCAGCAACAACATCAGCGACAGCAGCAGCGGCAACAACAACAACAGCAGCATCAGCAGCATCAGCAAGCAGCAAATCAACACACCAGGGCTGGTGAACGAGCAGCGACACATAGACGCATAGTGCGCGGAGATGCCCCTGTCAATCCGGCAGGACAGCAACACGGCGCAGCAGCCAGCACATCAACAACAGCAACAGCCCAGTAGCCAGCCATAGGCAGCCAGACCAGCGGACAGCAGCAAGTAACATGCAGTCGTAGCAGCGGCGGACAGCAGCTGCAGCAAGTACAATCAAGTCAATACCCAACATGGACGCCATCAGTATGCAGCCCTTACAGCAAATATGCAGCAGCACAAGCCAATAAAGAATAGAAGAGAAGGGGATTGAGTCACAACATATGACAATATGTACAATGATTTTGATTTCTTCTTTTTTTTCGTTCTTTTTATTTCTCTCTCTCACTATCCCTCTTTTTCTGTTTAGCCACTAGCTCAACACGAGCAAGGGGCAGACAGAACAGCAGACACAAGTGCCGCCCAAACTCCGGCTCAGGCCAGTTTAGCAAGCAAAAGGGCTGCCACCACCACCAGCGGTCTGTTCTGATGGCCGTGTCAACATACTGGCTGCAAACACCAGCAGCATCACACCAGCATGGAGCGGGAGCGACAACGACAGTCAACATCTGGCTGCCACTATGCACAAGAGTGCAGCATCAGCATCAGCAGCAGCAGCAGCATGTATGCAGCAGTCAATGCAGTCACACACATGCAGCCATCCAAATGGCTGCATCATCAGCAGCAGGAGCGAGAGCGGGAGCAGCACCAACAGCAGCAGCAGCAGCGGCAATCAACATCAAAGCCCGATCGACCTGCAAATAAAGCATAATGTATATGCGTCAATTAATTTGATTCACTTGCGTGCTTGCACACATCCCACTAGGCACACACAACTCACTGGCCTCACCCTCGGTCGTCCAGGTCCATGATGATGGCCCTACTGACCGGGTGCACGGGCCCAACTGACATCCGGCGGCGCATCCAGTGCCGTCACGGGGCCCCTCTAGGCCAGGCCACACAACCAGCACGTACCGGTACCTGTCATGGGTACCTGGTCACATGCGCGAAGATGCCAATCCGGATGACCTGCAAGTGAATTGAACTACATGTGTATGCGAAATCCATAAATACACATACAAACACACACCTACCTGTTGGCACGGCGACGTTGCAGACGCAGGTTCAGGTGCAGAGTATTGTGTGTGGATGGGTGCCCTGTGCTGGCAACACAATCACAACACCACCACACACACCGGTTGCAGCACAACAACATCCAGAAGCAGCAGCAGCAGCAGCACAACAACACCAGAAGCAGCAGCAGCAGCAGCACCAGAAGCAGCAGCTAAAAGAAATTTAATACTCACCAACACAAGCCAAAGGTGACGTCTGATGAATCCAGCCAGGTTTCCATCCTGGTGATGACTCCAGCGTTGGATCGCACGACGTCCCAGTGAAACCATACTTGGATTAGATTCTTAAGACCATAAGATCTATAGAAATTGAAAACAACTCGTGTCCCAATTCGAATTGCATTTCGAATACGAGTTGTTAGCGCCTAATCTCAAGTATAAAAACAAACAGCAACAACAGCTGTTTGTGAATAAGCATCCCTGCAAAAAAAAGTGTGACCCCACTAGCAATTTTAAGAACTAGGCAATACGTTAAGTTGGCCGTTCATCTTGGGAAGCCAATCGATATTTCGATACATTCCCACAAACTCTGCCCATGTTGGCGCCAAGTAAGGGATTCAAAAGTTGCTCAACAAACAGTAATAACGGATTCCGAGATAGCCCTCCGAACAGCGGCCGGATGGGTCACCGGCCGCGCTCGCAACGCCAAACCAAATGGACCAACTCGTCTCAGATGTCCATAAAACTCGGAGCGGTATGCCGGTCGTCATGGCAACCTACTGACTGGGATGCGCGCCCATTGCTAGCTGCGCACGGTGCTCCTAGTCTGCGCTCAACAGCCCGACTAGCTCGCGCCCAGATAGTGTCAACCGACCTAGAAGCCGACGTAAGAGCAAGGGAGCGCAATACCCGCCTATGTGCAGCAGCCAGCAACAACATCAGCCAGCAGCAGCAACACCAGCAACTACACCAGCAGCAGCAGCAACACGCAGCAGCAGCAACATGCAGCAACACCAGCAACAACATCAGCCGGCGGAAGCAACATGCAACATGCAGCAGCAGCAGCAGCTAGTCATAAGTTAGGCTAAGTCAGTAGAGTGGTGGTAGTAGCAGAGGACGCGCACAACATCTACGCATGCGCACTACATCTTCACCATGACGGCAGCGAAAGCGGCAACAACAACACCAACAAAGCGATTCAGCAATAACTGACGTCGCGCCGAGGTCGAGATCGGCGCGCACGCACGCAGTTGCAAAGGAGGCGCCAATACGACAACCACCACTCGTTCTTCTGCAGCCACCACGTCGACGTCGTTTAAGCAAACCAACCAATGTATAATCTACTGTAATTTCGAGTTGAATAAACGCGCGAGCCAGCAGAGAGTGGCTGGAAGAAAAAAAAAAAAAAAAAGGAAAATGTGAATAATTAAATTTAAAACAATCAACTACTGCCAATGCAACTACGAACAATGACAAAGCAATTAAATAAAAGGGAAATTAACCTGAACATTCAACTATAATATATTAGTGGTGAACTATAAAAAAAAATGCAACAACTATATTGCATTATATTAATCTGACAAATCCATGCGAATAATTAAACAATAAAAGCGACATCAGTTCTAAAAAAACTAAGCAACAACAGCAAACAGCTAATACAATAATTTAAATAAAGTGGAAACATGTGGAAGAACGGAAAGTGCAAACCAAAGGCCAAGGCAGCCAAACGGAGGAAGGGACCATCAAAGCACACCAAACGCAACTCCGAGCCATCCGAGCCATCCTCGCCACTGTCAGTGGGCAATGACATGGACTACCTAGATTGCTCTGGTGACTCCGAGGAGCTGCTCCGCAGACTTTTCGGCCCGATCAGCGCGGATGTAGACAAAGAGGATGCCTGGACGGCGCTTGACGACAGCGGTGAGTGCATGGACATAGCTCGGTCCCCCCCCGGAAGCCTGAGCCCCGCATCACAGCGGGACGGAGGCCGCTTGCCCGCCGCCAAAAAGGCGCGAAAAGAAGGGCCGGCGCCAAAAATCGCGCCAAAAACGCGAGCATTGCTCACCAACACCAGCACCAGCAAAGAGAGCCCAAGCTCCCCGCCAAAAAATAGCGCTAACAATAGAACGCCTACATTCACACGCACACACACCCTCAACACACAGACATGCACAGAGCCAGCCACTACAACGACGATGAGCGAGCAAGCACAGTTACAGAATGCGAGCTCTCAGCTTGCCCGCTCACATATACACACACAAACACACGACAATCTTCAGACAACGGGTCAATTGCCGGCCAGCGTTATCAACAAAACGCCTACACTCACACGCACACACACCTTCAACACACAGACATGCACAGAGCCAGCCACTACAACGACGATGAGCGAGAATGCGAACTCACAGCTTGTCCGCTCACATACACTCACACAAATACACGATAACTTGCAGACAACGGGTCTACTGCCGTCCTCTTGCTCTCACCCCCAAGATCACTCTCTCTCTAATGTCACGAGTGAGCGCGATGCAGCGCAAGTACAAGTACAGCCAACAAATGTGCATTCACACGCACACATACAACAGAGCAAGAAACATAAGAGTGCAATGACCCAGCCAACATACACACATACACACGACAAAGCCGGTGGAGAGCGCAATTGCTGTGATAATGTTAACTCTGCGACGCTACAATTGGCGCCAATCGAGATCATGAGCATTGAATCATCCGATGCCTCAGATGCCTCAAACTCGATTCGTGCCTCCTCCATCCAAACCGCGGCAACAACAACGGCTGTCGATACAGGGATGGTGCAGAGATGGCTAACCAATGTGCCCCCGCTGCTGGCACACGAACTTCCCATGCCAGCAATTAAAGCCACGGACCCAAAAGGGCCAATGGCCAACAACACTGCTGCTATCCAATCGCCGCTCAAGAGGAGATGCGAAGAGATGGACGCGGCGGACTACAGCCCGGCCGACCTGGACTTTCCGATACAATTCAAGAGCAACTTTGCCAAGCAGCTGCAAAGAGAGAGTCTAAGTCGATCGGAGTCAAGCAGCATGGACGACCGTGAGGAGACCGGTAAACCGCCGAGCACCGGAGACAAGGATCAGCCAATAAACACAGAAAAGAGGAATGCAAGGGTGCCCGTTATTCATCTGCCACTGGTCCCGCAAATCATGCCGCTACTGGATAAGCTTCACAGCAATCCGTCAGTGGGAAAGTTCACGACTAAAACCACGGAGAGCAATGGCCTGCGCATCCAGTGTAGCACCATGGCGGCACACGCAGCCGTGATGAACATACTCGCCAAAGATGGAACTCCACTCTACACTCACCAGATGCGTAGCGACAGGGGTTACAGGGTGTGCATCAAGCATATCCACCATACTACTCCCAGTGACTGGATCAAGATGCAGCTGGAAAAGACCGGATGCGACGTTAGATTCGTCCGCAACATCCGCCACCGCATTTCAGCCAAGCCAATGAATATATTCGAGGTGGAGTTGAGAACGAAGGAGGATGGCACCCACGCGAACATACTACAACTAAAGCAAATCAGCGGCCAAACAGTGACGATCGAGAGGCAGCCCAAGCCAATCGATCCGCCACAATGTCATCGGTGTCAGGCGTTCGGCCACACCAAGAACTACTGCAGGCGGCCATTTCGCTGCCTAAAGTGTGCCGGCGAGCACGCCACTACGGACTGCACAAAGACCCGGCAGTCGCCAGCGAAATGCGCCAATTGTGGCGGCCAGCACATTAGCAGCTACAAAGGCTGCCCCAAGTACAAGGAGGCGAGACGCAAGCTACGGGCCCACAGCGCAAATAAGTTGCTGAAGCAGCAGCAGAAGCAGCAGCAGCATCAGCTGCATCAGCACAATTCAAGGCCGAATGTACATGCAAAACAACATGTGCACAACAACTCGCAGGCTACCCCTGGCCAACGAAAGGCTGACCAGGCGAGCACGAATGATGTCCTACAGCCTGCCATCCGGAAGGCGACATACAGCCAAATAGTGCGTGCTGGTGCTCCTAGCACGCCACCAAGCAACAACTCAGCTCGCCAGCCAGCCCAGCCAGCCCAGCAGTCAACTCAGCAGCTAGCTTTGCAGCAGCAGACAGTTCGGCAACAACAACATCAACAGCGACGCCAGCAGCATCAGCCCTCTGGAATGTCGAGGGCAGACCAAGGCGCAGCGGCTACCCCAGTCACGGCCACCTCAGAGGCAGTGATCACAGGAGCCAGAGGAAGGCGCAACACGATCAGGCAGCCGAAATTTGGACGCCCGAACAATGCGCGAAGCGACATCCGACATGCGCAGACGAAGCGCCCAGCTTCCAAGCACACACCAGCAACAGCGACGGCCAACCCGGGCCCGGCTGAGAGACACCTTGCCAGAGTGCAGCAACAGCTGCGAAAAGCGATACCTGATGGTTTGAGCAGGACGACGGCTCCCGTCACTAAACCAGCTAACACAACACCAGCACCAGCAGCAGCAACAGCAACTACAGCGGCCGCAGTGTACCCCCTCCTGAAGGCGCTCGAACAGAGCATGGCCATGTTTAGCCGCATGGAGGCCAGGATGGATCAACTGCTGAACGTCCTACTGCAAATAACCCCGGCAATTGGTCAAAACCAGCTGGCACAGCCAGTCCAGCAGCAGCAGCAGCACCAGAATTGGCCAATACAGCAGCAACTGCACCAGCCACTAAACCAGCAGCACCAGCGGCAGCAGGACCAGCTGCAGCAGCCACTGCGGACAACGCAGGCTACGCATACAACGCAGGCAATGGATCATCACCGGCAGCAGCTGCAACAGCACGGCAGCCTGCAGCATACAACAGCAAATGAATGCGTAAATGTATAGACACGACATAAACACATCACCTGACAACAATATTGGTGGCAACCAGGACCATCAACACATTGAGCACCATGACGCCATCAGTACGCCCACACATAGCGGCCAGAACAGCAACTCTTTCAAAATTGCCTTCTGGAACGCGTGTGGGGTGAGTAACAAAATGCCAGAGATACAGCTGTACATGAGGAGTGAAGGCATTCACATAATGATGCTATTGGAAATCAGAACTCCCCAAAACTCAAGCATATTGGACGTACCGGGGTACATCACCTACGCTGCCACTAACCCAGAATCATATAGAAGAGGCGGAGCCGCAATCCTTGTGCGCGAGGACATCAGGCACACTGCCCTCCAGCCAATATGCAAGCCATACGTTCAATGCTGCCCAATAACACTGTTTCTGGACAATAAGGAAAACTTAAGAAACATGCTAATAATTGCTCCTATATACTGTCCGCCCACATACAAATGGTCAAGCGCCCATTTCAAGTCGATGCTTAGCTACTTTGACAGCCAATCAGGACGGCCCAACACAAACTTTCTCCTCTGTGGAGACTGGAATGCCAAACATTCCTGGTGGGGAAACCCACGCTCCTGCCAACGTGGCAGATCCCTCATGGACGCAATCCACTCAGGTGGCCAATATAACATACTCGCAACCGGGAGTGCCACACACTTCCCACACGACAGCCGGAAGCGCCCGTCTGCCATTGACTTTGCTGTCTATGGCAACATGAACCGCATTAACTGCAGCATCCAATCCTCAACAGACCTGGACTCTGACCATCTGCCGCTACAGGTCACCCTACACACGGGCAGACTCTATCGTGTGGAGAGACCATCTGGCGGCAATACCCGCTTGAGGATACCTGACGACAGAGTTATACGATTCCAGAACGCACTTGACTCGCTAATACACCTCAACACAGAAGTCACAACCAATGACGACATCGATGACGTGATTGACGTATTTCTCCACAATGTCAGACAGGCTGCCGCAACGGCACATCACGCAAACAATAGCAACAACATACATTGCAACCGCCGCCACATCCGACGTAGCCATCCGGTCCCCGCGCTGGATGACGCGACCAGGTCGCTTCTCGACTGGAAGCTACAATGTAAGCGGATCCTCATCGCCACACGCACCCCAGAAGCCAGAAGGCAGTACAGAGCGGCTCAAAACAGGCTCAAAAAGGCGCTAAACAAGCTGAAAAACAACAACATCAATCAACTGTTTGAGGGCATCAACATAAACGACCCACACAGCATGAATAAACTGTGGAAGATCACCAATGGCCTCAAAAGGCAACCGCAGCCAAACCACTCAGTGCGCTTCCAGACATCCTCAGCAACTGACCCAGCAAGCACACAGACCAAATGGACCCGCACGAGCGCCGAGAAGGCGGAAGCATTCGCCGCTCATTTCGAGGAGCGATTCTCACCAATATTGTCTAATACGCCAGATGAACGCGCAGCTATCGCTGATGAGCTCGACAGGCTGAAGGAGTCCAAGCGACAGCAAATCCAACAGGTGAGGCCATTTCGGCCAATCACTTTCGACGAAATAACGACCGCTATTGCGGCTCTGGAAAATACCAAAGCGCCCGGAGAGGACAACATCGACAACAAAGTAATACAACAGCTATCTAACAAAGCAGTGCTGTACCTGATGCTCATCTACAATTCAATGCTCAGGACTGGGCACTTCCCAAGCAAATGGAAACATGCAGTAATCACGCCCATTCTAAAAACGGGCAAGAAAAGCTCGGAACTGAAATCATACCGGCCAATAAGCCTAATCTCTGGTCTATCAAAGCTATTTGAAAAGCTTCTACTGGCTAGACTCTTCGAGATAGACGAATTCGCCAAAGCGGTGCCATCACATCAATTTGGCTTCAGGAGGGAGCACGGCACTGAACAGCAACTGGCCCGTGTCACGCAATTCATTCTGCGTGCATACGAGCAAAAGTTGTTCTGCTCGGGCATCTTCATAGACATCTCGGAGGCATTCGACAGAGTTTGGCACAAAGGCCTACTGTGCAAGATGATCAAATTGCTGCCAATAAACGTATTTAACTTACTGGAAAGCTATATAAGCGAACGTACCTTCGCAGTGGCATGTAATGGCGCCAAATCCAGAGTGGCTAGAATATTGGCAGGCGTTCCCCAAGGGAGCGTTCTGGGCCCGATACTCTACACCATATACTCATCGGACATGCCGCTACCAGCACTCACGCAGGATCGTCGCTTCCTCTCGGCAGGACAGATCCCGATGCTACTGTCCACCTATGCTGACGACACAGTCATAATGTGCGCAGCTGAACTCCCAACTACCGCAGTCCAAGGTAATGAGCAATACCTCGAACACTTTGCCAAATGGACCAAGAAGTGGGCCATCAACGTTAATGAAGCCAAATCCGGACACGTGATGTTTACCCTGAGGAGACTGGAAGGAGGAGCGATCGTAAGATCCCCCAAGCTAAACGGGCAAGCAATCCCAACCAAAACCTCGCACAACTACCTGGGAGTCATCCTAGATAGGAAATTAACGTTCTCCACACACGTGACAGGACTCAGAGCAAAGCTAAGAACTAGAGCTGCCAAACTGGACTGGCTGCTGGGTCGGAGCAGTCGCTTGGCGAAAAGATGCAAAGCACTAATCATCAAGCAGCTCATAATGCCGATATGGCAGTATGCACTTCCGGTATGGGGTGCCCTTGCATCCGACACACAGGTGCAACGAATACAGGGTCTGCAAAACAGAATTATACGCAAGTCCCTAAAGATATCGTGGTACAGGAGAAATGACGCAATACGAGCGGAGTATGAGCTCAAAGATGTTGACGAAGCATTTCAGCTATCCAGCAGCCGCTTTGCTAACTCACTTGCCACCCACGTTAACCAGGAAGCCCGAAAACTGGTACTGGACCCATACGTTCCGATCCGTCTACAAAGACCCCGTTATATGGAGCAGCAACAGCAGCACTTCTGTCCACTGCAACCGCAACGCGGACAGCAGCAGCAACAACAACAGCCCACGACCACAACGCAGCAATTCCGGGAATCTCTCCCCACACTGCTTCGCCTAGAGTGGGACGAAGCCGAGCGATTAAAGAACAGGAGAATCCGGGAGCAGCACAACAGGGAATTGCTAGATCGCATCCTGAGGCCTCAACCCAGATTCTTCGAAGCACACATAAACGACCTCAGCAGAGGACTTAGACATGGCCGAATCACGAGAGAGGAAGCAGTCGAGAGAATACAAGGGCAGCCACTCGCGATTCAAAGAATCATACTACCAGACTACTCAGAGGACGAGCAGGTGGCACTACTGGAGGCAGCCCTAGCCTTTTCGGAAGCTGCGGCCACTCAACGATCAAACGCCACCACGGAACGTCAACAATGATGCCAACAGCGCCGCTACTCATGGCCTCGGCTGGAGGCGACATCCACGACGATGCCGACAACGGGCCCCGAAGCGGCATTTTAACACGACACAAACCACTACAGCATGAACATACACAATAAAAGTACATATGGCAACATCTCATCACGAGTAAAAGGCTAGCAAATAGCCACCAGCGGTCTGTTCTGATGGCCGTGTCAACATACTGGCTGCAAACACCAGCAGCATCACACCAGCATGGAGCGGGAGCGACAACGACAGTCAACATCTGGCTGCCACTATGCACAAGAGTGCAGCATCAGCATCAGCAGCAGCAGCAGCATGTATGCAGCAGTCAATGCAGTCACACACATGCAGCCATCCAAATGGCTGCATCATCAGCAGCAGGAGCGAGAGCGGGAGCAGCACCAACAGCAGCAGCAGCAGCGGCAATCAACATCAAAGCCCGATCGACCTGCAAATAAAGCATAATGTATATGCGTCAATTAATTTGATTCACTTGCGTGCTTGCACACATCCCACTAGGCACACACAACTCACTGGCCTCACCCTTGGTCGTCCAGGTCCATGATGATGGCCCTACTGACCAGGTGCACGGGCCCAATTGACATCCGGCGGCGCAACCAGTGCCGTCACGGGGCCCCTCTAGGCCAGGCCACACAACCAGCACGTACCGGTACCTGTCATGGGTACCTGGTCACATGCGCGAAGATGCCAATCCGGATGACCTGCAAGTGAATTGAACTACATGTGTATGCGAAATCCATATATACACATACAAACACACACCTACCTGTTGGCACGGCTACGTTGCAGACGCAGGTGCAGGTGCAGAGTATTGTGTGTGGATGGGTGCCCTGTGCTGGCAACACAATCACAACACCACCACACACACCGGCAGCAGCACAACAACATCCAGAAGCAGCAGCAGCAGCAGCACAACAACACCAGAAGCAGCAGCAGCAGCAGCAGCAGCTAAAAGAAATACAATACTCACCAACACAAGCCAAAGGTGACGTCTGATGAATCCAGCCAGGTTTCCATCCTGGTGATGACTCCAGCGTTGGATCGCACGACGTCCCAGTGAAACCATACTTGGATTAGATTCTTAAGACCATAAGATCTATAGAAATTGAAAACAACTCGTGTCCCAATTCGAATTGCATTTCGAATACGAGTTGTTAGCGCCTAATCTCAAGTATAAAAACAAACAGCAACAACAGCTGTTTGTGAATAAGCATCCCTGCAAAAAAAAGTGTGACCCCACTAGCAATTTTAAGAACTAGGCAATACGTTAAGTTGGCCGTTCATCTTGGGAAGCCAATCGATATTTCGATACATTCCCACAAACTCTGCCCATGTTGGCGCCAAGTAAGGGATTCAAAAGTTGCTCAACAAACAGTAATAACGGATTCCGAGATAGCCCTCCGAACAGCGGCCGGATGGGTCACCGGCCGCGCTCGCAACGCCAAACCAAATGGACCAACTCGTCTCAGAAAAAAAAAAAAAAAAAAAAAAAAAAAAATTATTTATAAATGGCCCCACTGCGCTAACGCAAAAATGCCCAGTGTTAGTATTAATGTGTTTTTTCTTCTTCGGTTGATGTATTTCCTTATAATGTCTTTGCTTATTGTATTTTCTTTTTTTAGAAATGGTATTTTCTTTCTTTTTCTTCTTTCTTTCTTCTTTTGTATTATTTTATAATTGCATTGGTAAATACTGACCTGCACAACAGCCACTAATACGAGCGATGACTCCTGGCGATGACTCTTGGATGAATCCAGTACTCACGACCTGCAAATAAATTTAAGTTTAGGTTAATATTAGTATTTAATTGCAATTTTGTGTTTAAATGTTAGTATCCCGTCCCTAAGCTTAGTATTACTCAACTTAGTCAATAAGCATCTATCGGCAAAATTGTAGGGTGGCCCCACTGCGCTAACGCAAAAATGCCCAATGTTAGTGTTGCCTAACACTGGGCATTTACTCACGGAGCGCGCAATTTGAATGCTCTCCACCCTCAAGCCAAACGGCGCTAATTAGGATAAGTGTAAGTTGCTACATAAATTATTTATAAATGGCCCCACTGCGCTAACGCAAAAATGCCCAGTGTTAGTATTAATGTGTTTTTTCTTCTTCGGTTGATGTATTTCCTTATAATGTCTTTGCTTATTGTATTTTCTTTTTTTAGAAATGGTATTTTCTTTCTTTTTCTTCTTTCTTTCTTCTTTTGTATTATTTTATAATTGCATTGGTAAATACTGACCTGCACAACAGCCACTAATACGAGCGATGACTCCTGGCGATGACTCTTGGATGAATCCAGTACTCACGACCTGCAAATAAATTTAAGTTTAGGTTAATATTAGTATTTAATTGCAATTTTGTGTTTAAATGTTAGTATCCCGTCCCTAAGCTTAGTATTACTCAACTTAGTCAATAAGCATCTATCGGCAAAATTGTAGGGTGGCCCCACTGCGCTAACGCAAAAATGCCCAATGTTAGTGTTGCCTAACACTGGGCATTTACTCACGGAGCGCGCAATTTGAATGCTCTCCACCCTCAAGCCAAACGGCGCTAATTAGGATAAGTGTAAGTTGCTACATAAATTATTTATAAATGGCCCCACTGCGCTAACGCAAAAATGCCCAGTGTTAGTATTAATGTGTTTTTTCTTCTTCGGTTGATGTATTTCCTTATAATGTCTTTGCTTATTGTATTTTCTTTTTTTAGAAATGGTATTTTCTTTCTTTTTCTTCTTTCTTTCTTCTTTTGTATTATTTTATAATTGCATTGGTAAATACTGACCTGCACAACAGCCACTAATACGAGCGATGACTCCTGGCGATGACTCTTGGATGAATCCAGTACTCACGACCTGCAAATAAATTTAAGTTTAGGTTAATATTAGTATTTAATTGCAATTTTGTGTTTAAATGTTAGTATCCCGTCCCTAAGCTTAGTATTACTCAACTTAGTCAATAAGCATCTATCGGCAAAATTGTAGGGTGGCCCCACTGCGCTAACGCAAAAATGCCCAATGTTAGTGTTGCCTAACACTGGGCATTTACTCACGGAGCGCGCAATTTGAATGCTCTCCACCCTCAAGCCAAACGGCGCTAATTAGGATAAGTGTAAGTTGCTACATAAATTATTTATAAATGGCCCCACTGCGCTAACGCAAAAATGCCCAGTGTTAGTATTAATGTGTTTTTTCTTCTTCGGTTGATGTATTTCCTTATAATGTCTTTGCTTATTGTATTTTCTTTTTTTAGAAATGGTATTTTCTTTCTTTTTCTTCTTTCTTTCTTCTTTTGTATTATTTTATAATTGCATTGGTAAATACTGACCTGCACAACAGCCACTAATACGAGCGATGACTCCTGGCGATGACTCTTGGATGAATCCAGTACTCACGACCTGCAAATAAATTTAAGTTTAGGTTAATATTAGTATTTAATTGCAATTTTGTGTTTAAATGTTAGTATCCCGTCCCTAAGCTTAGTATTACTCAACTTAGTCAATAAGCATCTATCGGCAAAATTGTAGGGTGGCCCCACTGCGCTAACGCAAAAATGCCCAATGTTAGTGTTGCCTAACACTGGGCATTTACTCACGGAGCGCGCAATTTGAATGCTCTCCACCCTCAAGCCAAACGGCGCTAATTAGGATAAGTGTAAGTTGCTACATAAATTATTTATAAATGGCCCCACTGCGCTAACGCAAAAATGCCCAGTGTTAGTATTAATGTGTTTTTTCTTCTTCGGTTGATGTATTTCCTTATAATGTCTTTGCTTATTGTATTTTCTTTTTTTAGAAATGGTATTTTCTTTCTTTTTCTTCTTTCTTTCTTCTTTTGTATTATTTTATAATTGCATTGGTAAATACTGACCTGCACAACAGCCACTAATACGAGCGATGACTCCTGGCGATGACTCTTGGATGAATCCAGTACTCACGACCTGCAAATAAATTTAAGTTTAGGTTAATATTAGTATTTAATTGCAATTTTGTGTTTAAATGTTAGTATCCCGTCCCTAAGCTTAGTATTACTCAACTTAGTCAATAAGCATCTATCGGCAAAATTGTAGGGTGGCCCCACTGCGCTAACGCAAAAATGCCCAATGTTAGTGTTGCCTAACACTGGGCATTTACTCACGGAGCGCGCAATTTGAATGCTCTCCACCCTCAAGCCAAACGGCGCTAATTAGGATAAGTGTAAGTTGCTACATAAATTATTTATAAATGGCCCCACTGCGCTAACGCAAAAATGCCCAGTGTTAGTATTAATGTGTTTTTTCTTCTTCGGTTGATGTATTTCCTTATAATGTCTTTGCTTATTGTATTTTCTTTTTTTAGAAATGGTATTTTCTTTCTTTTTCTTCTTTCTTTCTTCTTTTGTATTATTTTATAATTGCATTGGTAAATACTGACCTGCACAACAGCCACTAATACGAGCGATGACTCCTGGCGATGACTCTTGGATGAATCCAGTACTCACGACCTGCAAATAAATTTAAGTTTAGGTTAATATTAGTATTTAATTGCAATTTTGTGTTTAAATGTTAGTATCCCGTCCCTAAGCTTAGTATTACTCAACTTAGTCAATAAGCATCTATCGGCAAAATTGTAGGGTGGCCCCACTGCGCTAACGCAAAAATGCCCAATGTTAGTGTTGCCTAACACTGGGCATTTACTCACGGAGCGCGCAATTTGAATGCTCTCCACCCTCAAGCCAAACGGCGCTAATTAGGATAAGTGTAAGTTGCTACATAAATTATTTATAAATGGCCCCACTGCGCTAACGCAAAAATGCCCAGTGTTAGTATTAATGTGTTTTTTCTTCTTCGGTTGATGTATTTCCTTATAATGTCTTTGCTTATTGTATTTTCTTTTTTTAGAAATGGTATTTTCTTTCTTTTTCTTCTTTCTTTCTTCTTTTGTATTATTTTATAATTGCATTGGTAAATACTGACCTGCACAACAGCCACTAATACGAGCGATGACTCCTGGCGATGACTCTTGGATGAATCCAGTACTCACGACCTGCAAATAAATTTAAGTTTAGGTTAATATTAGTATTTAATTGCAATTTTGTGTTTAAATGTTAGTATCCCGTCCCTAAGCTTAGTATTACTCAACTTAGTCAATAAGCATCTATCGGCAAAATTGTAGGGTGGCCCCACTGCGCTAACGCAAAAATGCCCAATGTTAGTGTTGCCTAACACTGGGCATTTACTCACGGAGCGCGCAATTTGAATGCTCTCCACCCTCAAGCCAAACGGCGCTAATTAGGATAAGTGTAAGTTGCTACATAAATTATTTATAAATGGCCCCACTGCGCTAACGCAAAAATGCCCAGTGTTAGTATTAATGTGTTTTTTCTTCTTCGGTTGATGTATTTCCTTATAATGTCTTTGCTTATTGTATTTTCTTTTTTTAGAAATGGTATTTTCTTTCTTTTTCTTCTTTCTTTCTTCTTTTGTATTATTTTATAATTGCATTGGTAAATACTGACCTGCACAACAGCCACTAATACGAGCGATGACTCCTGGCGATGACTCTTGGATGAATCCAGTACTCACGACCTGCAAATAAATTTCAGTTTAGGTTAATATTAGTATTTAATTGCAATTTTGTGTTTAAATGTTAGTATCCCGTCCCTAAGCTTAGTATTACTCAACTTAGTCAATAAGCATCTATCGGCAAAATTGTAGGGTGGCCCCACTGCGCTAACGCAAAAATGCCCAATGTTAGTGTTGCCTAACACTGGGCATTTACTCACGGAGCGCGCAATTTGAATGCTCTCCACCCTCAAGCCAAACGGCGCTAATTAGGATAAGTGTAAGTTGCTACATAAATTATTTATAAATGGCCCCACTGCGCTAACGCAAAAATGCCCAGTGTTAGTATTAATGTGTTTTTTCTTCTTCGGTTGATGTATTTCCTTATAATGTCTTTGCTTATTGTATTTTCTTTTTTTAGAAATGGTATTTTCTTTCTTTTTCTTCTTTCTTTCTTCTTTTGTATTATTTTATAATTGCATTGGTAAATACTGACCTGCACAACAGCCACTAATACGAGCGATGACTCCTGGCGATGACTCTTGGATGAATCCAGTACTCACGACCTGCAAATAAATTTCAGTTTAGGTTAATATTAGTATTTAATTGCAATTTTGTGTTTAAATGTTAGTATCCCGTCCCTAAGCTTAGTATTACTCAACTTAGTCAATAAGCATCTATCGGCAAAATTGTAGGGTGGCCCCACTGCGCTAACGCAAAAATGCCCAATGTTAGTGTTGCCTAACACTGGGCATTTACTCACGGAGCGCGCAATTTGAATGCTCTCCACCCTCAAGCCAAACGGCGCTAATTAGGATAAGTGTAAGTTGCTACATAAATTATTTATAAATGGCCCCACTGCGCTAACGCAAAAATGCCCAGTGTTAGTATTAATGTGTTTTTTCTTCTTCGGTTGATGTATTTCCTTATAATGTCTTTGCTTATTGTATTTTCTTTTTTTAGAAATGGTATTTTCTTTCTTTTTCTTCTTTCTTTCTTCTTTTGTATTATTTTATAATTGCATTGGTAAATACTGACCTGCACAACAGCCACTAATACGAGCGATGACTCCTGGCGATGACTCTTGGATGAATCCAGTACTCACGACCTGCAAATAAATTTAAGTTTAGGTTAATATTAGTATTTAATTGCAATTTTGTGTTTAAATGTTAGTATCCCGTCCCTAAGCTTAGTATTACTCAACTTAGTCAATAAGCATCTATCGGCAAAATTGTAGGGTGGCCCCACTGCGCTAACGCAAAAATGCCCAGTGTTAGTGTTGCCTAACACTGGGCATTTACTCACGGAGCGCGCAATTTGAATGCTCTCCACCCTCAAGCCAAACGGCGCTAATTAGGATAAGTGTAAGTTGCTACATAAATTATTTATAAATGGCCCCACTGCGCTAACGCAAAAATGCCCAGTGTTAGTATTAATGTGTTTTTTCTTCTTCGGTTGATGTATTTCCTTATAATGTCTTTGCTTATTGTATTTTCTTTTTTTAGAAATGGTATTTTCTTTCTTTTTCTTCTTTCTTTCTTTTTTTGGAATATTTTTATTTTTATTGAAGACACGAAGTATTAATGTGTTTTTTCTTCTTCGGTTGATGTATTTGCTTATAATGTCTTTGCTTATTGTATTTTCTTTTTTAGAAATGGTAATTTCTTTCTTTTTCTTCTTTCTTTCTTTTTGTATTATTTTTCTTTTTATTGAAGACGCGAAATATGAAAGTGTTTTTTTCTTTTTCGGTTGATGTATTTGCTTTGGATGTCGACTTCGCTACGGTTTATAAATTTATGTGCTTTGGTTGTTGACACCGCTATAATTTGCTTTGGTTGTTGACCCAGCTAAGGTTTATGTTTTTGCTGAGAATGCTGTCTCCGCTTGTGCTGCGGTGTTTGACTCCGCTAGGGTTTAGGCCTGTGCTTAGGTTTCTGTCTTCGCTTGTGCATTGGTTGTTGATTTTATTTCTTTGCTTAGGACGTTGGCTCCATTTATGTGGATGTGTGAGCTTTGAGTGTTGTCTCCACAAGGGTTTGTATTTGCATTAAGTTATGACGATGGTACTGTACTTTAAGAGGTTCTTTTTCAGAGTCAAGTGAATATTTACAAAAATTATCTATCACGCTGCCTTCACCGTATTACATACTTCTTGACGAAACCATACCCTAATTTCCCATTTTCAAAGACTTCAGGGTATAATAAAGAAAAGATTTTGATTTGAATAGTGCTGATAAATATATCTTGAATAAAACATTATTGATGCTCTTTTCTAAATGGGAAAAGTCGTTATTTAGTTTCCAAGTGAAACTTGCATAATTAAAATACGTGGTGAATAATTTCAATGTTGATTTATATTAATATTCGTTTTTGCGCGTCACAATTCGAAGATTAGAAAGTACAACTTTATTTCATTGACTCATAGTATAAATTATACAAATACTACAGAGCTGCAAAAATAGTTTAGAATAATAATACGATAGTACATTTGATAATTAGTTCGATAGTTATTTTATGGAATAAGACATATAGACTAGATTAACACAGGCTAAAGCCAATATATAAAAAATTCTTTTTAACTTGTTTAAAATATTAAGATTCTTGTTTATCGTTTTAAAAACGTAATACCATAGACATATGTATATTGCCTTTAGAGATTTGTTAGATGTGGAGATTTAAATACTTTTGCAATACTTTTGGTAGATGACGAACGCATTTATAAATTAAAAATTGAGTCGATCTATACCAATCTTGAAAAAATGTTATTAGAATAATTGTAAACTGAATATTGCGGAATCCATTGCATCCAAGCGCAGCTGTTAGCCTGTATTAAATGAATTGACTAACTTTAACATTTAAAGTAAATTTCGTTACGGAGAGCTGAGTAAAATAAGATTACAATTTTTAATATGCTTTAAAAATTTATAAATAGCTGAAACAATTTGGTTTTACTGACTTAGCGCTCTTAATGCCACATATTTCAAATGTATCTAACTATATATTTCATTTGACCTACACATATGTTGCCACCGTATGTAAGACGTTTTTAATGAGTTTTTTAACTCCATACATATATACAGTATATGATTTTTTTTCTTTTAATTATGTTTGTCGAGCCATTTAAGTTTATTGTTGCTGAATATGAAAAGTTGAACTAAAAAAATATTGTGTTAAAATTTGAATGATCAATACATATGATTCTGATATGACTAACGAGCTGCAGCTATTTGACTTTGTAAACATTCATCAGCCTCTTTATGGATATCTTATATTATATTTTGTATTTTATTATATTATAAAAAATGAGTAAAAAGACGCATACATTTAATACTTGCGTCCACATTATTTGCTTAAAGTATGAGTATATTTATTATCTTTTTATAGCGGGTGTAACATAATATCTGCTCATTATTATATTTTATGTATGCAATTTACAATCGATAGGGATTAAAAAGGAAGAGAAGAATATTTATACGTGGTAAATAAAAATATTTGTTGTTAATATCTATGCATATATATATATATATATATATATATATATATATATATATATATATATATATATATATATATATATATACAAAAAGCAAAGCAAAGCACTTGTTCGTACTACCGCCGAGTTTGTTGAGCTTACTTACTTATGAGAAATAAAAAGCTCAAAGTGAGTTAACAAAATGGCAAGTGTTGTTTAAGTTTGTGTTAAATACATAGAATATGTAAGTATTGTTTTGCCAGAGTCAAGTGAGTCTTTAAACTTTTATTAAGTTTCTTTATAAAGTTTATGTTTTAATGTATATAATTAAGAGTGTAGGTTTAACTTTGAGACTTTGCACAGCTCTTAACATTTTATATAAATTGCAATATTTTATTTTAAGTCTTACAAAATTGAGTAAAAATGTTGTTATAATAAAAATACAAATATCGTCAACTAATATAATGTAAGACAGTTTAAAGTTATAACTTGTGAGTGAGAGTTTGGAAGTTGTAATATTAGAGTAATAACAGTACAAAATAATTTACCTTTAATTTTCCGATTAAATAGTAAGTTTTCCGCTAAGAGTGTTCTGGTCGAAAATTGGAGTGGCTCTGCCTGATTTTTACTATTACAGTAGAGCGTATAATGAATCAGTCTTTGCGTGTCACAAGTACAAAATAAGTATGCAATGTAGCGTATAAAAAACGACATAAAAATAATATACTAAGGTATCGTAAAAGGATAATTTAGCTGTCGTAGTCGATGGCGTAGAAAAAGTACAATACTTGGCAATATTGGTTTTCTTTTCGTAAATGATTCGAACTCGATATTACATTATCTGGGCGCGTTGAAAACAAAGAGTTAAACAAGTTAACTTTGTCGTTTTTTTTGTTTGTTTTGTTTTTTCGACTTATATTAATTAATATACAAATGCTTAAGCCGCGAGTGCAAACAGCTGTTATATATGTGTTTTTAAGAAAATATATAAAATAATATTTATAAAAATGGTTATATTTTGATCGTAGTTAGTAGAATCTTTAAGAATGTATTTTTATTTTGATGGTCAAAATTTACAAAACAGTATTAAATAATAATCTCAGATTATTGAATGCATAGATATAATAACATTATTTAATTATTTAGTTCAAGGAGTTGGAAGATACTTACAGGTTATGCTCTTATTTAATATTAACCTGAATATAAAAATACATTATATTATATATATATATATATATATATATATATATATATATATATATCTTTATGAATTATATATGTATATAAGTATTTATAATGTGTATGCAATAGTTATATAATTGTCTTTTAGTATAATGCACATCTTTTGTGTCAAGTTTTGCAAGAGCACAAACTTTTGAAATTAGTTTCGATTTGGTTTAAGCTGATATCCGTAAATGTATTTTTGTGATAATTGATAATTTATTTGTTGTGCTGTGCCACAACGTGCGGCGACTTATAAAAGTATTGCACGAATTCGGAGAGGCTGTAGACAGCACCTGGCCCTTTACCAGCGCTCATGCAAATAAAGTCACCCAAACAATGCATGTTAGCTGAAAAAAAAAAAAAAAAATTTAATACAATTAGTTGTAGTTTTTGATTAATTGCAGCATTAGTTTTTTACTGTTCGATAGAATGGGTGGATATGATGGTGGCGGCTTAATCCAGCTACCATCTGGTCGGCGCATGTGCCGACGATCCGATGAGAACTCAATTAGATATGTATCTGCAGGAATAACTCTGAAAAATCTGCAAGTCGATTAAGCTTAGATCTGGTTTTTGTATTATGGATTGCCTACCTGTGATGCTCAGGTCGTAGTGCGAGATCGGAGCGAAAAGTTTCAGTAACGTACTTATGAAAATATGTTGGAAACGGAAGTGTAGTATCTAAGTCAAATACCAAACAGCGGTTTGGTAGGGGATTGTGCATAAAGAATACATGATAGTCCTGTTCAAAAAAGATACAATTTGTATTATTTGGCCATTGTGTTAATATTTTGCGCGACAGTTTACCCATATCACAACTTGATCATCGCCACGTCCAGCTTTTTGACGCCATAGCGGTACAGTTCGGCCCTCATTTGAGACAAAAACTGCATAGCACTTGCTCAACTCGTCAGGGCGCGTGCGTTGCACCTGTTCACATAACTTCCAAACGTTTTCCTCGCTGAAATTAAATAAAACGTTTTCAATTAACGACTTTTCAATATTTTTTCATGAACCCACTACAGCATCTTACGTGCATTTAGCTAGACATAAGTGGCTTGACATACAGAGCGGAACCGGTAAGTTGACACCCCATTTATAGTGAAAGCGTTATAAGATTATACATATTTAATAGGACAAAGAATATAGGAGCAATTGAATAAACAAAACATAAACAAAATTGTACAAATTATGCATATTTGAAAAGCTTCGTAAGTTTAGGTGTCCTCAACAGATGGCTCACATCTCACAAAGTGTGGACGGAGCAAAGAAGCACGAGAGAGCGGAAGACGTGGAAACAGAGCGAATGAGGGACAGAGAGAGAAATGCAGGGCGCATGACCAGTGTTGCCCATTTAACATAGCATGCGGGACGAATTTAAATCTAGCGGGTGGCGGAAATTATTGCTATTTTTTTTTTTTTTTTTTTTTTTTGGCTTTCTTTTAGAGGGAACAAATTGTGAAAAACTGTAAAAATTAGAGGATTTGTAAGATTTGAGGACTGCCAGCAAAAAAAAGTCGTCACAAGAAATTAAATCAAATTGAAAATCTGACGTGTTGGAGCCCTGAAGAATTGATAAAACTGCGCATGACGAAGAAAGAGCGAAAGCAAGCGATTCAGAGCATAAATGTTTATTATTTTTATTGCAATTGTCGACATGACAAGCACAAAATGATAAAAACATCTGAGTGCACTGACAGTTCATTGGTTTTGGTATGAATAACTATATCATTAAACTATATACCACGTGAACCTTACATTTTTTTAAAAACATTTTATACGCATTGTTTATACACTGAACTATAACTAATACAGTGTTGGCATCAAATATTTTTTATTGATAAATATATTCATATAATAAACTACTAAGTTTTTTAATTGGCTTTTACATAGTTTCGTATTCGATTTTCTTGTTGTTGGAAGCCGTTTTATAGTCAAAACGAGCTTTTCACATGCAATAATAAAAAGCAACAAAAGAAATTCCTCGGCGAGACTAACTCAACCCTTAAACACAACCCACGCAACCCTCATACACACTGCTCTTCTTAGTAGACATAACCGTTTGACCCAATTTCAATACTGACAGGCGCGACAGGAAGAATCCCCTGCCAATGGAAACTTTTAGTGAGCTTAGTAATGAGTGAATTATAATGCGATGCATGGAATTTCAACGAGTACAAAGCTCGAAAGAAATAATAAGCACTCAAACTACATGCGAATGTTTAGAAATTTTAGTTCCAAAATCCAGACTACTGAGTAACCTAAGCCTACTCATTGAATAAAAAAAACAACAATAATTTCCATGAGGTATTGGAGAAACGATATTCATTTGTTAATTTTAATAAAAATTGTAGTTTATATTAATATGATTTAAGAGCTGGTCTTAATATACTATCCATTGTAAAGGTAAATTATTTGAAGTTAATATATTTCGGATTCGTGTTGTCGCTGTTGAGCTGCTGTCATTGAATAAGAACTCTACTAACCAGTAACAGGACACATAGGAGCAGTCCGCTATTTTCGGAAACAGAAAGTCTGTTGCCATTTTGATGCTTTTCTTTCTGTTGTCGTTGGGGTTTAATTATAATTTGTTCAGAATTGTTGCTTCTGGTGTGGAATGGCTGCTGCACTGCCAACGGCAACTGAATGGTCTATCAGAATTTTCACTGCACACTCATATCCAGTATGAGAGGATAATCACTATTCACCGCGTTACAACGTTGATGTTGTATTGTGTTGGTGTGTGTTTCTGTTTCTATTGCATTTATCATTTGAGTGACGAATACCCTAACTCGGTCCGTTTAATTTTTTTTATTTTTTTTTTTTTTTTTATAATAATTTTTTAGAGTTTTGAAACTGTCGGGAACAAATAAGATTTTTATCTGATTGTTATGGTTTTCGCATTGCCTTAAAGTGTCTGTTTGCATTCAGGATGCTAACTGACACAAACACAGTCACTAGCTAAACATACACACGAAGCAACACACACACACACACAGGTAGTTATATACAGCAGCGCACGCTCACGAGAGGCAATGAGCCGAATTATGGAAGACTTTCCTTTACTTGCTTCAAGTTATATTAAAACTGTTTGATGTGCAGAACACTAGTACAGCACAAATATACATAGCTGCTTAGAAATAAAATCTTGCATGTCGAGTTCGCATGAGCGAAATGTACAACGCTGACACTTAACAAATTAGCATTTAGGCGTTTGCTATTGATTAGGCGGACTGGCTGACCGACTGGCTGCAGCGCCTGTCTCTGAAGCTTAGGAAGGTAGTAAGTCTTCTTTGTTTTTATGTTTACTTTCAGTCAATTGATAAGGTTCCCATGTGTTTGGCTGCTTGCCGTGTGAGTGTGTGTGTGTTGTTTTAACACGCGCGCGTTTGCTGCCGTTGTGTTGTTCACAGGTTCCCCGTTCTCTACACACTTTGGAGGAAAACTATTCTCTCGATGGCATGGGAAATTTTTGTATGCTCTCTCGTGTTGGGTAAAGTCATCGCGTTTCTGTCACTATTTGATAATATCGTTTGCAGCGCTGTTTGGTAAGTATCGTCTGCGGACTAGAGCTCATTGCTGCTACACTCACTATTCTACCGGCTCTTAAATTACTTTATTCCCTTTTTTAACTTACTAAGAAAAATAATTTGAGTAATGCTTTATAATTTCAGTATGTCTGGAGTCTTATGAGCTATACTATTTGGGTGATGAATATCTCAACATATTTCAATATATATAATTTTCTATATTGAGTATGCCTGATGCATTAAATGTAAATAATAAAATCACAGCATTCAAATTTATTCTATTTGATAGTTAATTTTGAATCGATTTTTAGCACTTTCTACGAGCTACTAGCAGCGCAAAATGCGGACTGACACAAACAGAGAATCGAAGTTGTATACATCTACATATACTCATGTAATTGTATAGCGCACGCTCACGAACACACATAGCAGCACATAAACAATGTATTATTTGCCACACAGAAGCGGGGGTGTTGGACAATTACTCCGCAAAAAATTGTAAAAAGGGTTTGATGCTAAAAAAACATTGCGACGTTCTGTCTTGTTTTGATGTGTAACTTCACAGATATTGGTCGATGGCCATTGATAAGCTTTATATGTTTATGGTTGGTTGGGGTTTATGTAGATGTGCTCTATGTGGATATTGATACACGCGCGTTGGCGGCGCCTATGTTGTGTACGCGTTCCCGGTTCTCCACAGACTTCGGTGGAAAATATTTCGCATGAATAGAAAAGGAAATTTGTCAGCGTAAGTCCATCGTGTTTCATTACTGTTGAATTTCTGTATTCGATAGTTTTGCAACTCTGTGCAAACGGGTGTTAGCTGACATAAGCTCACTGCTGCGTCCCTGGACTTGCCAACGGCTTTTCAATCAACTCAGCCAGCTGAAGTAATGACCAACACTATATTTAATAATTTTTATCTAATCTAATTATTAACACAAGCTGATTGACAGTTCCAGGCCTTGCTATTATTCTCAGTTAACAAACGTTTAAGTTAAAGCAAATGCAAATTATTACATTTGTGTCTTAAAAAGATAAGAGATAAGTGCGCTTTCGTTAATAAATATTTAAATTTGCTCTTGTCAATCTACTTTGGTGAACGATATGTCTTACAGATTACAGATTTGATATAATTTTAAATAGATAACAATCGTTGCTAGACAGCACGATGAAGTAGATCTTGCTTTGTGTGTCTATTTTTTATTAATGAGCGTATAGTTTTGATTGCCTGTGAAGGTCACAAGTTTTACTCAGTAGATAAGCCGCCTCTAGCAAACTAATTATACAAATAAACATATATATAAATTCCAGCCTGTGACTCGCAAACAAAATAAAGCCGAAGATTAGCATTTCACTTGATTGAACTATTGATTCTGACAAAAATGCTTTGCTTATGGGTAATTAAAACGATCATGACATACAAAATCTATTAGCTGACGACGTGTCCACGGTCTTATCGCCCCAAAGTGGGCGTGATTGGGAGCAAAAGAGAGCGAGTGAGAAAGAGAGCGAGAGAGAGAGAGAGAGAGAGACATAGAGAAAAAGAGAGAAAGTGGGACAGCGAGTCTACGCGTGAGTGAGTAAAAGGATAGAGATAAAAAATACAAAGAAAGAGAGAGGGGCAGAGGAAAAAGCAGAAAGGGAGGTACAGCGCACTATTTGAACATCTCCGATAGATTTATACCCTGCATACCAAAAACTCTAAGTATATTTATTCAAAGTTAGAGCGAGTGATGGGTTCTAGCTATTTTATAATTTTATAATAATATCGACTGTAATAAATTAATATCAATTGTTACCATGGTCAATAATCTAGTGTCTTTGTGCAGGGTATCTGGAGACGACACATTCTAGATTGGAGCGATCTTACTTGCTTTCGGTTGTGGAGATGTATTACATGGCAAGGCTATTTTAGTCGTTCGGAACGTCTCGATGTTGTCGGATTGCCAAGTTCCGCCTTCGCCTTAGCCAAACTGACTTAACTTTTGCTGAAGACGACATCCGCGTCTTCGCTACTCACTATAAAAAGACAAACAGAGGCAAGCGTGTTTTAAGTTTAAATTAAAGTATAAATATCTTTTGAGCTCGTTTTTTCTATGCCGGCCGTGTAATCGTGATGTTGTTTTATCTCAGCCGGTTTTCTAAGTCTTTATTTTAACTAAGAAATAACCTGTTTTGGAATATTTTCGATAGCCACCGTGGAATAAATGTCTGAAAACGAGATTTTCTTCTAGCCTAAAGAGTTCTGTTCCGTGTAGATGAAATTGTTTATTGAGACAATTGCTTCATAACTATTACCATGCTGTTAAACTGGGATCGCAATAAAATGCCATCCGCAAGTATATTTTTTTAAATGATCATTGAGTTGATTGACTCACAAATTTGTTTCTTATTTGTATAGCCAGCATATGGCAAATCCAGTATATAAAACTAAATCTCTCAATTATCAGTATACAAATATATATACATGTATATAAATACATGTCAACACGTGGTGTGTTGTAGTCGGACGCTCCCGAAACTCTCTATTGTTTTATTTGTTATCAGCAAAAGCTTAATCGATTAGGTTCACCTTGAACGATTTTTAATCGTTAGCAACGAACTAACTATTTTGTGAATAAAGTTTGATGAATAACAGATACCCTGCCACTTAAAGGCATACATAAAGTATTATATATATATATAAGGAATCATCCTCTTGAAATAAACTACGAAACAGTTTAAGACAATGAAGACGTGACTCAGGCTTATCAGTTGGAATGTCTTGTCTCTATTGCTCACACATATCACTGCAATTTTAACTAGTTAGCTTTAGAGTACTTTGCATTAAAAAGATTTGATTCATATTAGCAGCATCATAAACCTGATACACTTAACATATAATCATCTACTAAAAGCATATATAAGTTATTCAGTTGATATCTTCGCTTTTCAGACGAATTGGAATGGACTGTCAGGTCGAAGGTCAAGATGAACAGCTATTCAGTAGCTCTTCCGAAAGAGGCGAGGGAAAGCACCCACAGATCGTAAATGGATTAAATCGATCGCCAAAGAAAATACCACTGGGTGAACAGTCACGCGCAGTGCGACGCCAGGCATTGATGGTTATACTGGCCAATATGGGTGTTATATCAACTGGTTTGGCCCTAGCTATTCCTACAGTTTCACTACGCCAGCTGACCAGCCCACTGGAACCTGTGTATTTGAATGGAACACAAGCTTCTTGGTTTGCCTCTATTAATACATTGTCTTCTCCCTTGGGCGGTCTATTATCGGGTCTCCTACTCGATAAAATTGGACGTAAGCGCACTCTCTATGTTTTAAATGTTTTGGCCATCACGGCGTGGTCACTGCTTGCCACACCCAGCGTGACAAGTTCAGACGCGTTTTACTGGCAGTTGTTTGTATCTCGGTTCATTATTGGTAAGTACTATAACTTCTATTACTACGAATTTAAGTAACAAATTACTTAACACTAAGCAATGTTGATTCTTTTTCAGGAATAGCCATGGGGTTAGCAAGTGCGCCTTCCGGTGTTTATGCAGCTGAGATTAGTTTACCCAAGTTACGAGGCAGCCTCATACTTGGCACATCCATATCTGTGGCTTTAGGCATCACAATTCTCTACAGCATTGGTTATTTTATACGGGATAATTTTCGACTAATTGCGCTTATTTGCTGTTGCTATCAGATAACCGCGCTGCTCTGTGTGTTACCATTGCCAGAGACGCCTAGCTGGTTGTTATCTAAGAAGCGTGTGGAGGAGGCTATGAAGTCACTTAATTATTTTCGTGGACTCGACAAGTCACGTGAGTGATACCTTTAAAAAAATTAGCATTATAATTTTCATATATTTAAATTTAAAAGTAGCACGTATCATGCATGCTGAAGTTTTGGAGGAGTTCAATATTTTGCAGAAGTCACTGCAACTCCGTGATGGGGAGAAGAAGCCTTCATTCTTAAGCTGCCTAAAATTGCCTGAGGTTCACAAGCCGCTTTTGATTCTGATGGGCTTGTTTGCATTTCAGCAGCTTTCGGGAATTTTTGTGGTCATTGTGTACGCCGTGCAAATCTCTAGTGAGGCAGGCGTTTCAATTGATCCGTTCATGTGCGCCGTTCTCATTGGAGTTGCGAGGGTGGTGACAACTTGTCCCATGGGATATGTGCTAGAAAAGTGGGGTCGGCGACGAGCTGGAATCATATCAACATTCGGCATGACCGTCTCCATGTTACTCCTGGCCGGTCATGGTTGGTTTGAAGCTCTTAAAAGCGTACCGTACCTACCAGTCATAGCTATTGTGGGCTTCATTGTACTTAGCACACTGGGACTATACACTCTGCCTTTCTTCATGATTTCGGAGCTGTTTCCTCAAAAAGTGCGTGGTCCGGCTTCTGGTCTAACTGTGGCAGTGGGTATGTTCTTTGCCTTTTTGTGCATCAAAATGTATCCGGATCTAAAATCGAGCATTGGCTTGAACTACTCGTTTGTGTTCTTTGGCGTTATGTCATTCTTGGCTATGACATTTATCTATTGGGCCCTGCCTGAAACACGACGACGCACACTTTTGGAGATTGAGGAGCAATTCCGCACTGGCCAAGGGAAAAAGAGACCTAGTGAAGTTGAAATGCAAGAGGTTTTGTACACTGGCACGAGACAATCAGATAAAAAGTAAATCATTATTATATATACGAGGACTTTGTGCTGTGATACATACAATTTGAAGCATATAAATACTGAGAAAGTAATTGAATTCTTTTTAATTAATCCCATAGTCTCGTAACAATAACTAACTTTACTTTTAGATGTACTTCATTTTCTTTGATATGACTCTGCATTTAATTTATAATATAAAGTGTAAACTTTGACTTTGATAACGACAAATTTTGATGCTTATTACTTATGCGTTAACAAGAAATATAAAATTTCCTCTTGATCAGTCTGGACCTATAATATTGATTATATATAGGTATAGTAGCACTTTTAAGTCAAATATCGAGAAATTGTAGCTAAGTACAAACAACTGACCGGCATGCAAATTTGTGTAATGATAATACAAAAAGTAATGTTAATGGCGATGACGGTAATGTGAACCTGCTGCAGCATCATGTCCGGACCTCAGTGTGAGTCTCTTATTATTTCCAGATTTTGCCATAGGCACAATTCAGGCTCGTCGGCTGTCTGGCGGGTCTGGCGTGGATTGCTTAAAATGTTCTGGTAAATTTTGCTCTGGTCATTATATGTAACAAGCATGGGTACCACAATGCATGAGCGTGTGCCCGAAAATCGGCAGGTACTCTGTGTTAGGGCAGAGGCTTGGGGCATTGAGGCCAGCGTTTATGTAATTATATTAAGTTTTCAATTTTATGGCTTAATAATGCAGTCAGCGCGTCCAGCTGGCGCAACAGCTTCACAATGTTTGGGCGACAAGCGTTTAAGCTGCAGAGCTTGGGCCAAAACAAATTGATCGCGATTAAGTCAACAACACGGCGGTAAACATGGACCGAACAATATCAAGTTGAATGAACTTGATACACAAAAAGGATAACTGAAATTGATGAGCTGCAAATGTGTGAACATTAAAGTTTCCGCTCCTGCTTCTGTATGCTGTGTTCAACAACCACTGGTCTCTCCCTGTGGCGCTCCTCTGGTTTATAATCATAATCCGTCAGTTGTGTGGAGCTGACACCTGCCGCAAAATTTCGTACTTCGGCACATCAATTACACCAGATCATTGAAATGTCAGCACTTATGTCAACAATACCGCTCGATTTAATGAGACGTAACGTTGCAAACAATAACAATTGAATCACAATTCACAACCGCACTCAGTTAGGGATGCCACCGCAGCATATGCGCACTCTAAAAATGCCAATCTGTATCTATCCTGTTACCTTCTGGACTTAGCCATGCGTAAACCACATTGCGAAGAGAGAACAACTGTAGATAGTGATTTTAAGGGTTGCCGGTTGATCTTGGTTGACTTTGGTCGATTCGATCCTTTGTCTTCCATTTATTTTGGTGTCATCATCAACGCAGCATGTCGCGTGCGTGTCCTTTGTTTTGATGAGATTTTGATTAGGTTTATAAGGCAATAAATTTTGGAAATTTCAAACAATTGTAAATAGTTTCGTGTATTCATAACAAGCTGTAACTCACCTAATAGGATAATTTATTGGGTATAGCTAAAGATTGACTTGGAGTGAGTACACGACATGTGAATTCTAAAATACTTATGGACTTATGGTTAAAATTACCCTTCTTCTGTCCAGACTACCCAACATTTCTTGTTAAAAAAAGCTCGAACAATTTTAGAGATCAAGCGGACTGATTGCACACCTTACAAATGGGCACTGATGGCTCTTCGACATCAGACTTCGGGAACATCCCCATCTTTCGATATGAAGGACTAAGTGCAATGCAGACTAACGCGACGAAGGGGCTGGGCAACCCAAAATTACAAGTACACCGCAGCTGCGCACGATGAACGCGTGCTTCAAGATTGTGAACAAGTGATCCACCGATTTACCATCGATTCACCTTTCCATTTCTGATCTGGAAGAAGCCGAAGTGATTTTCGGTAGTAACGATACACAGCTCGCAGCCAACAGACCTCTCGTTGCGATTATCTTCGATGCCAGCCAATGCTGGTTTTTACTTAATGTGTTTGTAAAGGTGTGTCAACCGGCACATTAGCTTCATGAAGTTAACTGATGTACTCAAGTAATGTGTCGATCTGTTTGACATCGCTACTAGTTTTTAAAATAAAGAACTTACTATCCCACCGCACATCTACTGTCTCTTCTCACATCCTAATCCTTAAATTTTATGAATAATAAAATAATAATAAAACAAAATAAAATAAACTATTTTTGATTGTATTACCTAATAATCATTAGCTCAATTTCTGTCGCACTGTATAATATGGTATGCTGGGGAATTGTATGGTGGATCGTGTATACGTCGGAATGCTAGCGTTTTATTGAAAATCAGTGACAGTTAAGGTTGTCACTCGACTATTTTTATACCCTGAGCCCATTGAAAATGGGAAATCAGGGTATAATGTTTTTGTGAAAATGTATGTAACAGGCAGAAGGAGACGTAGCAGACCACACAAAGTATATATATTCTTGATCAGCTCAATGAGTATTTTTGGACTTTGGATGTCACGAACCCTTCGCCCGAAATTTGCAAAAACGGATTTCAAATCCTAGAGACTTGTGCTTCGTCACATACACACATATGAATAACATAATCATGCCCTGAAAGTTTAAATAAAAAAGTTCTGCTAGAAAAAAAGTTATTAAACATTTAATTTCCACAACATAAGCCTCTTGCAGCCCAAGCGCAGTCGCGAAGTCAACTGCGCAGTTGGCAGAGCGTGTGCTTGAGCGTGCGTCCGTGTGTGTGTATGTGTTGCTTGCAATATATGTATATGTAAACTAAGCATAGAATATTTGAAGTATCGGCACTTCGCAGGGCTCAGGGTATCTCCTAGTCGAGCCGTCTCGACTAGAGCATTCTTACTTGTTCAATTAGTCGAGCTACTGTTTTCGATTCTGTTTCTTTCTGCCGCCAAAGAGGATAACGACTTGATGGCACAGCAAAAGGAAGATTGGCTTTTGCATTTTGAAGAGGCGCGGCTTTGGCTCGTAAAAATATTGCATTTAGCCAAAGACACGGAAGGCAAACGCTTTTTGGATTTAACGATGCTGCACAAAATGGGCACAATTTTATGATCACTTTAACACTTTGATGGGGGACGTAGAAACTGAAACTGCAACTGACTCGCTGGCCATAGACAAGCGTAAAATTAAATTCGTTTCTATGATGTACTAAACGATTTAAAGGGGCGTTCGAGCCTTTAAAATTCAATTACATTCAGCGGAAGATCGGAACCATCAGAAGCAGCTGCCACTACAATAAGCACGCAATATATGGAATATGCTGGCAATTTTTGAAGATTATAATTAACTTTTGTGATCAAAAATCAAGGAAACGTATTAATATGTTTTTATAATCGCACTAATATACAAGGTAATCGAATACTAGAGATCTAAAGACAGTTAATTAAGTTTATTTTTTATTTGTCTGGTATATTTGTATCGTTTATAGTATTAATAAGCAAAATAGTTTAGGTTTAAAAGTGCCTACTTCAATGTGTGGCAGTGGCTATGAGTAAGTCGTTGACTCAAAATTTTCAATTAAGTTATAATAATGTCAGACATTATTAATTTATAGCAAGGGCTTCTTTTTACACGCAAAGCTTGGCTAAACAAGCAACCGCTCACCCTTGTCAATTCGGCCATTTTGTGTGCTCATTGGTGCGTTCTGTGTCTGTTTCGTCCTTTAATGTGAGAAAATGTTACAATTTTGCCGACGTGCTGTCAAAGTCCTTTGTAATTGTTCATTTTCTTATCTAGATTTGCTGACCCATCCGTCCCACTTGGGCAGGTGTCGCCTGCAAAACTCTGTGGAAATTACGTTTTTATTAATTGGCTATTTGGAGTGGATCGAAATAGATGGTGCGACAGACAGGGACGCATTCTTGGGTTTTTATGGCAGTTAAGAAGTGCGTGTAGGCGGACTACAACATAAAATAGAATTTTTCGTAAACGCGCAACTTTATCTTATCGGCAACTGTATTTCGGATTGTCTAATTGTTCCAATGATTGCCTGTTTGTGCTGCCAGCGCGTTGGCTCTCTGGCTTAGGTGTTGCTGCTTGTTTCGGCGCGTGTCTCAGTCCGTGTCGCAAGGTGCACCTGAGAGCCTGCTGCAACTTGTTTGCCATTCGGCGGTGCATCCATCAAAAAGAACGTCGCGTGTAAACTAAAACTACAAGGGAGAGGTAACTCATGTTCATGATTTCAGGCACATGCGTAACCTGCGCCAATTTGGCCCGCACAAAAATCGTCGTATTCTTCGTCGACGGTGTACCGTCGTTGCCGTTGTTGCCTGCTTTGTTTCGACCAAAACGCTGTGTGTTGCATCTGCTGATTGCAACGTCCAACACAAACTCAAAACCGAACCCTCAATTAGACCGCCCCTTCAATTTGAAAGTATATAGTGTCTGGCAGTTCTTATATATGACAGACGCAAAAACCTCAAGTTGACTAGTCAACTAATTTGATCGACCGCTTCGAGGCACCCACGCAACAAAAGTAAATTTTTTGCAGTGGCTAATTTTTAAATTTTTGGATGATAGCTACGCCTTGGAGCACAGGCGTCCAACAGAAGCGACAACACCGCATACAGTTTCTTATTAATGACCATGAAATCTGCCTTCGAGTCATTTTGGTAGACTACCTGTCTTCAGACACGAGCTTGCCAATTTTATATAATAATTTTAATGACTGGTGCCCTGAGGGCAGCGACTGTTATTATACAAGATATAATAAGGTTTTTTTGACAACAATAAGATAGATGCATTTCATCATGTGCATCATTCATGGATCAGTTTATGTATTTGTTAACTTTCTTACAATCTCTAAGTATATATATATTATAAATATATAGGTTGATTTTCCTCGTAGGTGTGCGCCAGGTCTTACGAATTCTTCGAACAAAATACAGTGGATTTAGTTTCAATTACAATATAAGCGAATGTAACGCCAAAGATTTCTATCGCCATAAGCAATGCGTAGGAAAAGGCACTCAATTGGAAAAAGTTAAGCCGATTTGATGCCTTTTTCAAAATCGCCCTACACTACATTGACTTTTACTTCCGGTTGCTCTTTTTCTGCGCACTGAATGGATTATAAATTGAACTTCCCACACAGATTTGTGTGTCGACCTTAATTGGGGCGTGTTTTGGGCTGGGTTTGGGTAATTGCAACCACTTGAAAAGCTCATGGTCACATAATCGCGCTGTCTGTGTGCTGAACAGACAGCAGAACAAGCAAAGTGGGTGCTGGGTGGGCTGATGAGTACGGGCGTGTTGCGTTGGGCGTCGCTTCCATATGCCTGGCTGGCTCTGTTGATCTTATTACTCCTCGCTTGGCTGAATGAGAAAATACGGGGCAGCTGCTCGTTGGTAATGTTGGAGATGAGGATGAGTATCAGTACCAGTGGCAAGCGCCATTGTGTGAGCCACTCAACTTGGGCCTCGTGCTCTTTTGACAGTTTTATCTCAACCTTGCAGAAATTCTGGTGACGGACAGAAGAGTGCCGAGTGGATGAGTATCCAGCATATACCTTTTTTGGCCATTGCTAGCCCTAAGATTTCATGTTTGAAATATAAGTCTTTGTCGCCACAAGTAGATTTGCTTATGACACGCAGATGAGTGTTACGCACTTGTGTACCTGAGTTGGATATACCTTTTTAAATAGTCCAACTTTTGATTCATTGATTTTCCGGCAGCCAAAGGTAACATAAAAGCTCGGCATACAAGTGTGTGTACCAAATTGAAAGCGGCATTGTTCCATGAATAAACGATAGTCACCTTTTATAGTCAATATGACAGTTTTATCTTTCGTTACCAGCCTTGCCCATTTGAAACCTATTTTAAATTGAAATGCCAGTCGACAATTGTCATATTCAATTAACGCTTGTATCGCCAAAGCGTTTCTTAATTCCACCACCCAAAACCCATTTACCCACTCCACGAGCTTCTGAAGAGCGAAGAGCGAGAGAAAGCCACGGTGTAGGTAGGACCGGCGCACGCCTGTAGCCGTCGTTGTTTCGCTCAGGGTAACGGCTACGCCACACACACCCACTTCCATATATATATATATATATATATGTATATATATATATATATATATAAAATTCTAGCGCTATGGTACTGTCACATTGTGGTGGGCATGGAGAAATATTCGCGTGCTGAGTTGACGCTGCCGATTGGCCGGAACGCGACTGCAACGGCAACGGCAACGGCAACGGCTACGGCTACGGCTGCCGCAACGCTTTAACATTGGTGTACGATGGTATAAAATTATCGTTAGAATTCATAATATGCTACTTGGATTAATATATATAACAGCTTAGACTTGGCTTAAATGATACAAATTATGTACATTGAATGCATTTACCCGTAGTATTATTTATAAGTATTATATTATATTATTTTTCAAATAAGTTAATATATGATAGATATGGCTAGGCTTTTGCATACTTTGAAACTAGTTGGTCGGCAGTCGAGTTGAATTTGTATTTTCGCTTCAAACGTTTTGTGATTTCTACTAATATAAAATGCAGATATTGTAGCCTTTCTGTAATATCTGATTGTATTTTCTTAAATATTGGCATGTATTTCTTGACTTCATTGTGCACGTCATGCCAGCACAGGATGTGTGTAGTTCCACGGTGCGGTTCAGTCAAACCTTTAAGGGCATCGAATGTAACGAAACTCACGGCTTCGACCAATCATAAAGCGCGCAATACCAGCAGAACACATGCGCAATATCAAGCGCCTGCTGATTGGCCGTGAGCCACACAAGCGGGGCTGTCGTTGCTGCTGTTGTTGTTTTGCCTCAGCAGACTGTTGTTTGTTGCTGGTGCCGTGAAACCGGTTACACCAGAAAAACGTTTCGTCCGCCTTGTGGCAGTTGAGAGGCCGTGAACATTTGTCAGTGTGCGTATATTTTCGGGTGGCGGCAGTTGCCCAGAGTTGGCTGGATGTAACACGGCAGGGCACCGGACACGGGAACATCAGAGCAGATCATTGATGCTTTGTGCGTTGCCAGCGCGAATCGCATGCATTAGTTGAAATTTTGACGGTCGACTGACTAGGTGAGCGGCATCGCGGTCGGCAAACTAAAGCAGCCTTCAGTCCATTTAAGTATACGTAATTTATGAAAAAATAACGCTTCTCGACACACATTTGCTGAAGACAAAAACCAAAGTGTTTGTGTTGTGTTGATGTGGATGTTGAAAAATTGGTGCAAGTTAAAACAAAATTTGATCAATGTTGCCCATATTAACAAGATCAGTATTTAAGGTGAGAAGCAAGCAACAATACTTTTATCTTAATGAATACTTAGGAAACCACAACTCAATATATCAAGGAAGTAGCACATTTACTTCGCCTTTGGCAACGTAATCGTGGAATATTTATATGCAGTGTTCATATTTAATAAATAATTAAGCCCATAACATTTCAATTATCTAAAATATATTCTGACTTCATTCTATGCGTATTGTTCAACGCATCAACCAGTGCTGGGATTATTTTCCTAATGAACGGCAATTTAACGGGACTAAATTTATTCAAGCATTTTATCTTCATTAAAAAAAATATATATAAATGAATATACATACATATGTATACACAACGGATATTGCTTTAATTTTATGAGCTCAAAAAATTTGCATCGCAAAGATCGCGAAAAGTCCCATTGAAATTGAGTTTCCGCCGGTCTCTGATAACTCATAAATGAATCGACCACTTTTTCCCACGAGACAAACGACAAAATCCAAAATCATATGCTAATTAATTCTACATCATACTGTATGCTATTATAACCTATTGATTTTGAAAGCTTTCTACCAAACTAGCCGCTTAACAACTTATTTAGCTCAAGTTGAGCATGGTCCAAGCATACCCTAAACGATATTGATCTCGATATTGCTTCTGGCTGCTCTTCGTTTCCACTAAACGGCAATGTAAAAACCGACTAGCGTCATTGATGTTGTTTCCCTGTTGGCTTCCTATGTTATCATTTGCTGCACCAAAATTCATAAGCCTATACATATTCAAAAGTCCAAGCGTATGTTTTATTATAATTTTTTATTTTAATTAGCGAGCTTTATACCCAACGCTCCGATGCGGCTTTTCTTTGCCGAAACAGAAGCTCGGCGAACCTGTCGGTTCCACTTTCGGCAATCGTGCCCATTTAAATTATTGAATGTTAAACTAATTTCTGTTAATTTTTATGTGTCTTACGCTTGACAGGTGTATATGTATTTGTATATTGGCTTCATTAGGCTTGGCTCCTTGCTCTTTGCTCTAAAATCAATTGCAGTATGTCAATATAGACAAAAGCATATTGACTAATGACTTCCTTCTATAACGCATGGATTTCGATTTATCTTAATCAAGTTAAAAATCGGCATCATCAGATAATTAGCATAAGATTAATTTTCTGTATTTTCCATCCACTTTCTGTTAATTTACGGCAGTAAACTGAAGGAGAGAAAAATACGAGTAAAAGTAACCCTTTCTTTTCGAAAATAAAAGAGTTTAGCTTGCAAATAAATGCTTATCGCAGCCTAATGTGCGCATAAGTCTGTAGCACTTAACAATCTTAACGGCTGCCACGAGTAGCTCCAAAACTAAACTAAACCAAAACAAAACAAAAAAAGAAAAACAACTTAATTTTGTGCCTTTGAAGACCAGCGCTGCTGTCCACACGCGCATTTCGAATTTTACGAGCTGAAAAGTAACCGACTAGTCAAATCCTTAGGCCTTTGAGCAATTAAATCTAATGTGAATTCCATAATAACATGGGCATGACAAAGTACGAAGACCATAGACCCAAGGGGTAGTTACACATTTTGATTTATACGGTTCTTCGGCGCGCATTTTCATGCCTTTGACAGGCTGGCGACAGGTTAACCAGGGAGTTCACTGTTAAACTGCCGGCCCATTCATTCTAATGACAGGAAGCGGAAACCGTAGTGGGGGTGACCTGCTGCTGCTGTCGGCGGCTTTTCTATTTGCATATTTTTGGTATGTTTTTAACCAAATGAGCAATTGGCCAAAATTTATTTTAATTGTTGCCCAGCTCGTGCATTTGCATATTTTCAACCTATACCAGCCAGCCTAACATGCAATGTGCTTTATTTAGTCCCACAATTCTGATAATAGGCTAGTTCACGCTGTGCCAAGAATGTGCTTGATAAGCAGCTAATTTAAGATACAACAAAATCCAAGCACTACGCATTTGGGCACAGCCCATAAACCACTGAACATTAAATCGCCTCGCCGGTATACCGTATATCTTAAAACTAGGACTTTCAACCATATAGGCATTGTCTTAAGGCTGCCTTCCAGGTTTTATGAAATAATTAAGTTTTATGTATTTTCCTTACTAGTTTTCAGTGATCTGATTCCCGGCTGACAACTGTGTGCAGAGACTTCGTGGAAGCCGTAAAAAACCCATTTCCCCAGCTTCTAGCTCTGTCGGGCGACCGTTTGCACCAACATCCAAGCAGCAACATTCATCAGCTGCATCAGCATTGGCATTGGCATCGGCATCGACATTGGCATCGGCAGTAGCCAACATCATCTCGCAGACTAGTTTAATGGGGTTCTTGCTTAAAATTTGATTAGAATTCGAAGATAAAGCAAATCTTCGAGCCGAACCCATTGACTTACATTACAAAGCTCTCGCAGGTGACGCTACTCACAGTAAACAGTTGTCAAAATTGGATTTGAGTGCTGGTTTTCACAATGCCACATACAGGTGAGTGTTTGATCACTTTTTGGTTACCTAATGAGTTAAAACTGCTTCAATGAAAGCATTTTATTCGATCAACCACGATCAAACTATACCAAAAACAAAACCAAAAACAAAACTTGAAATACTTATTTGGAGAGTGATAATTACGACAGCTGAAGGCAGTCACAGCCCTTCATACAAAACTCTTTTGCGCTCCATAAAAGAGACAGCAAACATAAAATTCGCACTTCATTAAACTCAAAACCAACGCCCCGAGGAGTTGGGTACGGCAGAAGACAAGCTGTGTGCGCCAGCTTTAGTGGAAAGATGAGTCGGGACGGTGATTACGATTGTAAAAAAGTTTGAGTGGAAATCTCGTTTCAATTGACTTAGTTAATACTCAAGAATTTCAGCAGAGAATAGAGGAAATATGGAAATACGACTTTTGGGCAATATTTTTATTCTCTTATTCTGGGTAGAATTGAGATATATAAAATAGTATTATGATATATACATTGAAAATGAAATTAGTTATAAATACCAGTTTTCTCATTTGCAGGACAGGCGGGTGTCAATCAGTTGGGCGGAGTTTTTGTCAATGGACGCCCATTACCGGATTGTGTGCGTCGACGCATCGTCGATTTGGCGCTGTGTGGCGTTAGGCCCTGTGACATATCCAGACAACTATTAGTGTCTCACGGTGAGTGTGGCAGCTAATGTGAAAATTAAAAAAAATCAACTAAAAGGATTTTCGGCATTTTTCACCCGGTAGGATGCGTTTCTAAAATCTTGACGCGCTTTTATGAGACAGGTTCTATCCGCCCGGGATCTATTGGTGGCAGTAAAACGAAGGTAAGTAGAAAATGGGGGAAAATGGGAAACAAGGTGCGTGGGATATAGGCATATGTGTGCTGCCGTGAAATCAACATACGATTATATGTATAAAAATCAAACGCACAGCAGTAAATCCATAAAGTATCACAGATAAAATAGCTAGTTTACATGTTCTTTGGATGACAGCTTTTGTAGACTATTCGGGGAGACTGGTGTGTGGGCACAGCGCAACAAATCAATCTCATTCGAAGGCATTGATAACGGGATAGCACGCTTTTGTCACCACCGGGATCACAGTACTTGGCTTTCGTCAGTTGCTACATTTCACACGCTCAATCAGCTACTGTGTAACCTCTACGGTTGTGGGCCAACGGCCAATAATGAAGACTTTGATAATAAAAAATGTAATGTAAAGCATAGTGGCGCTGCATAGGACAGATATATATATATATATATATATATATATATATGAATTATATATATATATATATATATATATATATATATATACATATATGTATATCAACAAAAGCTGCAGGTTAAACAAATGTTCAGGTGTGCTGTACTATTTTCCGAACACACTAACGTCAACTATAACTCGTAATTAACCTCTAAGTATTCTGTATTTCACATTGTACTCGCGCGCGTGATATGATGATTCAATAACTGCCTACACTTGCTCGAACAAAACGTGCATTTAACACCTACACCATGTCAATATGGAAGTGTCACCCTGGGGGTGTGTTGGGGTTCTCATCGGGGAGGAAGAGTAGTGAGTGGTGAGTGGAAACGGCGGACTAGTTATAGAGGACAAAGCAGGGGTTAGTTCTGCGGTCATACCAAGCGCCTTCGTGTGTATGATTTGATAAGATCTGTGATGTAAATGCGGGCTCTGTTAGGGGCGACTATGAAATATTCATGTATTTATGAATTTTTAATGAATTGCCGCGTCACACGTGAGCGTTAAGCGAGCCGACTTTAGCGAGGCACCTATTAAAATTGCAAATATGCAGTTAACATATACCTAACAAAAAATACAAGTTGATATATATCTATTAAAACAACAACTAAAGTGGGTGGTGCTCGACTTGCACTTGCACTCGAGGGCCTTGCCGATCTGAAAATAGATTTTGCACTCACATTAATTTATACAATATAATTTCACGGCATTTAATGCCTAGTACATAACATAAATATATATATATATATATATATATATATATATATATATATATATATTTTTTTTTTTTTTTTTTTATTTTTTATTACTTATTACTTTAACCTTTTTCTTTTATTACTTCATCAGCAAGTCGCTACGCCTACTGTGGTAAAGAAGATAATACGCTTAAAGGAAGAGAACAGCGGTATGTTCGCTTGGGAAATACGTGAACAATTGCAGCAGCAGCGTGTTTGCGATCCCAGCTCAGTGCCGTCGATCAGCTCCATTAATCGTATATTGCGCAATAGTGGGCTCTGGACAGACGAGATGACTTCCAGTCAACAGAACGCGGCAGCTGCAGCAGCAGCAGTAGCAGCGGCTCATCAAATTTCTAGCAGCGGTACGCCTAGTGCTTATGCTTCGTCCACACAGTTGTATGGAAGCGCCAGCAATGCAGCCGGCATTGCTGCGCGTATTACGCCCACCTCTGGAACGCCGCCTACACCCACGTCTAGTTTGCACTCACGCTACACCAAAGCGTCACCGTCGCCGTCATTGCTGAGTGATGGGCTCCCTCTCAAACCCAAGCTGCCTCCGTCTCATGGAAACAGCCCTAGTCATGGGCTGGCGACCGCCGTGTCCAGTCAGTTGGGTGGCTTAGATTTAAGTTATTCGGCATTGAACAAGCATTGGCTGTGGAATCCTTCGCTCCTCTATTATACCCAAGCACATATGCAGGCAGCCCAGGCAGCAGCCACGGGCGGTCCCATTTTGCCCTATAGTGGCGCTTTTATTCCTCATGGTGCAGCCAGCATGGCCGCTGTTGCTGCAGTTGCGGCAGGAAGCTGTTCAGTTGGCGGCGGGTTCACAAAATCCGAAAGCTCAATTGATCTAACCAAACCGTGCACAATGGCCGATCCCCTAAGTGACTGCGATTCGGGTAAATCCTCGCCGGTAGCGTTGAGCTTGAGTACAGCTACATCCGGTGTTACGGACACGGTAACCAACAGTCATAATAGTCGCAAAAGGAATCCGTACTCCATTGAGGAGCTACTGAAGAAGCCTGAGAAGCGTTTGCGTTTCAGCAGCGAGTCACAGGCGAGTGTGGAAGGATGTACGGCCAAGCGTGATAATGTTGAATGCATAAGTTCAAGCTCCAGTTCCAGCTCCAGCGAAAGCAACAGCAACAGCAGTAATACAAGCTCCGAAGATACAACCACATTGACAAGATCACAGCTGGAAGAAGCTGATATCGAGGAAGATTGCAGCGTTGAGGTTGTCAACTAGGACAGCTCGTCTGATTGTTTATTTAAGTCTAGTAAGAGTCCCAGTTTTAAACAAATATTTTGTTTATGTTAGATTACCTATTCGTGATAACTAACTAATCGAAATAAAATACAATCGAACTGTGTACATTTAATTACTACCACTATGCTTTGTTGTAATTATTTCATTTAATATATAGACAATTCAATTAATCATCTAATCATCAAATAAAGTTAAAATATATCTATGAAAATACTGTGTACACTTACAGTTCTTTGAAAAGCGTCCAGATTCATATTGGCATTTCAGAATGGTGGATATTTATAGTTATGAGTATTGAAATATTCACTTACCTGTAAGTATAAACAGAACAGAACAGAATGAGTAATGGGCTATGAGTTCAGTATTATATTTATGAATTTTATTAATGTAAATGGCTTAAAGCTGGATATCGCCCAGTTGAGTTAATTAGACCATTCTTGCTTATATTAATTTTACTACAGTATAAACTGAAGTATCTATAAGCATTTGCGTTGCTTTTCAATGAGCTACCGTGTGGTCCCTGGGTTGTCTTGTCGGAACGTCGGCCAGCCGCTCTTTAATTAACTTGCGCGCCAACGAAGTGTCAACAAGTTGCCAACAGCAACAACAACAAATACAAAGCTTCATTGCAAAGTACAAAATTACAAGATGTCTCACACGACCATAACTATCGATCGCCCGCAGTGGCAACTGCAGCTTCTTCACACATCTTTCCACGGCAGATGCCTGACACAATGTGAACTGACAGCAAATATATGCGACAAAAGAAAATTAAAATTTGTATACTTTCTTGACATTCTTTTAAATAATTGAATGATTTTTGTTTACTTAAGTAGATAGCAATGTTGACTATTGTCGGATAATAACTAAGCTTTCATATGCGAATTTGCGAATCGTTTCATTTTATATGGAATATTCTTAATTATTAATAGATTAATTGTTAAATTGGCTGGGAATTCATTGGAATTGATTGGATTAAGTAAATTGAATTAAAATTAATATCATAAAAAAATATAGTCGAAATGTAAACTATCGAAATATCAATAATGTAAAGCCTATTGCGAAAGCAAACGAATTTTTATAATACAAATTTCGAAATTTTGGCCCATTGTACAATGTTTGCTTACTTGGCAAGGCGACAATGACATTGAAATTGTCACGAGGTGCTGTAGTGTGCTTTGCTGTGGCAGCATTGTGATCAGAATTTATAAGCAGAAAAGTAAGATCTAGGACTAGTACTACCAAGGAGACCAAACAGAGCCCAATCCCAACGTGTGAAGTATTTCCATTATATCAGATCATAGCTTGGAAGTGTTATCAGTGTTAGCAGGACATATTCCCGTTAATGCCTTTCAGATAATTATTTAATTTTCGATTATTTAATGGCTTTTGTAGTAAGTAAAATATGAACGTGTTTTCGCAGAACGCTATACAACTTTATATGAAGGATGAAGCTGTATTGGCTTTCTAGACCTAATGAAAGAATCGTCCTTCCCCAAAGTTTAAGCGTACGGAAACTGCGATAAATATGCGAGAAACGTATGCTTCGCAGCTTGGGTCCGCAAAAACAGAGACATTTAGACATTAGCAAAAAAACTCCATAATTGTATCACGTGCAAGGCTTGAAGCAGGAGGGGCATTGCACTTCATAAACAATGCTAAAAGGCGTTGAGGATTCGCGCAAGAAAACTGGTGGTCAGGAATGCAGCACAGTGTGAAGGCCTTCTTTCTATGTAGCGACCAGCACCCCAACCAGCGGGCGCAAGTTCAAGCTCAGGCACAATCGCAATCGCAGTAAAAGCAGGCTCGCTTCTGTTCTGAGCCTGGTTGTCCCACTTCGGAATGATCAGGCATGACTATGACTGACAGCCTGAATGCTGTGTAAAAAGTTTCTTTTCTGAACAAACACAGATTGCTACGGACTGCTGGACTGCTTACGTTGAACGCACATATCGATCGTTGGTCGGTGATCGCACCGATCATAAGCCGGGGGCGACACTTTTGGGCCAGGCCACATCGGGGCAACAGAATATTTTTATACGCTCGCGTTCGAAATATAAATGAGGTATGCATGCACCATGCAGCATTCAGTATTCAGCATTCAGTATCAGCCTGGTTGGAATATCAGGATCGGACCCATCTTCAATTCAATCTCTCGATTCGATTTCCGATCCAAAGCGTTTTTGCAGCAACTCGCTCAGTATACAGCGACAAAAAACGCGCGCGCCGTTCACTTTCCTGGGCATTTGGATTTCGCGCTCGTTTCGAGGTTTTTTGTATCGCTTACTTGCAGATATACGAGCATGTGCAACAGCTTCTGTGTTAGCTAAAGGAACTGAATCTGCTCAAGGAGCGCGCCTTAGTATAGACTCAACTATTGCAATGTTTCGTCGCGCTGTTAGCATTTGATTTGTGTTTTGGTTTTTGCGACTGCAACACGTTTTCGGCATAAATCAAGATATTGTCGGAGAATCAGACAAGATGAGAAGCTCCCCAAACATATCTTGCCGTGCACGAGAAAGCAACCGATGCGACAGATATTTTTATGACTGTAATGGTGTTGTCTGACACGATTAGCAGCTTCAAATGTTTGACAACGAACATCAGTTTTCAGTTTTAATTGAAATGGGACTTTGGTTGCATATGTAAAATTATTAAACTAAAAGAGGCGTATGGGCGTCTCTAAGCTGGTATCCACCTTCAATTCATACAATCGTGTGGAATGTTTATTAGCAAATAATTAGCAATTGTTATAAAATAAATAGTTATAGTTAATTAGTATTTTCATATGATTGATTAAGTGGTAATAGAATTTGTTGTCCCTTTTAATGTTGCCATATTACTAAATATGAAAGTCTTTAGGCGTCTTGCGCTTTCCAAACCGAGGGGCCTTTGACACCATTTAACATGGTGACATTTTCAAATTTTCTCTTCTTACCTTTAACATTTGTCTTATTTTGCTGGCTCAGTCTTTATGCTCGAGTTTTATTCGGTGCTGCTCTTTTTAAATAAAGCCATTTTTTATGGGTAATTTCCTAAAGGTTCACTTAAATACACCCGACCAAACTTGAACTCAAGATCTTGGCGATGAGCCAGCCTTGTCAACGCATTTCGAGATTGATTTCTCTGTTTCTTGTGGCTAACTCGGACCGCTGTGCACGCAATTAAACCGTAAAAAGCGGCAAACCCAACAAGAGCAACAATGGGAAAGGGTTAATTGGCAGCCACCGGCACAGGCACTGGCACCAGCAACAGAAGCAGTTATGTTCTCATTTAAAACGCTCGACAACAGGTTAAAACCAAATGTGAGGCAATAAAAATTTTAAAATGTTTTCCTGCTTTCCTTATGTGCCTCATGGGCTCATTAAATACATAAACCCGCGGATCGATAAACAGCTATTGAACGAAACAGTAGCGCTCCGTTGAAAAGTAGCCAAAAACTGTGACATTAACATAATGAACTTTTATTGTTAGTTGATTGCTCCCATAAGGGCAAGATCTATGAATGAATAATATATCTCTCTGTTGGCGGAAATAAGTCAATTATAGTGTGTGAACTCGCCAGCTATCTCTCGATAACCAATCTGCAAAATCAATCGTGCATAATTCTAATTGAAATTGTTGTTGGACACGTTTGACTTTCATGATTTTTTGTGGTCCTTGGGCTTGAAGTCCCAACTTATCTCGGACGTCTGTGAGCATAAGGAAAATCAGCAGGCGACTGGGCACTAATAAAACTAGAGTTAACAGCTTTACAGCTACCAGATTACTGTGTTGTCCCCCTGAAGTGCATACACATATCGTATCTCAAAAGTCGCCCGTTGTGTTAACGACTGGGCGCTGACATTCTTATGGGCATGAATAATATGCTAGGGCCAGCATATAGGTACAGCACAGGGTATTTGCAAGACGACAGTCAACTTGGATATTAACAAAACATGGAATTGTAAAGCTTAAAAAGCACCGAAAACAAATTCAACATTTGCCAGACCGCCCAGCTGAGCCCCAATCTGCAGCCATATATGGTCAGTGGCATTATTGGACTGGGAAAGTTTAGAGAATCTTAAGTGTAATTATTATAGAAAGGAAAATGGAAATGTAAGGATTATGAAGCTACTACACAATGTGGCCGATTTGCCAGATCATCAAATTCATGTCCCTGCTGAGTGCTGTACAATTGACAACACGAGTCATATTCTGACGGAGTTACTGATATTGATCGAATCTAGTCTGAGTGCAGCTGGAGCGCGTTAAATAATTACTACTTGGGGCATCAAAGCCACAAAGTGTGTGAACAAGACAAATAGAGAAGGAATGAAACAAAAAAGGCAGATAAGGATAAGGATACTAAAGCCAAGTTAGAGGCATCAGAGCGCTCGTAAACTATTCGTCAAATCAAACGAGTAACGCATACTTCCGTATCGGATGCGGCTGCGGCTGCGGCTGCATTCGCCTGAGTAAAGGGCAACTGATTCACCTGCTGCTTGACGCGCGCACATTAGCTGCGCATCGGAACTGCAGCCCGCATTATCCTTGGCTCTCCTTGGTTCTCGACAAGTCCTCAAGTGGCCATCATTAGCTTGGTCGCTTTTTCAGCAATTACGCCACTTCAATTGTCTTTGACATGACTACACAGGATCTGCAACGTCGCTTGCTGCACCTTTCAAATCGCACTCTGTTAATTTTGTTTTCCTTTTTCCTTATGAGTCCTGCGCCGATGAGTCGATGCTGGCCACCACTCGCGCCTCCTTCGCCTCGCATTGGTAATGGAATTATAATTATAGACTCCGCTCCCTGACTCGCTGTTCTGCACTGGCTAATGTTGTCAGCGAGTCTCGTGGCCAGTTGCGGTTGCAGGTTGTGATGTCGCCACATTAAATTGTCAAATTGTTTGCGCCTTTCTTATCATGATGTTTGGTAAAGGGCAAGCACGTGCTCATCATTTCTCAATGCCCTCCAGCCACGAGGTATAAGAACGGTTATTTTATGTGTTTATTTAACCTGTACCCCCAAAACAGGGACAAAATTCTCAATATACATAGTGAACTACTTGTAAATTTTGCTCACAATACAATTATTCCATCATACTTCAAAAATCATTCAAAATCAAGAAAGATCCAATACTATTTTTATTCATAGTAGTAGGAGCATCAGAATAAAATTTAATATAAATCCGAACTCTTCAATGCACAAATTTCTAAGACGCCATCTATAGTATGTGCGGAGTCCGTTTGTGTAACGCGCAGAAGCTGCCTGATATGACACGTTTAGTTTGTGCACTACCCAAATGATTCGAGACTTTGTCTACGAAATTTCCCTTTGGGAAATTTTATGTAAAGCTGTTTAGCTTCTGCAGCAACCACTTTTGTGTCTCGGATAAAAAGAATTTTAAAAACTTTCGCAAAATAACTATTATTATATTATATTAGTTATTGCTTTATTTAAGAATCGTGGCCTAGGCAATTTCACAACTTAAGGGGTTTTACGGTGTTATCACAATAGCACATTCTATGCTATTTTCCTGGTATCTTAAATGCTGTTACTAATTGGCAACAGAAAGCTCTTACAATCAATTATTAATTCAAGCTGATTTTAACACTATCACTATTGTTACGGAAATACACATTATTGATTTGAATTTAAAGCGTGCGGCAAAATCCATAGGAAAAGTATGAAAATGCCTCAAAATTCGAATTCGACTCAAACACAAAAAGTGCGTTGCGCACAAAAGGTCAAAAGGCCATTTGCGCCTAATTAAATTTTATTTGCAGTCAGTGCGAATGAAAAAGAAACAGTGGATGCAGGGGGCGTGTCGCGTCGCTGTTGCTTAGGGCCGCCTAATTCAATTATTGTACCACTGTAAATATGATTTACACAGGCGGCGTCACTCAGCGGCTCTTCAGCCGCTGGCTGCGATGCTTGGGCAACGATACACATTTGTTCGGCTAGAGGTCATAAAAAAGCGACTTACAAAAGAAGCAGCGAAACGGCAGTCACTGACGCCAAAGGAGGGTTAAGCGTGTAGGCAGGTGCCTGTAACTCACTTTCAGCCCAAGCGGCAATCAAACGGGAGCAATCCCACATAAAGTAGATGCAAAGTTATTGTTGCAACAAAAACGAGCCTTGGTGGTAAATGACGAAGCCAACGGATTAAGAAAGGAATACTTAGTGTGCCTTTCAGTCAATTACCTCAAGGTGTGTTTCACTTTCTTTTCTTCCGGGATCAAAATCAACGGGAAATTTAGCTTTTTATACTTAAATCAAAGAGTGCATTGGCTGAGTGTCCACCCGTTCTCCCGTTCGCACGACATTAACGTTCTGGTTAATTTTAATCACATTTTTAGTTGGCTATTTAAGTGTGGGCTATGCAAATGAAACAGATTTGAGCCGACTTCAATACGAACGTATAACTAGCTGAAATAGCTCGAATTTTATCGCAAATTTGTGTATATGCTTAGATAGAATACAAATATTGTTTGTTAGTGCTGCTGGCTGATGGCTGCTGGGTGCTGGCTGCTGGCTAAGAATGTAAATTTGGCAAAAGTTTGCCAACATGTCTAAAAAACCCTGTGGCAAAATATGGATAAACTGAAGTTTCGTATGCTGCTGTTGCCTGTCGCTGTAATTTATGTCACACAAACTGTGAAAAACTATGAAAATATTGTGCATAAAACAAAGAGAAACTCTTCACACACACAGACACCCATAAAGAGCTAGAAAAAAAGATGCGGCCATGCGGAATGTTTATTTGCTGTGAAATTTGAGACAAGCAACGCTTATAAAACAACATTTTCCACCCACATTCAGTGAAATTCATTTTCACAACTGCCACAACTAAATGTTAGAACTCATAATAGCTCTACTTGATACCTAGTTCGCACATTTCATAAATATTTCATAAACATAAATGTAAATTGCTTTAAATATGAAATATGACCGACGAACATCAAAGTCAAAAAGTCCATTAAACATTAACAAGTTCTTGCATTTCAAACAGAAAACAGAATACAGAAAATAATTTAGTCGTAACTCAAAAGGGTGGATGATTGCAGAATATGAAGTGGATCTTAAGCGACCCATTGCTGCCAATTAATTTGACTTTTATTAAAGAAATAATGCAATTAAACAACGAAACCAAAAATTTAAGCAGAACTGAATGGGGTTCAATGGGGTTAGGGCGAGCCCTTTATTGGCCCTTGATTGATGAAACCAGCCAGCAATCAAGCACCACTCAGAGAGGAGCTGCTTTATAAAGTTTGTGGCTTTCTGTTAATGAATAATAACCAAACGGGCAAACGCCAGTGGGACACATGTGTTTGCATCTGTGTGTGTGTGCGAGTGTCTCTGCGTTCAGCCTTTCCTGACACTATTAATGTGAAAAGTGAAATGGTATCATAAATTAATTAAACTGTCTCTCCTTTGCCATATAACTATATAACCCTATATGCCCTATAACTTGAGCTGCTCAACTTGCTGACAGAGAACTTTAGTAACGATTTAGAAATCTCTTGCTTTAAGGTGTGCAGTTAAATTTCTCACTGCCCCAACTAAAAGCTGAGCCGAAAGAAGTATGCCAAACTAACACGTAACACAGTAGCGATGTCGCTCATCCAGGCCCGCCATATGTGATATTTGAATGTTAATACTTCCATTTGATTACGCACAACATTCTTCATTGACAATACGGCATTATAAAGGCATTTAGATCTAGGGTATACGAGCAGCCACATATACTCGACAGTCAGTTAGTCCCCATTTTCACCCATATTATGGTTGATACATTTGACGGCATGAAGGTCAACATACGCATACAGTTGAACAAAGAGATACACTCATTTTACACAAGCGACTGGTCAATTGAAGAGGTTAATTTTGTGTGTTGTGCCCGGCCCGGGCTTAGTCATGTCTCCGGGGTGTTAATGTTAATGCTTCGTATGCCACAGGCGGCACATAACGGTCCAATTGAGCGACTGTATGGAGTTTAACTAGATATGGCTTTGGCAATTATTATTTCAACAAATTAAAAATTAATGAGTGCTGGTCATATGGTCATCACAGCATAATTGTAATTGCGGACTTATACGGGAATGCCACAGCGAAAGAGCGCCGTTGCTTATTAAAATTTAATTAATATCATGTGCAAGTGTGTATTGCTTGTCTAACATGTCAATTATGCGGGCATTTGGCTACTCCTACGTTTTTTTTCGTTTTCGTGCATCATTTGTTAGTCCATTAATTCGAAAAGGGCTATTAAAGGGTTTAGTTATGGTTTCCTTATTGTAAGCATTGACATTTATAAGCTTCCCGAACCTCCAAAAAGTGAGTGGAGCCAAAGCATATATTCTGCTCTGATTATATATATTTATAGTGTGCACATCTATTACATTTGTTTTTGAGCAATACACAAATACCCAAGTGCATGCTATGGCAAGACTAAGATCAGCAAAATGCCTGCATATACTGGCTGTTTCTTTAGGATAGTTCCTGTTTACTGGGTGTTGACAGCTCTTTGGGCGAAGTGTTTGAGTTTTTGAGAGCTCGAGGAAAGTAAGTGAGAGTATTTGTTTGTGTGCCTTAGAGCACAGCAGTGACGGATTTTGACAATCTACTTTTTGTTGAAGTCTAGGTTTTGTATTTGATGGCTGGAAACCGCAACATGAGGCGAGAGTTGTCTGTTAGTTGGCCAAACAGCTAACACATCGTGGAAAAAGAACGTTGACCACACATGTTCTCACCTGGTTCAGAGATGTCGAGGGCTTTCAGCAGGTGGAAACCACTTGATTTGTTGGTCAAGTTTCATCTAAAACGATGTATGCAAAATATATATTTAATATTTACTAAATTACTAAAGACTAAGCTGCACGCGAATTGAAATACTTGAATAGTGGAATATCATCTACTACCAGTCAGTTTGCTGCTGTGGCTCACAAAATATATTGCCTACATCCGAGCACTGTATTTTGCTGCAAATTAAGGTAATTGAAAACTCGTAAGATTCGTGAAGCAATTACCATGCACAGGGGAAAACTTTGTTGTTTTCTTACTTGGCTGCGGTGGTCCTGATGTATGTGATATCTGTCCGTCTGATGTGAGTTACTGGGTTGCAACACAAACCCATTAACTCATTTTGCCCGATAAGCTTGGCTTGTGTAGGGTAGGCATATTATGCGTCTTAATTTACTTGCTTTACAAAATATCAACATTTAAGTGTGAAGCGTATAGAATATTTGAACTTGACAGTATTCTAAATCGACTTTCCGGCTCAGAAGGTAACGCTATCACTGAAGGCAAGGACACAATTTATTCTTAGTTGAATGCATATAGAGACAGAGTCGGGCCATAAGGGATTTGTAAATATATTTTAATACTTCCACTCCGCACACACACACATACGCCAACTTCTGCGCATGCATAGAAACATAGAGAAGAGCTCGCAGAAAATTTCGCTTGTAGCTGTTGGAGTTATGCTAACCAGAACTCAAAGCAATGCGTAGCAAAACTCAAACGGTTGGACATTGTCGTTGTAATTTCCCAGTTGCTCCGCTTGCTGGTGATTGTTCCTGTTGTTGGCAACGGCCAGGCAGCTTGTAACAATAATTTAAGCGATTTTGCACTTTTTGCGAGTGGGTTAATGGCATGCCAGCCTGTGCCGAGAGCCAAGCTGGAGGTGGATGGTGGGATCGCTTTTGACGCAGCAAAAATGCTTTATGCACAAAGAGTCTTCAACGGTGGCGGCGTAACGCACATAGCTTATAAATTCCACAATTCTCACCGACTTCACGGAAATTGTAGCCTGCTTCCACTGTCCACAGCCGAAGCAAGCACCATAAGGCACAAAGTAAAAATGTAGACCATGTGGTTGGTGCTGGGCAACCTTTCAGGTCACAAAGGGAGCTCGCAACCACAACTGCACAAATACCCAGGACGACACTTTTGTTGTGGATTGCTCTTTATAATGCGTGCGTTTTAAATGTTTCGTTGCCTCGGGAAGCAATCATAAACGAATTTTAAATACATGACACAATGATACTATGAAACGACTGCATCGACTGCAATCATTTTTTTTTATAACTAAATAATCTCTAATCAATTTAAACAGATATTTTAAGAGCTTGGAGTGAAATTTGTTTGGCTTTTTAACCAATCAGGCATACTGTAAAATGTTCTATGAGTCATATGTATTACTTTAAATATGTTTTTGTTAACTAATTTGAAGTCCTCCTTATGTGAATTAATTCGCTTTTGCACTAAGAACTTTTATATTTCTTGCTCACACAACAGAAGTGTGGTGGCCTTTTTCTTATTTTTTGTTGAAAAATTTTATACTCATCAAATTGACAAAGAAAAAGTTTTTCATTATTACATTGCGCTGTCATTTGGGCGCAGAAAATAGCTCTGCAAAGTTTTGCTTTGCTTCTAGGAGCTGGGTGAGGGGTGCTGGTTACTCGGTGCTCGGTTCTGGGTGCTGGCTGTGTGTAACTCGAGTGCAGCGCGTAAATGAGCTACGCTTACTGCTTCTCCATCTCTCACTAGATATATTTTCATGCCTGCCCAGTGCGTAGTTGACGTAATTTTCTCCGATGTCTTTCTGCCAGTGGAGCCGCATCCTTGCACATTAATCCATTTGGTGCTGCTTCATCCTGCTAGTTTTGCTGTGTCGCCTGCTGGCTGCACGCAAATGAGGGTACGGTCAAATCACTCACTGTCAACCAGTGTCCCAAGGAAAGAGTCGAGCATGTTCTTTCATTTTTTTCTTCCATTTTTTACCCGCAGCAATTTCTATTGCTTGACGTTTGCCCGACTGCTGTGTCCTTTGACGGTGGTCCAGCCTCGGCCCAGCTTTAGTCTCATCTTCAACTTGTACTTCTCTATGTATTTCCTTGTCTTGACTGCTGCCTGTCAACGCGACTTAAGATAAGCGCTGAAAACTTTCCACCAAAAAAGGGTTGCTCTGACGTTTAGCTTTCGCATATTTGCACATCCCAGCCAGCGTGGCGTATCTCATTCTCATTCTCATTGCCCTTCTCATAATATATTTTATAGACTTAGACGCTGTAAGGCGAAAACATGACAAATTCGAAAATAGGAATTCTTCAGCCAGATTCTTGTCTCAAAACTTAAGTTCATGTTGGTAATATGCGTTTGAGTTTGTGCGTGAAATACAAAGAATTTAAATTAAATTTGATGCTGACGCTTCTTGACTTGTCTGTCAATTGCTGTCAATAGATTTTTACCGTTCCCCCACACAAATTTCAGGCTTTAGCAAGCAGCAAACAGTAATGCAAAAATAAAATAATTATCTGAGAAATGTAAATAGTAATTTGATTTTTTGACCAATTTGTTAATAAAGCTTAAAAGAACACTGCTAAATCTTCCAAAATAGATAAAGTTTTGTTTTTCTTTACTTAAATCATAATAATTTCGAAATGACAGACAGTAAGAGTATAACAGAAACCGAATTTCATTCATCAAGCGCCAGTGTTACACACACATACTTGTCGTTATTGTTTTATCCACACAATTCACTCACCCATTCATATATTTTATGTTTTGTTTACAATGCCGGCGTGCTCGTCAACATGCAGGTGACGTCACCTGTACTCACCGAGTGTACCATAAAAACTTGCAACTATTTAAGAGAGCTCGCAAGAGACACGCTGAAGAGAGCCACACTGTTATACAGGATGACATACTTAAAGAGCATACAGAAGAACATCAGAGCTATCTCGAAACGGCGCCAAGAGACGACATTTTGCAATTAAGGAAGGAATTCGTAATTCGGCTGCTCATTTTGAGCATTTGCGGTGAGTTAAGCTTCCGCAAATTGTGAGCGAAGGAGAGTGATTTCGACTGTCCAACACGAGCCAAAAACTTAACGAGTTGCCAACACCGACATCGGCCATGGTTTGGCCAGCATCTGTAACTACGTTCGTCGATTTGCTCGTCTCGTTCTGCCGTTTCTGTCGTCATCAGGTATCGACCAGAGCTTACACTAAACAGAAACGAGTCAGCGTTTGAATACGTCGGGTCGGGTCATTGCGCTGTGTGTTGCACTTAGTTGGCCAATCAACACATACAGACAAGCGAGCCAAACACACACACACACACTGGACTCACGCAACGAGTGGTGTGTTAGCGCAGCATTGCATACCAACAGGCGGCACAATCAACATAGTGGCGCAAGTATGTGTGCATGAGTGCGTGTGCGTAGCTGAACAGCCGGCGTGGTTCGTTTGTTGTTTATACATATTTTTTATATAATTATGTGTGTTTCAAAGCAGTCTGAAAATCAGGCAGCCCACTTCCTGATATTTGCTGTTAATTGGTTTCAGGTTAAAAGCTTGCGAATTCTGTTTCGCGTATTATTCTTTCTCCAACTGTTTTTGCCGGCTTTAGTGTGTGCTCTTCTCTATTTTTCTCTTTTCGGTACTCCGCCTGCGCCGTAAACCAAAAATATACTAAAAGAGTCAAAGCCAAGCAAACAGCAAAGTTCAAGTGACGTTTGTGCTTCGAAGCAGTTCATTTTACCATGATAGCCCTGCTAGGGCTTTTCTCTTTTATGTCATCAAAATTCCATGTGCTCCGTAGTTAAATATTGTTTTTCTCAAACTTTTCTCATACCTTTATTTTCCTATTCATCCGTTTGCTATTGGCTTATTTAGTAATGCTGACTGCCTATATTTTGCGCTCAGCAACAAGAGTGAAAAATAATGGCATGCTACCTGTCACATGGGTACTACTTACAACTGACAGAGTTGCCATGGCTGCCTAGCTCATGATCTGTACAGTTGGTTAGCAATTAGCTCGCTTCTTAAGAGATTGAGAGATGGGGAGAGGGAGGGAGTGAGAAAGAGACAGCGATACTGAGTAAGAGCAACAAAATGTTAGAGAGAGATGCTTAGGTTGGTATGGGCTAGTAATGATCTAGATCAACTGCTTATGCATTCTGCGTGGATAGCATCACTTGAGCTTTGTAACCAGTTTATAATAAAATCGGATTTGTCTGTTAGATCCTGTTTCTAGTGCAAATGCTCCAGATGTGCTTAACAGCAACAAAATCAACAACGCAAGAGCACTTTAAGTGTGGGCGTTGGAAATACAATAAATTAATGGCCATTACCAAAGTGTCAAAGGCTGTCATTTTCGTGTAAATATGCAAAGAGTGTTTGTTTGCTGGATTCTGTGAGTTCGCGCACTTTAAAACCATATAGCACACCATCAACAGCTAATTGAATAAACCCTTTTTGCGTTCAATTTATGTTAACTCGTTATTAAAGTGATTATAGTTTTAACTTTACATTTATTTAAGAACAGACATTTTTATAATTAAGTCGCCTGCAGCTCAATGCTACATATTTTTCTGTCATGCTATGGATTATACTCGTCTAAATTTAAAGTGATTTTTTAGTGTTGATTTAAAGTTTTTGGTGTTCATCCTTAATGAAGACATGAAGAGTATATTGTATATCCTGCACACGTAAAATCTGCTGCATTATCTGATTAAAAGGTAAATCTGCAAACATTTCTTAATTTTCTGTTATATTTTATCTTGTTGAAGGAATAAATATGGATAAGCATGGGCTAATATGGGGATTTGATGGGGATATACAACTTACGTTCAAGTAAATTAGTATGTATGAATGAGTAGATATGCAAGTTTTATCGGGCAAGCCATGCCAAGCCATTATCTTTCTCTCCCCTTGCTGTCCCGCGCCCACTTTATATGTTCATAGACATAATGATTAGTGTGAGATGCATAATAATCATTCTCGTTTCATATTCCACGATTAGTTTCCAATTCATATGCGCCTTATTGCCGTTGTGTTTCTGTCTGTTTCTTCTTCTATGTTGCTACATGCCCCAACCACTTCCACTTCCCTGTCCACCCACAGCTTGAATGTATTATGTTTTCATCTATTCCCTTTTGGTCTTTGCTTTGTTTTTGGTCCAAAAATATTACCACGTAAATTATTAATAAATTGAATGGTGTGGCCAAACCGTTCCCCGTTTTCTTTATGAGCCTCTGCTCCTCTCTCAGCGAAAGGTCTACGGCATGTCCAAGTTTCCGTCAATTTGTCTGTTACTTAACATGCATAAACTGTTTCCATGAATACATCAAAATATTTACGCGTTGCTGTACCACAGGCTTTAAAAGAAAAGAAGACTTCGCTTCTTGGGAGGCACCGACTAAAAGATACCCTTAGCCAATCAAAAAGCTGAAGTATGACAAGGGATAGGAACAAAAATGAATAGGATTTTAAGCCCTAAGTGAATTATCTATTGCCTACAGCTACCTTTGGTAAAAAGTCGTTTCAAAATTATTAATTCATAGATTTACATATAGTCTATGTTCACGTGGAATCGGCAACTATGTTAATGTGCTTTGTCGAATATGTATAGGGCATTGCCAATTCGATTGCATTGCTAATTGCCATGCACTTTATGATTACCTTAACGGGCCAGTCGCCATCAGGTGCAGTTGTGATTGAAAAAGGCCTGCAACTCAGGTCAGCACGTCGCCAAATAAATCTGCGTGACTATATGATTATTAGTAGTAGTTTATTGGCTGTCATTACGCTTTATCGTAACCCAATAACTGGAGTTTTAAATTAAGCAAAAAAGCTTAGTATATATGAGTACTGCCCGAAACTGCTTCTATGTTAAAGAATTCGATTTTAGTTCTCAATTCGCTATTTCGTTATGTTAACGAAGTATGGGATACAGTTATTCGATTATACCAATTACGATTGACTCTTTGAGAATCATTAATCCGCCGTTTGGTATACCAAAAGGAAATCAGTTTCGCGTATGCTACAAATAGCTAAATAAGCAGCTTAAAGACCGTCCCCGTATAGTAAGTTATGCATACATAGGTACTTGACTGCTCCCTTCCGATTATAGACAATACAGCACGCCTGTGTGTTCCTTACATGGCTCTTGGTTTGAAGTTAGGACTGGAGCGCTTTGGCACGTCATAATTTCTGCCATTTACGGATTTGTGCAACTTCCGCCATGACGGGTAATTGGTCGGTGTGTGGAGGTGAGGGCTCAGCAACACAGCAACGAGATGTCAAATTGTCAACGCACCTTTACTTGCCGTAATCTCTATGCATGTGCATGATATTGTGGCTAGTTTATTTGCAATTATACCAACTGTCAATTGCCTCTGCATTATGTCTACCATAATTTTTCGAGAGGGTGGAATACGACTGTGTGCGACAGTGCGCCGCTTGTATAGACCCAGCAAAGTTCCCGCGTTATTGATAATATATTTCTCAATGAATTTAGGTATATAGTTTGTTACTATTAAGTTTTCTGCTTAATGTTGATATAAAATATTTTATTTTCGTGTTCGAAATTTACATATAAGATGCTTATAGTGAGCGATCGCCACTCTATTGACATGTACATATATATTTTCGTTTGCATGTACTCTGTATGTATAAATATTTGTGAGCAACCACAGAATTTGTTTGTGCTAGGCAATGTTAATATGAACTGACTGTTATCATTCTCACCACTGTGCTATTTCACACTTTTAGTTTTTATTTCTGACGATTACGTCGCGACGTTGAATTCGCTGCTGTGGTGAGTCTGTTTGCCGTACGCCGCATTAAAGAGACAAAGAGCACAATTTGTGCTCTCTGAGCGCAACATAGGCACTGTTAACTTACAGTTTGGCTCTCTGCGCTTAACATGTGAATGTTAAGCGTCGCTTAACTTGCACTTGTATCTCTCTGAGAGTAACAGCAGCAACAGTCTTGTTTTTACCGGTTACATTAACGGTTCAGCGTGCGTCGGAGTCGCAAGCGCAGTTATCACAAACAGCAGCAGCCGCAGCCGCACTATTAGCAGCGGCGTCTTTCTTTATCCAGCCACTAAATCACACAATTTGAAATGCACTTGTGCTGTTGCAAGCTGTAACTAGTGGATCGGTCATTGTTTGTCCTAACTTATAACGGTACAAATTTCGTTGCCCCGTACAGGTTAATGTGTGTGTGGTGTAAACAAAGTTTTGATAAGAAATGAGTGGACGACAACATGCTTTGATAAAGCAGACAATAACAGCGGCAGTTTAAACAGCTATGCATATACAGTGATAGGTGCGGTGCAGCTGCCATAAGTAGATGAGCAACACCTGTGTAAAGGCAAACAAAAGGTGAAAACGTTTGCAGTGTAAATAGAAAATCGTATAAATAACAACAAAATTTGACCACCACTTGGGTCGCATACCAAATTGGATAAATAATCATTGCAAAATTAACGCAAACTAAATTCTTATCGCCATTTGGCCACTTAAGTCTGGTCCGCTCCGCTCCGCTTAGTTTGTTGTTGTTTGTCGGCATTTGGCATTCGGCATCCACTGTGTTAAGTCTTCGTCTTATTGATGTGTGAGTGTGCGTCAGTGTGTTCGTGTGCAAACAAGTTTTGCGGAAAAGTGCGTCGAAGTAACAAGTGCTGCAGAAGCAACGTCAACAACATCATCAGCATCATCTGCACAACAACAGCAAAAGCAACTATAGCCTCAACTACAACAACAAAATCCAGAGGTACGTAAATCTATATCTCAGGGAGAGAGTACAAATTTAAAGCCCGTCCGTCCACTGGCTAAAGAGCTGAGCATGCATTAGTGCATCTCGCATGTTGCATCTCTCTCCAGCAACAAAGCTGACAAGCTGCAACATCCCACCGCTACACAGTGACTCAGCGCGTAGACCGCGAAACTCACGCTATAAATATTAAAAGCCTCAGACCCCAAGCGTTTAATCATTTGCCATAACTAACTTCTCGAGTTCGTGTTGTTGTTATTTTATTATTTTAAGAAAAATACGTTGTTATTTGCATGAGCTACTCAGTAGTTCTCTAATATTAAATCACGTACCAAAGGCAGAAAATATAAAATGCGGTTGATTCATGCCTCCACAAGTTTTTTTTTCGCCATTTTTTTTTTAATTTCAATTTGTGTGCGGTTGTTGAAGCGCAGTAAAATAAATATATAAACATATGTATGTATTATAATATTCCAATATATTTCTGTATATAAAATGTTTATGTGGAATATCTCGCAAAACAAGTGCCACATTTGTTTTATGATTAAATCGAACTTGCATGTGCTGGGCTCAACTTGCAGGCGGTTTCTTTTTACATTCAATCAAAAGTAAATAACAAATAATATCACAAGTTCCTGGTACTAGAAGTACGTGTATACAGTGATACGGATACTGACACCAATATTGCACCTCCAGTAAAATGCGCACTTGCTTGTACAATTACAGTTCGTGGTATACTTCGTAGGAGTCCGTATTAAGTGATAGCGGCTGTGTAAACTATCTTCAATGAGAAGAGCAGCAGCAACAGCAGCAGCAACAGCAGCAGCAACAGCAGAAGGCACAGCAATCAAAATAACTAAATTCCCGCTTGTCGCAATCCCAATTGATGCAAACACCATATGTCTGTCTCTTGATGAGGGACTCTTGTGAATTCGTTCCTAAAATTAATGACTTTGAGGAGGTTCCGACAACTTGTGCCTAAATTAACGCGTGGTCTTTATTAATATTTATTTGGCTGCACCAAAAATAAGAATAGAGAACATAAATAACCTTTTGTTTATAAACATACATAGCAAGCCAACTAAAAATAAATGACGCACAGATAAGATACACAATAGAAATAACTACATACATACATACGCACGATACATATGTTTTTTCTTTTTCTTATCCCCAACAATCTTTGCGGCGATTGCCTCAAAATGTTGCATACAGAATATAGCTCTTAAAAGACTTTAAAATTTCGAAAAATTACAATTTTGTAAATATTTAAATTGAGTTTGGTTAGATTACGCATGGTATTAACTAATTTAACAGGATGTATTTGGATATTGACGCAGCAAAAAAAAACATATTTAGAAACGGAATCAACAACGATTGCATAGTTGAAACTGTGCTCGGTAGTTTGGATTGTCGATTTGTTTAAAGCAACATCAGCAGATATTGAATTTCTAATAATAAGGATTGCGATGGTTTTACTTATTGATTGGATGGTTTATCTGTGGAAAAATTCCACTCATAATGAAATACAAACAAACAAGCTGGCAGTCAGTAACAAGCAAAAGGTCCGAAAAAATAGACAGCACTGAAAATTTCCTTCCATTCGTTTTTATTTTAAAGCAATTCACGTGTGAAATGAACAAAGTGTTGATATGTATGTTGTGAGGGGGAGGACTGCTGGGTAGGGAAGGCTGCCGCAGGGTATAAATGAGCTGAGCAGGAAATATTACGCAGCGGGGAAACAATATGAAAGAGTTAAGTCGGAGAGAAGAGCAGCAACAAAATGAAATGAAATGAAATGCATAGCGAATCAAGAGGGGAATCCAAGAGCAAGTGGGCATAGAAGTGGCATACTATACAAATCAAGTTCAGGGAATGAATTTCATGTGTTGTCTCTGATGCTTTTGTTGCTGTTAAAACGACAAAAAAAAAAAAAGAAAACAAAATAAAACAAACAGACTGTGAACATTGGGGAGAAGAGAATGTTGCCGCTGCCTGCTGACGTTGTTGCTGCTGCTGCTGCTGTCGCACATATCTAAGTGGCGTGGAATGTCTTGTCTTTAAACCTGCGTGTGCCACTGCCCGCTTTCTATTAAAATAGGACCCATATATTAAAAAATTAATATACGTTTTTGTTAATAATTAAACTGTATATTCTAGTCTTTTTATTGACTTGACTTATCATTGCTGCAAGCATCTCTTCATCGTCTGTGTAAAAGGTCTTATGAGGAGCATGAAAAACGGGCAGGCTTGCAAGAAAGTAGGTACAACGCAACGGCACAGCAACTGATGCTCACGCATAGTAGCCGAAGCCGCATCAGCAGCAAGAAAAGAAACATATTAAAACGCACGTAGGCTGCAAGCGGACGTGAGCGTAACCCCGCCTCCGACTCGCTGCGTTTTTTTTTTTTCGTGTTAAGTTGCTGATTGAAGAGTATTCGAATGAAGCAAATGTAGGCTGTATATGGGCTTTCGAGTATTTGTGTATACATGTCTGCTCGAAATCTGTTTGGAAACGTCTGTGTATAAGTTTGGGGCATGTGGGCGAAACTTTGGTCCTCACGCGTGGGTAGCTTATGATACTTTAAAAGTTCGTCAACATTTGACTAGTTAGAGTTTGAATAATTCTTTCTGTTGAAAACCAACATGCAAATCCTTGATCTAAAGCCATTATACTTATACGACTTCGTTGAGTAAAAATATAGTTAACAACGACACAATAAGACTCTGATCAATCTACAAAAGAACGTATATATGTACATATTTTTTTGTTTCTGCAATTTTAAGCACATTATATATTAAAATTAGACATTTCAATATTCAATAAGTTTTCTTTTTTTTTGTGGTTTTTAGATAATATTGAATAAAAGTAATGTTTTCAAATTAATTTCGAATTTAACAGATATTACAGGATATAAAAGTAAGAAAAGGTAAAACTATTCCTGCCTGACAGTTTCTAGGCCATACAATACATATCTCACCTCTGAAGTTTGAAGCGCAATACAAAGGTCAGGCCCAGACCAATTCGACGTTGTAAGCCATGTGATGCAGCTCGAAACAAAACAAAACCAGACACAAAATAAAAACAGAAAACTGTACTAAATTTAACTCAAACAACACCGCACCGCACCGCACGGTCGCTGGTTGCTGGTTGCTGGTTGCTGGTTGCTTCAATAGCGGGTTGGTTCTTTTTCAGTTAACACGAGAAAAAAGAAAAATACGTTATAAAAGAGCCAACAAAAACAGGTAGAAAAAAATCGACAACGAAACGAGCCCCGAGTGTAGCCGTATTTTGTTGCTCAACAGGGGAAGCATGAACAAAGCGCTTAGAAATTAAAGTAAAATACAACATATTGAGCGGCCGAGCTCGAACTCCAACTCAAACTCGATCCCGAACTCGAAACCAAAACTAAAATCGAAACGACTCGACTCGACTCAATCCAGGCTAATATACTATCAGATACCTATCAGGGCTTTAGGCCAGTGCTCGGAGCTCAGGGCCCATTGCTCGATGCCTCTTTGTATTGTTGACGACATCACCAATAAAACCGTCGGCCTGTCCATAGAATTGAGTGTATTTTTTCTGTGTATGCGTGTTTATGCTTAAGCTTATGCTGGGGTTACTGACCTAAAATTTTTGTATGATAGTGAAAATTGTTGAGCATTGTTAAACCAAGAAATGCGTAATAAAAGAAAACTGATTTGAATTTTTCTAGAATATACTCTTCGTAGACTATCTGATAACAAATATCCACATAATAACGTAGACAAGTATCCATTTTTGATCTGTGCAGAGCCAATTATCTGCCTAATGTTATACATATTCCAAATCTGTTTTGATCGTAATGTAGTGAAGTAAAGAAATATAACGTTATTCTATATCAAACCATATAATTATTTAACTACTAATTTATGCAATTTCTTGATAACATTTTTAATACATTAATTTCCTTTTAAATTATAACATTTAACTTTTATATTACAGCTCTAAACAACTGTAGTGGAACACATTAAAAGAGATGATGTGCAATTTTAAATAATATTACATAAGGAGCACAAACAAATTTGATGAAGTATGCTCTAAAAAATTTAATAAGTGTCTAAATGTGCTAAATATATAGAAAATCTAATACATCAAACTAAAAAAGAATCGAAATAAAAAGTGTATTTTTGAGCTACATCATTGTCTAAATTATATTCGCGTGTGTGCTACAATGCTGTCTAGTGTAACTCAAGGAAAAGCCAAGGCGTCAACAATACCTCTAATCAAATAGTTTGAAAAATAATAATATTAAAATCATTAAGATCTATATGTATAGCATTGAGTGTGAATCAAAAAATTCTATAACAATTTGCCGTTGTTCATAATTAACGACAACAGCAAAGCTAGAGAATCCAATATAGTTTTTTTAATCCCGCAAGAAATTAAGGACGGCTTCATCACGGAGTCTTTAGAGTTTTTTTCTACTGAGGACGACGATCTCGAGATGGATATACTACCGAGCGGAAATATATTCAACGAACTGGAGCGCATATGCACAACTGGCTATTTTTCATCGCAGCAGTCGATTGAGGATCAATGGCAACAGGTGAGTGAACATAAGACTTATAGCTGATATTATCCCGAATAAATTTACAAAATCATTAGACATTGATCATGTAAACCTCGCAATTATGATACCTCATCACGTCGAGTGCTGCATTTTTCTAAAAAGTATCAAATGTATTGAAGAAATTTGTACGTGTGTTTTCCGTATATAGCTATAATTGACGTCAACGCCACATGTGGCTAGTATATTTATATATATGCATATATGTATATTCGTCAAATAAATGCCTTAGGAAGCTCGATTTTATCTTTGGTTTTGAATGGCTTTGTGGGGACTTATACAATGATCAATTGGTTTGATTTGCGAAATATAAAAATAAAATACTGTTACACTGAAAATCACAGACATTAGTTTTTAAAATCCTTGAGTTGAATTACAGTTTTTCCAACCTCTTGGATTTCAATTCAAAATAAACAAAAGTTTCTAAGCAATAACGAAAATTGCGCGAATGCATAAAAAAAAAATACATTCGCACGTATAAACCATTTTAATAATATGACTGTATTTTCTTTATAAATATATTTCTACAATATGCAAAAAAAAAAAAAAATAGATGCGGTCATAAATAAACAGTCGTCGTCGCTGTTGGTTATCATCTGAATAAATATATATGTATGTGAATTTATATGTATTCATGTGTATTATACTTATATATAAGTATTTTGCAAAGAGCATTTGGCAAATATTAAATGATATGAACATAAAAATATCTGTCTTATAAACACATACATTTTTATATATATTTATATATACATATATTAATATACGTATATATCAACACACGCAGCGTATTTATGTGCGAATTGAATTCCTCTCTTTTATTTCCTCCACTCTGTGATAAAAGGCGAAAAACTTTGACTTATCAGAAACACCAGCTGATTTAGTGGTTTAATAAGTATTTTTTATTTTTGTTTGCATTTATTAACAAAAATGTTGAGTCGACCGCTTTATCATTATGTGACGCATAAAACGATTGCTTGACTATATGTGGCCCATGCCAAGCGCAAGTCGTAATACACAGGCATGCAAAAAGATAAGGCAGATACTCTTCAATGTTTTCTATCAGCCCCGTCTTTCGAATATATATCTTAGATTTAAGTTAAGCTAATCAACTTTGGAATATAGGCACTGTACCGCCCTTTTCTAAATTTGTTTACTCACTATATAGAGCATTCCCAACATTGTTCAAACATTTTATTTGATTATTGTGGCATTTATTTGTTTTAATTATTTGCATATGCCCCATTGGATATCTTGACTACTATCTTGACAATTCCATGCGTAGAGCTGTGTGTTTCGGCCTTTTACCGAAAATTGGCAAAATTGTTTTCTTTCAGTTTAATTTGAAATATAAATCTGGAGGCTGTGTATGAGCATGATTATATACTATATAAGTATACTATACACGGACACACGCATCCGATCTGAAAAATTAAGTTCTTCAAATATTTTGACCGCTTTCAGCAAGTGAAAACAAGTGAGAATGCTCTAGTCGAGACGGCTCGCTAGGAGATACCCTGAGCACACACTCTGCCAACTGCGCAGTTGACGTAGCGACTGCGCTTGGGCTGCAAGAGGCTTATGTTGTGGAAATTAAATGTTTAATAACTTTTTTTCGAGCAAAACTTTTTTATTCAAACTTTCAGTGCATGATTATGTTATTCATATGTGTGTATGTGCCGAAGCACAAGTCTCTAGTATTTGAAATGATGTTTTTGCAAATTTAGGGCGAAGGGGGCGTGGCATCCAAAATCCAAAAATTACAAATGTCTCTAGCTCTTACGGTATGTAAAAGAGATAAAAAGAGAACGGGAAGAGTTATCGAATTTTTGAAAAAACATGTCAAATTTCAGCTCTCTAGCTTCTCTAGCTCTCTAGATCGCTGCGTTCACACAGACGGACGGACGGACGGACGGACAGACAGACAGGGCTCAGCTCATCGACCTGATCAAGAATATATATACTTTGTATGGTCTGCGACGTCTCCTTCTGCCTGTTACATACATTTTCACAAAAACAAAAACCCTGATTTCCCATTTTCAATGGGCTCAGGGTATAAATAGCGGCGTAATAAATGTTATGCCCGAATTAATGTTAAAACTTCACCTGCTGCAAGTCACTGAGTTTGTAAACATATGATAGTTCAGTTCGGTTCTCAAAATTCGTTGTCAAATTATGTCAGAAATCAACGTCAGAATACGTTGTGGAGTGCCTTATTCTACAGAAAGTTTGTGCATGTAACAAGTTTTAATTGGCACGTGTGCAAGGATAATTTGGTATGCATCAGGTAAGTGGCTTGGATTGAAATGAAAAATATTTGAACAAATTACTGAATGAAGACTCGCATTGTAATTAAAATACTTTATGCAACGGATGTTTTGTTTATTTCCCGTTGACTTCCGGGTACTTCCGCTTGCTGTGTGTGCCGCGCCTCTGTTTTATTCAAATCGTTCTCTCACTTTATCTTTTTACGCCTATGCTGCGTCATTTGTCCCGAGCACTTGTCTGGAATTTCAGACAGCTGGCAGTTGTTTTTACAGTGGCAAAGATAAACAACTAAAGCTACATTTGTATCTTCATCCATGTGTTAGGAAACATCTGTATCTATTTGCGCTACTGTAAATTGTGCTTTGTTCATATATCAAACATATTTTGAACAAAATCAGCATATACATAAATAATAAGTTTTGTTCATACATTTTTTAAGGATAACAAAAATGTAAACTTTTGCTAAGAACTTAGGAGCATGCACTATTTCAGTGTGAATGCTTAAGGAATATCATCACCATAAGGGCCATGTGCTCTGAGCCTATTATGAATTCATATAGATACGGCATACATAATTTTTTATGCGTTTTGGTGTTTTCTATTTTGGCCAAGACAAGTGCCGAAATTAGTCTGACTGCGGTGCTGAGTAAGTACATATTCCCAACCATCTTTACACACAATACGCAATCAGCAGTTAACGTTTAACACGCCAAAAACGTAACAAGCCCGAAATAGCACGTACCAGGCTAAAAAAGAAAAAAATTAAATACAAAAAGAAACCAAAATAAGAAAGGGAGAGTAAAATGCTGCGAATTGGAACTGAGAAACTGAGAAATTCACGAAGACAGATGCTCACATATTCTGTGACACACACACACACATGTGCTCATAAAGATAATAAGCCAAAGGCAGTAGCATCGCCAAAACCCACATCATTGAGTAACACTTCGCCAACGAATTCCTTTTGACTGTCGAGCGGTCCTTCGATGGCAAGCGAATACCAGGCAAATTTTTGTTTGAAAAATATCCGAGGCAGTACAAACCAACAACAACAAAGAAAAGGCAATCCCAAGTACGTGCAATTGCTAAAAATATTCTCGGCGTGGCCCAAAACGTGAGGGCCGTGCGACTGTGTGCCTTAAATACTTGCAAGCCGGCTGGCTAAACTAAGCACACGAGCCTCCATTGAGACACAACCTTCGAACTGCCGCTGCTGCTGCAAACTCTTAGAATCAAACCAGATATCTGAACCGGCTCTAAGCTAGTAGCTGCTTTCAGCTTCCCTGTACTACTTTGAGTGGCGCTTGCCTTTGCTACTCCTATTACCCCCAATCATTTATCATCTTCACTGCAATTAATCATCAAATGTGCGCACTCACACATGTTCTATCTGTGTAAGTTAGTGTGTGCTTGTGCGTATAGGGCATATCATTTATAGATGTGGACGCCCGCCAGTTATTTCGAACACAGTCGCGCTCAGTTTTGCGTATGCAAGATGCTAAAATATGTGTCTAGATATGCGACGAATTGGAGCTGTGTGTGGGCATATGTAGTTCATCCCTCGTATTGATGCTCTTCGCGTATATATCACAATTGACGATAGGATAAAGACAGAGCTAGACTCCGGGCTTTAATTGGCCCAGACCATTTATATAATCTTCCCTCATTTTTATCATTTGCAAGTACGCTTTGTACCGGATTTGGCAATAGCTCGCTATGAATAACATGAGATTAATTGAACTTATTTCCAAGAATCAGTTAGAGACTGTTTCGTCAAGCAACTTTTGGAGGCTACCTTTTTTAACTCCTAACTACTTATTGACTTTTATGCAGGAGTACCTTTGTGTTTTTTAAAAATCCTTTACTCAGAACAATTAAGGAATATCGGGTCTGTGATTTGCGGCTGGAACTTTTAGGTTTTCTTTTTGTGCTTTAGGCTTTAGTTGTATGCTCTCCTAATTGGTTGTATAATTATGTATGTATCGGTTGCTAACTGATAAACTTGTATTTATTCGAGTAATAAATCAAGTTGGCAGCTCCTAGTCCTTATTATGCGCAGCATTCAGCTATGTTAATAACTTCCCTCTTGACAGAAACAGGTGGAGGGGGTGCAGATATATCTAGTGAGGCTTGGAAAATAGCTTGTATCAGCAGTCGCAGTCATCGTTTATTGCCTCTCCTTATACTTTTTTTTTGTTCCTGGTAATGAGATGATGTGTTTCCTATTAATTACAGTTGTATTTTTTCATAATGCACGTTTATTTAGGAAGTAACTCTCAAATATCTCCTTCATGTGGAAACAAAATAGAACATATTTTTATTTAGATATCTTCCTTGTCAAGTATCGGAAATAGATTGTATGTTGTTAACAATCGAGAGAGAATCGAGACCTTTAAAATATTTTCTCTTTGGTTAGCATTAACTAATCTTTTTAAATTGCCGTATATTCCTACTTACTCTCGAATCAGTTTAACAACAACTAATTTGTCCATTTTGAGGCGCCACGTGGCGATTTCACAGGCAAATGTGTAAATTTATTTGCGGTTCGTTTAAGCGTAAGACCCAGACAAAGAAACAAAAATTGTTCTAATAGACAATTTTATTATGGCACAGCCAATTGCACACTTATTGTTTTATTTTTATGTAAATTGTAAATAAATATAAATTGCTTTTCATTTCTCTGAGCAAACAACACTTGAGCAAGCGTCTTGTGCAAATGTTTGAGCGAAAAAAAAAAAAAAAAACAAATAAAAAACAACGGAACAACCCTCCAAAAACAAACTTTTTTTAAGCTCACACCCCGAAAATTGTATGAAAAAATTTAAATTTTGCACACTTGCCATTTTTTAATTTAATTCATAAAACAAACCCAAAGTGGCATATCACACGCAGATAGACACAATCATATATATATACGTAGACTTCTATGTGTATACATATTGTGTGTAAATTATTTATCTGAAAGTAACTGCGTTGTAATGAAAGAGTATCTGTGGGGGTTGTTTTTCATATTTTAACGTTGCGGCGGCAGCGCCCTGCCCCTGCTGCCTAAGGTTCTTATTCGCTAGGGTGGTCAACTGTAACTGCAGAGCCAGAAAAAGTATGTCAGTGAAATCGGAGGGGAGAGAGACTGTATTTGTGTGATGAGGCTTGCAACAGCAGCTCAATATTAAACCAGTTGACAGTTGCCAAAATGCATTCGAGTACGAGCTTTAATTGCCAGCGGATCTCGTTATTCCGAATAATATGTTCAAAAGAACATATAGTCTCACTGCGTTACCTCCTATATCTCTTATAAGTTCTAAAACGAAAGAATAACAGGAAAAGCATACGATCGCTGATGCATAAGGCGTTAAATATAATTTATGTTTCTAAATACTGTAAAGAGAATTGGCTTTGCTAGCGCCTGCTCATAAAAAAGGCCCACATATGAGTTCAAAATTGAAGCGGCTGCTTACAGATGGTGGCTGCTGTATTGATACTTGCTAACGGCACAAAAATGCTGGCGGTTTGGTCTTCCTATCTCATACAGGCAGCCAGCAGTGCTTCTTAAAATGTTCACGCGTTGTTTATATTTGCCGCACTCTTAGTCGCTGCCTTCAAATTGATATGGGCGTGTCACATGAATAAGATTGAAGAGAAAGAACTGAGCTATCAGGGAAAATGCGTGATACTAACGCCAGGATTATTGTGACTTTACTTCCTGTGCTGTCTGATATGTTGTGCAATGCAGCTGTGATAAGAGTATATTTATGACGATGACTCCGTAAGCGCTGATTCAGAAATGCAATGATTCAGTAACAAATCTCTTCTTGGCTGGGTTTCTGCTTATTTATATTGTATTATGAATATTTGTTTCCTTTGTAAAAAATACTTTATATATGGAAAATAAATTTAAGCTTTGTTTGATTCATTAAAAAACTCCACTCCCCTCAAAATATGTATACAACTCTTAAAAGCATAGAGCGTTTGGGCAAAACAACTGAAACAAAGTGTTTCTGTGTTGTTGCCCTCACCATATGTTAATCACACATTCAAACAACATTTTGAGACTCATATAACACTCGAAACTCCAAACAGAAGAATGTGTGTTGTGTATTTGCTGGCATGGGAATGTATTTTTAAAAACAGAAACAGTGGCACCCCTCGATGATGGTTCTCCACATATTTTGGGCTTGTCTCCTCATCATGACGACTTTTGAGTTATTTCACACTGTAAGCTGGGGGTAAAGGCGTGCCCTGAAATCAATTTACACACGCCACTGTGTCTGTCCAGCTTTCTGTCCTCTCTCCTCTCTCCTCTGTCCTCAGTCATTTGGTCGTGAACCTTTTATTCGTTCGAGAACTTGCGCCTGAGTGCATCAATTGACTCGACGCTTTTAGTCTTGCTAAATTGCATTAAAGAAATTGAAAATTCTCATAGAACGCCTATGCAGTGAGTGGTTGCTCTATTAACAGCGTCCATAGTATGAGCGCAACTTAGCAAGATGGTAAATGACCTTCTTTTTTATATGTAAAATAAGTTTGAATAGGAAAGCCTTTTGCGTATTCAAAGTAAGATAAAGATGAAAAAATCAATGCGAAAAGCAACAACAACAAACTTAAATGCACATTACTTAGAAATATAAGTAAGAGTTCGAGAATATTAAGTCAAAGATAAAACTGAGACAGAAAATGATTAATGGTTGCAACCGAACGCATGAAGGGCATGTCTGATACAACAAGGCATTGTTCGAGTATGGTGCGGATAAAATGCCAATCAGTCTGTAACAAGGCACAGCTCTGTGCTCTATTGTATGCTTTTGGCAAAGAGCAAGATAACTGGTCTATTCTATATTTTTCGTTTTCAATGGTTAGAAATAATTTTAAATAAAACATGAAGTATTGATGAACGACCCACATAATAAATTATTTCTTATTCTATACCCATACACAAAATATGATTCAATTGGAGTCTTTAAAAGTGAGATTGATAAATTAATTTAATTATATCAATGTGATCTAAAATAAATATGTATACGCAAATATACATCGCAAACGAAATATATTTATCTATGCTGAATATATACACCTAAATAATATATACACCTATTTTAAAATTTCGTATGTATTTTACTTGAAACAATAAATGTATATTTTGTTCATCCATGACGAGAGCTATTCTAGGGCAGTTAAAGGTTAATATACACATTTAAATTATTGACTGATTAAATATAGGATTACTTTTGTATCTGTCTTTCAGAATTCTTTTTTTTTGAAAATCTAAATTTCGATTTTTCTTGGTAGCTTCGATGAGCCGGCCGACTCAATGCTAACGTCAAGTCAATGGCCCATCAATAACATTGTACATGGCGTTTTACGCCGAACAAACGTTCACTGATGTTGAGTCCTGCTTTCTCTACACTTTAAACACCAATTGATGTTTATGTGATAATGATTAATGACTAAGCTTCTTTAATACAGATTGTTTTTTTGTTGGTTTTGTATTGTATGTTTATAAACATGGCATTAGTTGAGACGCCTTTCCGACTCTAGTGCTCGTCATTCAGATATCTATAGCATGTAGTCTTTTGTTACCTCCTTTCTTCCTTATCTCTCTTAATACTTTGACATAAGCTGGCGATTTAACATTTATTTACAAAACCCACTCATTACCCAAAATTCATCAAGACTAGGAAAGTAACTGCACTAGTCTGTATACTTTTATTGCATTTTTTGCTAGGCCCTCAAAACAGAAATTGTATCTGTTACTGTAACTAATGATGACAACTTGCTTCGGACATCGTTTGCTGACGGGGCGAAAACGTTGTCCTACACTTTTATTGGTTTTTGTAATTAATGATGTCGTACAACCATCCAATGAGTCAACTTAAAGGCTCGACGCACACTTTGAAGCTCGCTGTTGCCATAGTGTATTAGATTTTGCTACATTTTGAGAAGCTCTAATTCCTTACCCACCAGTTAAAGACACAAAAGTTCAATGAAGGTGTTTCATCAATCAAATTCAGAGAAACTCCACAAAAACTAAAAGCTGTTCAATCAACTTTCATGTGTCATTTAGCTGACATACACAGGTATGTCTTATATATATAATACATAAAATGAGACTGAATTCTCAAAGTAGCCAAGGAGTTTGATGAAGGGTAAACAAGCAGCTAAGTTGGAGTACTTGGAATTATTAATTATGGGCAGATTGGTAAATTTTAACGAAGCTTAAAGACTGCCATTCAGCTGAAAAGGTTATTATTTAAACTGTTCCCACTCATCGCAAAATGAACAAGTAAGAATGCTCTAGTCGAGACGGCTCGACTAGGAGATACCCTGAGCCCTGCGAAGTGCCGATACTTCAAATATTCTATGCTTAGTTTACATATACATATATTGCAAGCAACACATACACACACAGACGCACGCTCAAGCACACGCTCTGCCAACTGCGCAGTTGACGTAGCGACTGCGCTTGGACTGCAAGACGCCTACACTATGGGAAATTAAATGTTTAATAACTTTTTTCCTAGAAGGACTTGCTTATTCAAACTTTCAGGGCATGCTTATGTTATTCATATGTATGTATGTGCCGAAGCACAAGTCTCTAGTATTTGAAATGCGTTTTTTTGAAAATTTAGGGCGAAGGGGGCGTGGCATCCAAAATCCAAAAATTACAAAATATTTGTATTAATAACAGGCATCTACACAGTGAATTTCATGTCTACGGTACGTAAAAGAGACGAAAATGTATCGAAATTAATCGATAAAAAGAGAACGGGAAGAGTTATCGAATTTTTGAAAAAAAACTCGTATAGCGTATGGTATTCAGGAGTATACATGTGAAATTTTCAGCTCTCTAGCTTCTGTGTTTTACGAGATCGCTGCGTTCACACAGATGGACGGACGGACGGACGGACAGACGGGCAGGGCTATATCAACTCAGCTCATCGAGCTTTGTGTGGTCTGCGACGTCTCCTGCGACGTCTCATACATTTTCACAAAAACATTATACCCTGATTGCCCATTTTCAATGGGCTCAGGGTATAAACATTTGGTTTAAATTTGAAGAAATATTAATGCAGAGACCGTTCTTTTAAGACTTGGTTCATTGACAGCCTTTAAAAATGTTGTGTGGGCTTCGACGGCGATTTGTGCGACTTAAATTTAGACTCGCCATTGATTGTAAGGGTTTATTATTTGGCTGATTTTGTTCTTTTTTGGAAGTTCATCCACGCGACCTTTATCATATGGTGTATTTCGTTACAGTGAGATGTCAAATAATATTAACGGCTGTGCGTATCGGCTGAAAATTATATTTTGTGGTTCTGGAATACCAGCATAAAATGCCGGATGAAAAAGGCTCGGGCGACAGCAGTCAACAAAAGTCAAGGGATAATCATAAAAGAAACCAATAAACGCCCTTTGTAATCGAATATGCCAAATGTCGTGCAACCTCTCTGGCTGCGTAAATATCTTCTAAAAGATACCGTGCATGTCCCGAATGTACAGCCACTTGCCTATATGGCACTGTGGCAGGTTGCTAGAGACTTATCGGATGTTTACTTTTACTTCGCTTAACATTGTCTTAAACAAACATACATATAAAATATAACATAACAAGAGCAATAACTAATTACGCAAACCTCTCTGTCATTTCAGGTAAATTGGGTTGATTCTTCATTTAATATTCGTATGTTTGTTTGGGTAAGCTCACGTTGCGAATTCCAGAACAATTATAGCCAACTTCAGAATGATAGCTAGTGTAAAGAGAAATAACACCAGCACCTTGCTTGGCCTATGTGCGTTTGCTGTATACATATTTGATTGTAGTTTCAATTCGTACTATTTGGAACAAACTTTGATAAAGTGTGAGTTCTGAACATATGGTTACTATGAGAAGCAATAACTCCTCAATATTTGAAGTAATAATTCAAGCTACATATATCAGTTGGGCTGCTAGATATTACTCTGTTGTGGTTCTCTACCTAAGTTTCTTAGAGATGCATTTCACTTGTGGGATGGTCTGCGTTGTCGTCTGACCTGCTAGTTGACTGGCTAGTAGTAGCTATGTTTTGTAAGCCATGTTTAAATAGTAGTTATTACTGATATTTCTCACTCGCAGCCTCGCATGCTTATTTGGTCTTCTTTATGCTCATGTTAAAAAACGTGTCGCTTCAATTTGTGTTTAGCTAATGAGACAGTTCAAACAAACTGCGTGCAGTGGGGTACGTGTTTTCTTTGAAAGCGATGAATTTTCACTCGCTAAACAAACCGCATAATGCTAGACTCCCAACACAAAAAAGTTTTGTTAAATGTTTTTTATACCCTCAGACTGTTGAAAATGGGTATAAAAGGCTATAATGTTTTTTAATGGCACACAACAGAATCAGAAGCAGAAGTTATATATAATAAGAAAATAAGAAATACTTAAATTGAGAAAAATACAAATTTAAATAAATGGCTGTACTCTGATGAGCTGAGAATACGATCAAGTAAATACTTTCAATATGTCGTGCAATCGCGTCGAATTGGAATGACTCCAAATGTTTTACTTTTGTTTTCTGTTTTTCTCTTTTTTTTTATATATACCAAATGATTAAAATTAACAGAATGTAAAAGCACATTTAAATTAGAGTTAGGTTTCTGTAAGTACGTCCATTTTGTAATATATTATGTGTATTTTAACAAAAGTTATATTTAGTTGCAAGTGACCTTTTTTCTCTAATTTTAAGACACGAAATTTATTTTTGTTGAAATGGCAATGAACATGAATTTCATTAGTCGCTTGGAATCTGTTAGGGCCCAACGATTGTCTATTTTTGGAATCAATTGTGCTTTTTGTTTATCCTCCTTGTTATGATGAATACACACATCGTTTAGTGGTCTAAGGCCAATTGATTGGCTTTTCCTCAAACAGAGTTTCAATTCTGGCATTTGAGGAAATTTCGTACTTAATAAACACACTTCCCACAATTAAAACCGACAATAAAAATAACAACAGCAGCAAGAACAATGCAAAATGCTTAATCAAGAGTGAAGCAAGGTGGAGAAAAGGGGAAACATAGCATAACATAATAAAGTGCAGACAATTTACGTAATATACATAACGTTATAAAACTTAACAGGAAAGCAAGGACACTTTACGGAGTGCTGTTGCTAAAGACGTAGTATCAGTAAAGCTTCAGCGGAGTAGGTACACTTAACAGCCCACCACATTCACTGTCGCGGTAGCAGACAGCAGGCAGCAGGCAGCAGACAGCAGTCGTGTCGCTGTTGCTGCTGTTTCTGTTGTTTTTCGCTGTTCGTTCGTTGGTTTGCTCCTTCGCCAATTGTTTTTCAAACCGTTCTCAATGCGATTTCTGTTTATACAGCCGCCATTTTGTTGCTGCGTAGTCATTTTTTGGTATTGTAACTGTTGTTGTTTGTCGGCAGGCTGTTGTGGGCTTTGTGCATAGCTGAGAGTTGGCGGCTTTTCACTGTCATCGTTATGTTTGTTGTTGCTGTTGCTGCTGATGAAATGTTGCTATATTTGTTGGCTGTGCCTTTCAATTACTTATTTTTTTATTTTTTATGTATGTTCTTTGTTTCGAGCATGTTCCCAAATTCAATTTTCGTCAAGTTAGTGACTGGCGCTAACATTCGGCTTCATCTTCTATTAGTCAGTTGTTTTCTTTCTCGTTATACGGATGGAGCTGGATATGTTGACGTACAGCTGTAAAAGCTACTTCTTGGGCATTCAGTGAAACCAAATAAATAATATTATAAAGTATTTATATATATTTATGTTTAAACGTATAAATGGTTGCATCAGAAGTTAAGCGTATAAATAGACTCCACGTACTTCAATAATAGAAAAATCCACCAACACGTGGAGGTGCAAATGATTTCTTTAAGTCAATTATATCTTATTTTTATAAATGTCTGTGATTATCACAAAAACATGCTCTGCTATTGCGAAATTTGCCATATATGATTGATAGGAAAGTGGTGCTGACGAATAAAAAGTAAACGAAGCAGATCTCTACTGTAGGCAAAACTCGCATAAGCGATTATAAGCAGTCAGCTAAAATGTTTTTTACTTCTATATATTGCTCATCATTTTTGGTTGCAACATCATAAAAAGTAGCTGTGACGTGACTGTGAACCACATGAATATTTTGCGAATGGGTGCGCGCGTGTTAAGAGTTGGGTATGAGAATACTGCTTGGCATTCTCCCCCATTAAGTAAAGAAAGTGGTCCATACAACGTTGGCCATTACCTAATGCGCTGCGACACGTTGCGACATCAATTTTCGGTTGCATTTGAAATGAGCTCAGCTAAGTTAAGCTGGGCAAAACTGCCATAAATGTTTAATGCTCTACGCATCTCCAGTCATTGGAATTTAATATTTAATGCTATCATCTTTGGACTTTGTTATACTTAATGCTCACCAGCCTGTGGTTGCATCGTTGAGGAGCACTTTCCCTTTTAATTAATTGATATCAGTTGAGTATATTGACCAACTACAAAAATATTGCGTTGACGGCAAGTCAAAATAAACAATGGCAAGCAACTAAACAATAACGAAAAAAAAAAAAAACAAAATAGCAAACAAAATAATATCCACACCAAATGAGCGAAGCCACCAACGCGTTGACATAACAAAGTTTGCACTTAGCTCTCCTGATAAGATATTGTTATGTATATGTGCAAGCAAACTTGAGCCAGCGATAAGCACTTGATTCAATTAATGTGGTCTAAAGTTGGTCAATGCCGCAGACAAGAAAGCGAAAGAACAAGTTACCAACAAAAAGAACAAACTTGCAACGAAATGGCGTAGATATGAACAGAATTAAATAGCCAGAAATATTCGATAGGAAATCCACGGACTTACAAGTGTATATGCCAAGACTTTCAGAGATACTAGAAGACAAATTTATTTAATAGTTATATTAATAAGTATTATTGAACAACAAATCGATTTAGCCAAGTTTCAAATGAAACTTTCCCTTTTCTATGTATTTGAAAGATAGTTGATCTTGAGTATATTACTAACAATCTGACGCCTGAAACGTAGCTACAATTTTGTTCACTTTTATTTGCTTGGCTCGGTTGAATATTAAGCGACCACGTCTAAGCAGACAGTAAGAAGATAAAAGTAATTGAAGGGAAGCCAGTTAGCATTTGTGCTACATATGACGTACCACCGTAGGATCGACGTCAATTACGCGAGCGGGTTGCTTTTTATTTTGTGTTGTTGGCCTACAAAGTTGCGGATGCCCTGCGGGATGTTATCAACATAGAAAAATTGCATCTGGTTGCCAGGATTGCTGACAGGTTTTACTTCGCTTCAAATGTGCCAAGGCGCATTAGGCATAGCAAGTTACTTAAGTTCTTCCATAACAACGACTCTTAACTTCCCATTGCTGCATGCGTAGCCGTCAACCTGTCAGTGAATCAGTCACTCAGTCTTTCACTTTTTTTACACTTCACAATATTGCTCGCACGCTTTTCAGGTTTGTTGTGCTTGTGTATTTTTCGCATCGCCATTTCACGCTGGCATGCTTTTGACACACAAATGACAAAGTTTTTAATACCAAGTACTGAGGAGCACAGAGAGGGGCTGCTCAAACCTGTCCAGAGTAGCGGCAAATTATGTCACTTAAAACGTGACATAGTCTGAAGCAACGTTCCTCCCACGGCTTCATTTTGTGTGTTTACATTAGTACATACTGATTAACTGTTAATTTGTTGGAGAAAACAAGTAAAAACTCGTACAAAAAATATGAAAATACAAAAAAAGTGATTAAATTAAATTCACTGCATTAAACCAAACGAACGAAACGAAGTAAGCCCTTATTATTTATGGTAATTTTTGACAGTGGAATTGCCACGGATACAGCTGCCATACGAGTTCAAAGCTGTCACGGTATTTTAACCACCAATCGCATGTAAAACTTATTTAAAGATCGAAAACTGTTAAGGGAATTCGCGATGCAATTTATGTACTCAATGGGGACGGTGAAGTCAATTTCTTAAAGTAAGACTGTTGTTGTATGGATTAATATAAATTTCAATTTGCGACAAAAGTATTTCTGAGTAAACTTTGCTGTTTACCACGAACTATGGACATCCGTCCGCTAGAGGGTGAGCTCTTGTGCGGCAATTTAGCATACAAAAGGACTGCAACTTAAAGTTTTCTGTGAATTCTGAGGCGTGTCTGTCTTTAGTTTATGTCAGCGTGTGTAGGTGGCGGAAACATTAAGCGGAGGGTTATAACTCCTTGCTGTTGTTGTTGATGGTGCTGCTCATTTGTTATGCGACAATGATATATGTCATGCAAAAGTTTCGGCAGCTGTCAAAAGGCATGTTTTTGGGCTTTTTATTTTCCTGTCTGTCATCCCAGTTCCAGTCCCAGTCCCAGGCCCAGTCCCAGGCCCAGTCCCAGGCCCAGTCCCAGTCTCAGTCCCAATTGCTTTTGCTTTAACAAAATCCATAGTTTCCCTTTCTGATGTCAACGCAGATTTTTACTCTTCTTATGCGGCTGTTGCTTTTGATCGCTTGTCGACTCCAAAGTTCTCCGTTGATAGAGCTACCAAAAACCAACCAAATACGAGGGTTGATTAACGATATGTAAATTTAAATTTTTGTCCCAAGGAGAATTTAAGCTAAAAACCTTTTGTTAGCTGTCGCCACGCTTAAAATACTGTCAGATGGGACTACTTTTTATGTGACTTTAACTGAAATTAGCTTGAGCTAGCACAACACCACCAGATGTGTGTATTTTCCTAATTTTACACATATTAGTTCCGGTTAGCCTTATTACCAAATATGCCAGTATCAAAGCAATTTATTCGGCTTTCGCATTTTTGAGAAAAGTTTACTTCATTTACGTATCTCCTACTCTCGGCATGGTAACTGCTTGCTTTTGACAATTTTCGTTAGTGTTCAGTGATTTGGCTGATGATTTTCCTTATTTTTGCAGACTCCTCTCTTGACTTATGTACGTGTGTTGTTATTTTCGGTTCGATGGGATGCTGTCCTCAATTTGTACACAACATTTTTGCTCGAATTATTGAAGGTTTGTAGCGAACTCGCGCGACTTTATATGTATAAAAATTTATTCAGCCATAAAGGCGTGAACATTTTTCTTTACAAATCAAGGCACAAGAGGACATCCAATGCCACGGGTGCCTCTCCTTCTCCTACTCTCCCTTAATACTTGTCTTTATGACTCTGCCGCCTTCCACTTTTTCACGCAACGATGTGATTTATTTGTGTTCTTTATATTCCAGCATCGTTATTGACGTTTTGTTGCCTCCCCCATTGCCGCCACTTCTAGCTGAATTGATTACTTGTGTGTATGTTTCTTTTTGTATACTCAAGATGGCTTTCGGCAACGAAAATTCAATTTATATTTCAGCATAAAATTCTTTTAAAACACCATCGAGTTGCCATTGAAGTAGACTGTAACCTTCCACGCATCTAATATCAGGCAAAAGTTTAGTTCAAAATTAATATTTTGATGGCAAAAGAAATTTAAAAGCGATATCGAAGAAATATTCATATCGATATGTATGGGGCAACATCAATTTGAAGTATCCACTTTAGGACCAAATTTATAAGAAACACTAAAAATTATTAAGTTTTTAGTTATCAAAGTCCGCTCGTCAATCAGAATGTAAATTTAGAAAAAAAAAACAACATTCCACTTAAAAGCGCGCAGAGACTAGAATACAATTTATGGTATAAGCAAACGGGGTCACTTAATGGAGAATGCTATTATTATTTGCTTATAGACATAAGAATATGAGGCGCAGAAAATAAACTCAAACATAAAATGTTGCAGCTGCTCCTCTCATTGTTGGCCCTTTGCTGCTGTTGCTCTTTTCGAGCTAAGTTACGGTCTTAATTAATTCAGAGGTAGGTAACCGCTGCATGAGTGTCGTCTTTTAGGGCACAGCCTTTGAATATGCTGGGGCGTGGGTCTGGCACAGTTTGTCGCCTGAGCATCACTTCAATTAAGGCACTTCAGGGCATACGCTGAGTTGCACGTGCTGTAATGCAGCAACCTCAGCCCACGATTTACTCTTCAGACTGCCTGCTGCTCTCTACAAGTGTCAGGCGCTGATTATGATGAAGCATCTTGTGTCATAAATAAACACTACAGTTGTGTGTGGGTTTCAGTGTGTGTAGTCCTGTTGCGCCTGTTTCTTGTTTATTAACCCTTTTTGTAATTTTTGCCGAGAAGAGATGCTAACTTCCAAGTATATTTTACCTTGACTGTTGCCAGGCTTTTTGTGTGTGGTGTGGGCTCTTCTTGTTCTCATGCACCACACATATCTACTTATCTCGCATCCTGTTAACTTTTGTGCTCATGTGTGTTCTGTGTCGTTTTTTCTTGTGGTTTAACTTGAACCAGCCTCACAATTTTCTCAACGCTTGTGGTTTTTAATTATTTCAAGCTTTTCACATGCCCTCAATGGCTTGGTTGCGAAATGTTACCTTAACTAGTGAGTATTAGTATCCTGGCATTAATATTACCATGTACAGAAAAAGGTTTTGTTTATATTAAAAATTTAGTTACACTCTTCTGTTGAAAATGATTTTATTGAAAAGTTGACAAAACGCATTACGACTGCGGCTATACATGCGTTGCGTAGGTCATTCGCTGACTATCAACTATCTAACTAACTAACTACTTGGCCAGCCAGCTCACGGTGTAGTTGTCTATTCATTATCCCATTTCCGCTCGAATGAGCAAACTTTATACTAAATATAAACATATTCAGTCCCACACACACTCATCTAAAAATGTTATAATGCAAATTGCAAGCGACAGTGAGAAATTCAATTAGCTTCGAGCTGTCGACAATGCTTGCAAAGGTCTGGGGAGGGGAACCCGAAATTCTCAGTGTGTGTATGTCGCGTCATGGCATAATTTAATTTGTACGCTGCTCAGTCATTTATTTCAGCAAGCATTCATTCAGCCAATCAGTTAGCTCACATTGTACGCAGAATAAAAAAAAGCATATAAATATATATAGTCAAATATATACATACAACTGTACACGTATAAAAAAATAAACTCATTCCTGTCTTGAGCTCCATATGGCGGACTTTCAAATGTGGCACGAAACACTTTCAGTGGCCTTTATATCAGTATTTTTAATAAAATATTGTAAATTACCCTTTTCAATCTCCTACATCGTATCTGCGAAGGAAGTTATTAGTATTTTTCGAATACCTATCGTATTTTTACAAGCTGTGGCCATTGATTTTTCAAAAATTTAAAATGGAAGAATGAAAAAAAATAATATTTTATTAATTCATCGAGTGTGTGTGTATGTGTATTCTAAGAATGAACAGAAAATAAGAGGCCAATGCAGGCAAAGCTAGAGTTCAGTTCAGTTCTGTAATTAAACTCAAGTGGAATTAAAGAAATTGCAAGCAATTATTATTTGTCATTAGTGGTAGTCCAGCAAGGCAAGGAGGGAGCGCCTTATGAACACTGCACGGTTTTCAATTTGGCGCGCCCAAACCTAAACCAAACCTGAATGAATGGCCCTTCGGAGTGCGCATCAAGAACTGCACGAGTAACAATTAATTTGTAAAAATTAATGATTCCGAGGGGAAAAGACTAAGTAACTAACCAAAAGATCGACCAGCTGAATGAGATAAATCCATTGAAGCTGTTGATTGCTGCAGCGATTAAAGGAAAATGAGGAGTGGAAGAATCCACAGTATTGTTGTAGCTATTCCCATCGATTAACAACGAGGAGCAGAGGGCATTCGGATTGGACTGTGGCAACGTCGAATTGACACTTGAGAAGCGGTGCCGTCGACTATGACGGCGTCAAATCGATTAAAGCAGAACAATAAAATAGGGGCGCGATAAGGACTGAACTCAATCAAAATATGATGATGGAGACCGCAAATATTGCTCTGTCTGCTACGTTGACAAGACCAACGAAGCCACTTCCATGAAGAATTTGTCGTTGTGTTGAAGTGGTCGACATCACAACTGTACTATGAAAAGGTCTTTGATGGTACACTGCTGCAATCTTAGTTATGGTGTCTTACATTTATTTTTCTCACCCAATCTTAGCTTCAGAGTTCGAATTTTGCTCTTCTTAACAGTGGAAAATTGAACTGTGAAAAACGCACATTAACCTGTAAATGTCAGAAGTTTGAAGGAAGCTATTAGTTACATTCTGCATTTTTAGTCTGGCTCCTTCCAAGCTATGAACTCTATGTAAGCGCCAGTACAACTGTACTCGGTCTTGTCAATGTTAAGTTTGCATTACTTCAGCATCTGCACACAGTTGCAGAATTCTTATTATACATACATACATTGAGCTGAAACTGCTCATCAATACGTACGTCTGCCTCTTCTATTCTATTATTAAGCACGTCCAGCGAGAACTGCAGCTTCTGTCTTTTCCTACTTCGCATCCTATTCATTGCTGCGGTTCGTTTTTCAATACGATTCATTTTGAATTAAGTTATTTTCAAGTCGAGTGCAATTTAGCGTCCCTTTGCACTTCGGCACTTAGCTCAGCAATTCAGCATGCAGAGTGGCGCTTCGATATAGCAGGACTGAACAGTAGTGTTGTAGTAGTAGTGTTGCTCGCCACGGCCACGCTTAACTTTGAAAAATATCTGGATACTATAAGATTCCAACCCAAATGTTGCTGCGTTATCAGTGTCATTAGGGGTTGGAATAATAATTCTAACATCTATTAATTTGAAGCCAGGCTAGCATGAGTAACAAATTAACTTAATTTCTTCTCTGTAAGTGAAATACACGAGACAACGAAAAGAGTAAAGAGAAGAAAATAAAGAAGGGCGCATTTAAGTGGGAGCTGCTATTGTTAGAGCTTGGTATGCATATGTTATTGTATTTTGTATGGTGTAGTGCGTGGCCTGTTTATCGGACATTCTGTGTGCAAGTTAATAAATCTCAATGAGAGAGTGAGAGCGCGTTTCGTGCTTTGTGTTCCTTTTTATCTAACTTTCATTAGAACAACAGCCGCCACAACAGTAGCTGCAATAACAACTGCAAAGCCGCTAGCAACTGGGTGCATTCATTTGTGCGTTCATTGAACTAGGCCGGCACATTGTGTCTGTAATAACAACAAACGGCAAAAATAGAAGCCATGTGCGAATTCTAAATACTCTGCATGCAAGTTCTAAACTAGATCAGTTATTGTTGTTGCATGCTGGGTTTTCTCATTGTCAGAATCAGCCAGACGGTCTGTGAAGCATGAGTCAACTTTTATTGATGTAAATATAATATATATTTATATATATATATATATATAGCTATAGATAGACTTTTTTATGAGATAAACTGGCAACTGGTATGCTGTAGTTGCAATACTCTCTCGTGCTGCTGTTCTGTTTGATGTTGATATTTGTTTTTGTAAGTCATTAAATGCACTTCGCCGCGGCAAGCGTATCTCACTCTCTCTCACTATGTCTGTTTCGCAGCGTAGTATTTCTGTCAGCTAGATTGCTGACGGAATACTCGTACGACCTTTCGCTGTATATTCTGTGACTTCTATTTGCTCGCTGTAGAAACACATTTTACAGTTTTCATTCATAAGTGCTGTGAAAAACAAGAGCACTGCTGCTGATGACTGTTGATGCAGTCGCTAGCATTTAATGAGGTTTAGCTAAAAGGCAGCGGCTGCTCAAAGGGGTTAAAAAATCATATTTGGAATTTAGGTTTCTAGCTTAACTAACCCGTTTTTCTTTCCTTTTTATTTTTTTTGTTGACTCAAGTTTTGTTATTGCTGCTTATGCAATTGCCAGTAACTCGAGCGGCGAACTCGTTTCCATGCTAAACAAAATGATTGCTGTTGTCGGTGCTGCATTTTTAGGCTAAAAATAAACAACTTAATTGCATATTTACTTTTGTCGCTTTCGATACCCTATAATCACAAGAACTTGGGAAATGTAAGGGAAATGTGCAACAACAAGCGAATGCCATCTGTTGGCCTTTGCAGGCATGGAAACATCGGTGACTCAACAACTATTGAATGACAGACATAGAGAAATGATTCAAAATCAAGTGAACAAATATGTATTTTGGTCTACGGTATCTTTTAGTTGAGTTCTTTTGCGCCACGCATTCTTGCTAGTTTTTCTTTTTTTTCTTTTTTGGTTTTGTTTGTTTCCAGCTTGCCCAGCGGAAGACACAAATTCAGTTTTCTGTTTTGTCGACCAGCACAAACAAGAGAGCAATTTTTGTTTTTACAGCGGATGCGCCACGCATTCAAAAATTACTAACCTAATCATGCAATTTTTATTGCAACTAATTGAAAGTCATCTGACTTTCTAGAAAGTTCAGAACTTAAACAATAGCGAGTTTTCACACGCTCAAAGCAATTTTCCAGCAACTCAACCCACTCACTCGAACACACATACACTCATACATATATACATATATAGGCGTACATATTTGAAGGCGCTGTGGTCCCTACCCGCCAGGTCGGTCGGTCGTATGCTCGCGTTCGCGTTCGCGTTCGCTTGTCTATGCTAGTCTGCGTTCAACTGTGAAGGTCTGTTGGGCAAGCAAGTATGGGGGACAGGCAGCACAATCTTTTTGACCACTTGCAATGTGGCCGCGACATGAATTATTTATGCGCAGCTTCTCTGATGCAGCTGCACAAACACACACATATTTGCATAATAACTTGCATCATCTGATGGCTTCGCTAACGTTGATAGCTAAGAGCAGACATTTGCTCGCGGCTATTTTTCCCATCTTTAAACATAAATTACACTTTTAAACTCTTGAATTCGCGAACCAGCCAGCAAAAATTAAATTTTTGAATATGTAAAAATAAATTGGAGTGTATATTTTAAATTTTTCTGTATTTAGAGGACGAACACAATCTTTACAATGTGATTCGTAGAAGTTATAGGGCATGTCGTAGTCGACAAACAACAGATTGTAACTAAAAGAATTGAATACCAACAATAAGTAAGAAGAGCCCAAATCTGACTTCTTTGCCGCATAAGTCGTCCAGTGTTTACCCAATTGCAACAGCTGAACCTGTGCAACACCCGCAACTGCGAACGCTCCTACAAATATTTGGTAACGTGACCGTGAAGTGGCATAATACGGCACGAGACGTTTATGCAGCGGCACGTGCCGCCAGCATTATTCAGTATGTGAATTATAGTGTGCTTCTGTTTCAGTTTGAAGTTAACTACCTTAAGTTAACTTCCTTAAATATAAGTTATTTTGAGACAATCAATATTGATATATATCGAAATATATACATATTATACATACTATATTGGAAAGTATTTGATATTTTCTAATTTAATTGCATTTGATTTGTATGCGATGTACGTAAAGCCAAATACTCTGCAATCAAATATGCAAGGTTTGTTCGCGTTTATTGTTTTATTCATATATATTTTGATTATTCGAAATGTGTGTAAAGACCTAAGATACAAACAAAATTATTGATACTTTCAACCTATATCTTTTATGACTGTATTTTTTACGGCATTATTTTAAGACCTGCTAAATTTCATATTACTTTATTTAAATTTTAAACTTTGCCATCTGTTAATTTTTATACCCTGAGCCCATTGAAAATGAGAAATCAGGGTATAATGTTTTTGTGAAAATGTATGTAACAGGCAGAAGGAGACGTCGCAGACCATACAAAGTATATATATTCTTGATCAGCTCAATGAGTATTTTTGGATTTTGGATGTCACGAACCCTTTGCCCTAAATTTGCAAAAACGGATTTCAAATCCTAGAGACTTGTGCTTCGTCACATACACACATATGAATAACATAATCATGCCCTGAAAGTTTGAATAAGCAAGTCCTTCTATAAAACAAGTTATTAAGCACTTAATTTCCCATAGCGTAGGCGTCTTGCTGCCCAAGCGCAGTCGCTACGTCAACTGCGCAGTTGGCAGAGCGTGTTCTTGAGCGTGCGTCTGTGTGTATGTGTTGCTTGCAATATATGTACATATATGTAAACTAAGCATAGAATATTTGAAGTATCGGCACTTCGCAGGGCTCAGGGTATCTCCTAGTCGAGCCGTCTCGACTAGAGCATTCTTGTTATATTTCTTATTTTCATCGCTCAGTTGCTATTGTATTTGTTACTAAGTCGCTTGGTATGCAAAATTATTTGTTGTGGTTGGGCATTAGCACTCGTATTGCTTAGCCGTTTATTGCTTGTGTGGTGTAGGGGCTATGTGTGGGCGTGTTTGCTTTTGTCTCCAGCCGTGAGCAAAGCCATCGACTCGACTTGACTTGAGTCGGTACAGCTCGGCTCGTCTCGGCTTGGCTTGGTTCTACTTAGCTTATGTAGCAGCAGTAGTTTCCAGCTGGCAAAGTGTTGTTGAAAATGTCACAGCTACGTGCTCAGCTATGTGTCATGTTCTTAATGGAGTCTCAGATGGGTCGGGCAGGGTAGGTATGGACTCGGTGGAACTGAGTAGTCGATTCTGACTGCATAGCTATTCGGCCTGCTGTTTAGTTTCTTTATAAAATTTATTATAGAATTAACCTTCAACTTTCAAATGTCGTATGTCGTAGCTACGCTGCATTTGTTTTGTTTGCATTGTTTGTATGTATTTTTAACGAGCTGGCAGGCCAAAAACGTGCATTTAATAGACCTTGAATGGCTTTTTGTTAATGTTTTTAGTAGCCACAAGTTTTTCTCATAACTTGATGCGGTTGCTAAGTTCATTGACACAGTTTTCAGTTTTGTGTTCTGCTTGGCACGATACTGTAGTTTGGTATTTATTGAGAAACACCGCTGCACCGGCGCTCAGCTTTAGTGGCCAAGTTGTTTAAGCCATGTATGCATATTTAGCGTTAACAATACAAACTGCAGGGGAATTTGAATGTAAGGATTGTTACAACTGTCAAAACAGCTTGACATTTGTCTTCAGCTGTGGTCTGACATAAGAATTTAATAAAGTTGTTATTGTCTGCGAGAATTGGCTCTAGCTATTTAATTATATTTGGTAATTATTTGGCATATATAATACTGTCTGACTGTTCGATGAAAAGCAATCTGAGTCAATCACTCACACAGTCATATAGTATATACAGTCGGTATGTTTGCCACATTTCTGCTCCAGTGACCCCAGCCCTCATGTGTGGTAATTTAAAACGGGATTTCGACATAATACTTTTGTATTGTTGTGATCTTAAAATGAAAATACCGCCACCGAGCAATCGAAGTGTCGCTACTTGTAATAGAATACCCCGAACGTATATATTCACATACATGAATAATTCAATAAAACTGATGACTTTATACTCATATAGTATACAAAAGAACTACAGAAATATATTACGAAACCTAGATTTCTACAACTATTATTTTTTGTGCTCGGAAGTTGTTATATTAGTTAATTGGTTCTTAAAACATTATCTCTGTCGTCGATTTCAATGTCTGCTGTGAAGTTTATAGTCACATAAAAATACTAACCTAACTGTGTATTTTTGTGGAAGTTGGATAAATTGCAATATCATGTCAGCAGCGGCAATCACGGGCAATGTCTCAAATTTTATGAGCATTTAAGACGCAAAAAAAAAAAACGCGTAGTAAGCAAAAACGTTGTAAATATGTGTCACTATAGGGTACATATAGTCTGCGTAAATCCTAAAAATGCAGTAACTGCGCGGTACTAACATATATTTAGATTACAAATACACACGCACGCACGAACATGTATCTTGCATCACTTAGAGAATTTATATGAAATTAAATTGGAGCCTTGTGCACCATGGATCGACGGTGAAGGAAAGGAAATATTTTATATTCTTATTTTTCGAATTTTCCAGCGGCAACATCCCCGGCTGTTGCACCCTTAAGTTACGCATTTGAGGCGAAAGAGCATTTGAATGACAAGGTTAACCAAGAAATGTGTGGAGTTCGGTGAGGTGTGGTACAAACACAATCACACTAAAAGGTGTAACACCGCAAATGCTAGCAGCAACGTCTTTTACGACATACATTTCACCATCTTAATAAACCTTCTCCATCCATTTGATTTTTGCTGGAGTTCCTGTACTCGGACTTAAAGGCATTTTCTGTTATGTGACACTCTTGTTTGTTTATGAATACATTAAGATTATTTCGATCTGAACTTTAAAGAATTCCAGGCGAGTTATATTAAGGTTAGGGGTATTTACTCGGTTCTTCGTTTTTGTTTGCTTCATCGGCCATTTACAAAGTAACAAAACTACAAGAGCTATTACAAATGTCAGGCAGTTGCCTCTTTCAATATTCATTGCATTTCATATTTTGCTGCTGTCGCCAAGTTTTTGTGAAATTTGAATGCAATTTTATGAGTTTGTGCTCTTTTCGTGTAGGCGATGCGAAGCGATGCTGCGGTTGTTTCTGCGACGTGTTTACGCATACAAATTTGCACTTTCCCATTTTTCTCTGTGTATAACAAGGGCGTCATAAAAGCAGCGAGTTGTAAAATTTACATTTATGTGGTTTACACGATCTCCTTTTCCGGTGCGAACCAAGGGAGCTACAAATTATTATCCGCCAAAAATTTTTGCTTAGTGGCCCAGCGTGAAATTCGAAAAAATATAGATTTGAAAATTCGAGTTTCGCCTCAATTTCTAAAATGTTTTTCGCAACTGCTGCTGTTGCGACTCCCAGGTTTAGTCAGCTGGCACTTTTATTGAATATTTAAAGCAACCCTAGCGGCGGCAACAAGAGCACTCATAGAAATAGCATTAAACCAGGCAACCCCAAGTCGCTGGTCGCTGGTCGCTGGTCACTTGGTGAGCTGTTGGCTACTGATGTTTGCCATGCTAATGGCCATGTTGTTGTTGTGTCAGCTTGTGTTGCTGGTGGTGGCACATAAACTGGGTTTTAATTTTCTAATTACACACGGTAAACAAATGAAAATTTATTGTGGCCACCGTAGCTAAAAATGTTTGTGTTACTGCCTACAAGCAGCCCCCGTCACTGCACTGAGGGTGTGGCGCCTAACCCTCCCTCAACATTGGCATTTATGCAAACAGACAACAGACTTTGCTAAGTACGTGTGTGTATGTGTGTGGGTGTGTGTGTGCCCCACCTTAGTACCAATTTAGTGAAATACCCTTTATGACTTTGTGCCCATTTGGGTGAACGCGTCGGGGTTGCCTCAGGCAACGGCAATGGCAGAGGTAGGAACAAGCAACAGTCGCGGTCGTCGGCTGCTTTTGTTTAAAGCAGCAGCAAGGCGCAAGGCGCAGGGTAGACCCTGGCACGCACACAACACACCCCCACACACCCACTCACACCCCCAGTGAGTCACAACAAAATTTATTAAAAACGGCGCTTCACTTGTGGCAGCTGCTACTGCTGTTAGCTCTCTTGTGGCACGGTTTGGCCAAGGTGAACAAAAATTTATTTATTGCAGAGCCTCGGCCTTAAAATGAATGCAGAATACAAAATTATATAACAGTAAAATAAAATATTTTAATAAGTAAATGGAAGTAATTATATAACATTTACTTAATTAAATGTTGCAAATGTTGCAATTATAAAATTATAGGACGTCGGCCCTTTTCTACGGAAAGTGGTGAATGGATACACTCGGACATATATATTCCTCTTCTGAGCCATATTGGCTGTAAAGCTGTGTCCTTTCTAAGCCAAAGGGTTGCAGCACTTTTCGGTGAAAAGTAAATATTTTCAATTTTAAATTTTAGTTTAAATTTAAGTACAATGAACTAAGTGAAAGGAATTATCTGTTTGTAGGATATGGTTTAGTCGAACATTTTTGAGTCAAAAACTAGTGTGTGCTAGCGTATGTAAATTATATACCTCTGAGCGTGGTACTATTTTATACGACTCCTTTGTGTGTACTATTGACTTTACTGTCTGACTCACAATTCAATTCTAGAGACTGACTCATGTTTAGCCATATTTGCCACTGTGCTGCTTACTTTTTCCCGTTTAACACGGTTCTTTCATGGTTAAGTTGTTATAAGTTTACTCTGATGTGTCAATTCAGATGTGTACTAAGGGTGACTCTCAGTTTGTACCCTGCAGATAAAGATTGGTGTTTGTAATTTCGAAACGCAATAACACAAATTATCTGCTGTAGTTTTCATATTTAAAAATGTATTTTATCTTTATATTAAATACGTATTTAAGTATTAGTGTAAGTTTCTTCTGATTATAAAAGATTACCAAATTATTGAAGCCATATATGAAATGAGATGCTAAAATGGCCTCCAAATTGTATCTTACTAATTTTTATATGCTCTTATGTGAGTGTGTGTGTGTGTGTGTTTTATCAACCGTTTTTGCGCATGAAGTGCGTCTGTTCATCACTTTTGTTGTTGCTCCAACACTTGGGCGACTCTTGAAGGAGCGTCAAAGTGCAACTCATTATAGTTGAGAGTCGGGGAAGAAGCTGCAAGACATGATTAAGTGCAATGAAACGAGTAAATGGCGTTTCTAAACATCAAGGGAGATTGAAGAAGATACAAAAAAGTGTCAACAGCCCTCGAAAGTGTCATTGTGTTTGCCTGTACTTATCCTTGCATATGTCAAACATGTCGTCATCTCCTGACTGAATGTGTGTGTTCTAGTCTCTTGGACCGTTGGGTGTGTGGGAGCGTATGTGAGTGTTTACGTTTGAGTGTTGCAAAAGTACTCAATTAAAAACATCAAATGTGCTTTGCTCATTATCACTTGAGAGCATATTTTATCAAATCAAATGAAGGAGAAAATTTAGCCACCAGCTTCCAGTCGTGAATGGATTATTGTTTTTTGTTTTTATAGCATGAACAGTTCTCATATCAGATAATAAAATACTCAGCAACAATGCCAGAGAATGTGTATTCTCTATTTCCTATTTATTTATATACATTATATACAAGCAGAAACACAAATGTCCACACGCGGTACAATTTCGTAAAAAATAAAACATAATGAAAAAATGGTTTCAGCAGGATAAAAGCTGTGGTATGTGGAAGTTAGGAAATAGTCAGTTTCTTAGCTTCTGGCGCAAGAAATTCAATTTATTGCAAATATTTTTGCGCCTAAAGCAAAAATTGCAAATTAATTTTTTCTTGCCTGCAGCATAAACAACAATAATATGACCAAAAAAAAAACCACCTACAAAAAAGTATGTATAAACAACAAATGAAAATTAAATGATAAGAGGCAGGCAGCTGCGATAAACGTACAGAAGACCCAAAGGGAAAATAAATAAAAACAAAATCACGAGTAAATGGCAAGGTTTGGTTGATAGACTCTGCGATATCCTGTTGAAAACCTTGAATTAATGAGACATATTACCATTATTTAATTTTATGTAAGCAATAGGAAAACAATATTTCGTTTCTCACGTTAATTTAAGCAGCCCTAAATTTTAAATTTGTATATATTTAAATGCAAAAACACGTTTTCACTATATGTTTTCTAGGACATTTTGGTTCGTCACTTTAATAATGACCTGTTAATTTGTTTTGTTTGAGGGTAGACAGTGATTTTTCATTTTATCAGCTATAATATTAGCCATTCGCATTATCAACTATTTTTCATTCTCGAGCCAATTTATTATTATATAAACAATTTATATATTAGTGTATGTAATTTAATGTTTTCTTTACAAATAATAATATTGAAAATTATTTAATTGCTTTTTCCTTTATTTTTTTGCAGGTGAGTCTGAACGCGTTTTATTTCACAACATAATTGATACATCAAGGATATTTACTACTATTGCCCGGAAACTATAAAATTCAGAAGGTAGAAGAGAAGAGAATCGTCTGTTGGAAGTATAAACGACTCTATCTATAGACAGCAGACTTTGGCTGGATGGTGGTTAAGCTGCTTATTCATGACACAGCCTTGACTTTATATTACAAGCAGGACAACCAAAAGAAAAACATGGTAAAACAAGAGCTTACTGCCCTGTATTCTAGGAGGGTGTGGCTATCCTTGCTGTCAACAGTCTACCATCAATGTCATGCAATGCAATAGCTAAAGGCGGCAACGCCTGAATAATAGTAGCAAAACATTCGGGCGGACCGGATAACAGTCAGGACGGCAAAGTGAGAGAAGCAGCCCACACAGAAACAGCTTCTTTACTCAGCTCTTAGTCTTTTCTAAATCTTAATTTGACTTGTAAAATTCTGAAAGAGAATGGTTAGTCAGTTTCCAAGCAAAATTGAAATTTGAAGATTTTAGTGATTTTAGCGATTTACTTTCGCCAGTCATAAACGAATTCTTTGAGCTTATAGCGGTTAAATTTAGATGCAGTTTTATTTATGGAGCTGCAATTGCTAAACATAACCTCGTTCCAGACTCATAAAACACGACACGGAGCTCTGTATTTCTAAAGAGAACCGCAGACAATTAAATTTTAATTTGTATAGCATTAGTCGACATCAGACAGTAGTAGCAGCAGCAGCAACAGCGAACAATAACAACAAAACTGAATGCATTAAAGTATTTTTCATTTTCAGCAATGCCGCAATGCCTGTGGCTATGCAACAAAAAATTTTGCACACACACTTGCCATATACACATATACACATATAGAGACAGGGGTGTACCTAATGTAGTCGTGCATAGCGTTAAAAAGCATTTATATCCAGTTCTCTGCCTCCTGGACACGAAAACAATTTGCAAATTGCTGGCCAAAAATAGCGTCACCTTCGCCTTACCCCGTTTATTCAACAGCAATTACAAAAGCTAAAGCAATAACAACAGCACACACGCTGCATAAAAACAATGGGCACAACTTTAACGGGTGGTCGCCTTGATCATTATCAGGTTCTGTTCTAGCACCGGCTAGCACTACAGCTGGGGAGTGACTCTTTAGTGACTTCTGCGGCTGGATTTTGAGGCCAGGCTTTGGAAAGTGTTGAGGTCGAATGAACAAGCATAATACCTAGCCGGATGGAGTAGGAGGAGCCTGTTTCAAGCATATGCACAACAATCGACCTGGACGACACCTGCCCGCTGTCGTCGTACTTTCGTTGTCGACGCCGCCGGGCTCAGTGTGTGGAAAATAAACACAAAACGAGCGCGAAAAGTTTAGTGCTTTTCCATAAACTAGTTGGCAGCAGGGTCCAGTCTAAATCCCGACACGGACATTCACTTGCTTCCTTTTTATGTTGGCGCCGCCTGCCTCGGCCGTTGGCCCCTTTTGGCTGCCTCTTATTATTACTATTACGATTCTTATTTTGTGGGCCTGTTTTTGTGTTGTGGCTGGCCCAGGCACAGGAAGCGTGCGTCGCCATATAGGCGCGCCAAGCAGACGCCTGAAACTATGCTGCTTGCCGTTTAGTGGCAATAACAGCAACGAAAAAAAAAAAAAAAGGCGCAAAAATACAGTCGGCATGGTATGCGCTTTTAGGTCTACCGTTGCATGTTGTCGCAGGCTGCCATACTTCTAGCACCCATCCAGAGTAAACAAAAGAAAAGCGATATTTTTTTCCTTTTGCTTGCCAAACTATCGTTAACACGAGAAATTGCATGCGACCGAAATTTACAGCTGACAGAGAGAACGTGTGCGTGAATGTGTTGTGTGTGTATGGGCGAGTATGTGTTTGCCAACTGTGGCACTTTTTGCAACAAAAGCTACAATCGCTGAAGGTTATTGTGGCAAATTGTGTTTTCCCATGAAAACTTTAAGCTGCTTATAGATTAGTTAGAAACGCACCACAAGCTATATTCCTTACCACTGCTCAAATCACAGTTTCTTGAAGTATTTTACATATAAGGAAGTCTGCAAATTGCAAATAGCTTTATCAACAGCTTTAACTGACGTTCAGGATACCCCTTACATTTCTTTACAATACTACTCAATACTCAATACGAAATGATCTCGATTTTGTATGAGTGCCATCAGACTTGGCTTTTCAAATATGCAAAGTCCCGAGTACTTTAATGTGATCATTTTGACTTAAAACATTTTATGCAAATCAAGCTGTAACTGCTAGTGTGGAATGAAAAACACCTGCCAACGACGCAGTCATTTAGCTATTTGTGTTAATTGTCGATAGGCCAGAGACCTCACATTTATGACTCATATATATAGATGTGTATGAATCTATGTACGAGTACGTTGAATATCGCACTCTGTCCTAAAATTTATTAAAGCCATACTTTTAATTTATTCTAATGGATTTTCGTTTTGTTGCCAGTTGCCAGTTGCCATTCTCTATTGGACACCATATGTCAGTCGCCGGCTGCCCATGGTTACGCAAGTCAAGCCGGTTTCCATTTTTGCATTTTGTTTTGGCTTCACTACTCCTCACACGTAGAAACAGCCAGAAAGCATTTTATTAGCGTTGCAGCTCGCGAATATTGTTGTTATTGTTGAACATGTCGACGGTTTGTTTTGATTCGATGCAGCCGGTTTTGTTGCTTCAAATATCATTCTTTTGGCTTTAAATCATGTCAAGTTTGTATGTGTATAACTCAGCTGGCCCCACATTATTATCATATAGTTATGTTGTCATCCACTTTTATTTTTAAAACGTTTATCTCTTTCTTATTGCCCAACAATTTCTCACGATTATGTGGAGATTTTTAACCTGATGATAAAATGAAAATTCCAAAAATACGCGCACACGTAGCACAGTTAAAAGTGTATTGCAGATAGCTGAAACTGCTTAGCGTTGTCAGAGTCTAACCGGTTTACACACTACACTCCCAGCTCACCAGCTCACCAGCTCCTACTCCTCGGCGCGCTCGGCAATTAAGATTTTCTGATCTATCACAGATATTTGTTATTGTATAAGCGCATTTTTATAAACATCGTCATGCATAAATCAGTTGCAAAGTTAATTTAATTCCACAGATACAGCCACAGCACAGATACTGGCTTAGATATACATATATTAAGAAACAAACTCATACATACAGAAACTGGCTCATTCATTCAACCCAGGCTGACGTAAATTTCAATAGTTGCCGGCTTTTGGCATGCTTCAACGAAACAAGTTTTTGTTGTTTGTAAACAGTTTTCAATACCCTGTACCCACTAAATGCATTTAAATGGTATATATGAATGCCAGAGTTGTTAAACTAGTTAGACGTCAAAAAGGCACGTGGCAGGTACTAAGTGTCAAAGAAATTATTTTTATATGTTGATGACTCGAGACGTTCGTTGTGTGACCGCAGTTTAACCGACGCTACACAAGGTTCCTAAAGGGTATGCTTCAGCCTATACCTGTCCATAACATCTTTCTAACTTGTTTTTGCTTCTACCCGCTCTTTTTATTTGTTATTTGTTTTTTGCATTTTTTTTATTTGTTATCCCTCTACTGTTAGAGAAACCGCGTCGGCTGCGACGCACGACAAATGACATAATTTGATATTCAAATTCCAAGACAAACAAATTTTAATTTGAAAAGAAAACGAAATTGAATTTCAATTTCAACTACCTGCCTCCAGATGACTGAATGACTGTCAGGTTGACAAGTTGACGAACTGGAAGACTGTCTTGGCACAGAAATATGCTAATTTTGATACTGCTGCGAAAGGTATTTGGTTATTATCAAGATGAAGAAGAATCGCCCCTCCCCCAATGATTTTGTTTTTTTTTTTTTCATAATTTGAATGCTTATGCATAATTTTGTTAAACATGCCGAGCTGGTATTGGTATAAGCACAAACATGAATAGTTTTAACTGTTAGGCAAAGTGTCTATATATGTATATGAATGCATGTATGTATATTCTCCAATTTAGATATGATGTCATGATGATATTTCTGTGGCCAGAGTACATTCCACAGATTAAGAATCATATAGCTCTGCGTTGAGTTCCATTGCACATATTCGAGTCAATTCAAGACGCAGCTTTAGCATTTTTGGAATGTCGACAATAAAATGTAAACAAATATTTAGTGATGCAAGTCAGTAACGAATATAATGAACAGAGCCGCAGACCAAATGACAGCTGACAGCGTGCTGCTATTTGTTTAGATGAAGTGGGCAATATTTGAGTAAAAAACATCGCCGAAACAGCTTACTAATTAAATTTGCATATATTTTTCAATATGCATATACATACATACACACATACATACCTACATAAATATACATATACATATACATATATTTCATATACTTGAACTTTCGCGTGAGAACGTGACTGCAGTAAATGGTTGACTCATTGAGTAGCTCCTAGCAATTGTTTTTTCAGTTCACACAGCAATTGTAGTCCATAGTCGAAGCACTCTACGAAACAGCTGATGCGGATGATGATTATATTGAGAATGATTCAATGGGTGTCTGTGAGGTCGACAGAAGGCCTGAGTAAGGCACGAGTTCCCGGAAAATCTTATATTTTATATGGATTAGTGAACACATGCATATACACGCAAATATGTGTATAGCATGTGGTATTGTATTTGAGAATGAAATTCAAACTAATTGGATAAATGACTCACTCCAGAATAAGTTCTAAAATTGCTTTATTGTAGTCGATTGAACACGTCTCAACTACAATTGTAGAAATAAATAAATTCAACACTAACAATACCCGTCAATTAACATTACAGTTAACAAGTCTAATAATCAATGTATATATGTATTTGCCAAAATGCTTACCTCATACTCTGCATTATTTACATCAGTCCGTAATTTAGTGATAGATATCTGTAAATATAATATAATATAATATATATATATATATATACATATATATGTATTACGATCTGTTTTGGCTAATTTAAAGAAACGTATCCAAATATGTCATTGCTTCAAAACGAAACGCGAAATTAGGGAGTCGCGTGCCACCAGAAAAAATATTTATATAAACTATTTATGTATCTAATTAAGCCAGCAATTTTTTTTTTTTTTTTTTTTTGGCTTTTTGCTGAAAAACAAACAGAATAATATAAAATTAACAGGAGAAGTCGAAGAATGGAAAGAAGTCAACATCGTATTGTTTGCTTGACCTTGAGGCTTGCTAATGGCGAGCTATAGATAAAAAAGCTCAAATAAAGTTATATTGATATGTCCGTACATATATGTATGTATATAGATCCAAAAACTACACTGCATCACATTTTCAGAGATGTGTAAGCAATTTCAGTGTAGCTGTCTTTTGAACACGACTGGTTGATTTTAAAAATTTACCAGAGATGCTTGGCTCAGTTCGCAAAGTGAGTAAATTTGCGCACTCTTAGAAAAAACTTTATACATACACATATGTATGTATAGGCTAACGCAACGTGAATAAACATACGGAAAATGTGCAAATTTATTTAGCCTTGATAATTCGAAAATTAAAATGTTCCACTGACGCGAGAATAGAAAAACTGTTTATGTTTACGTCTTATGTGTGGCAACATGGTAAAGGCTTTTAAGATGTACGAATCAGTTCAATGCGTGCTAAAAATATGATAGTTTATGAAAATAATCTCTTAATTATGGACAAAATTCAGCTAATAGGTCTATTTGGAAAATCAGAAAATATGTATGGGTATTATTATAAAAAGAACGCTAGCATCAACCTTATTCAAGCTGATGAATCTGCATCCGTACGGGATGGTATGAGACAGTTTGAGCATTACTTGACTTTAGTACCATGTACTTGGACTCTGTTGTCTGCGCTCAAATGATGTCATTGCAAATTGAATTTACCCAGTTCAAACGGAATTCATTCAACTGTATTCTGTTGCCCAGGGATTCGCTTTTGCTACACTCTGCACTTTGCGTTTGCGTTTTTACTACCCAATTTTTTTTATGGTCTATGCATAGTTGTGTGCTGGAGAGGTACAACTCTCAAAGCTTTTGGTATTGCTTAGGACTGCCAACTGGCTCAGCGACATTGTGACTCCAGCAAGCTCATAAAAAGGTAATAAAATTTTTGTTTACCTTGGTAATAGGAAGTGAAAAGCACACATTTGAATATATTGTATGGAACATATTCCAGCCTTACTTCGTTTTTGTCGCAGACTTGAGTGGCTCGGCAAGTTTATTTGCCAAACGAGTCAAAAGGATGAGGCCAAAAGGCGGCATTATAGCAAAAAACAGCAGGATAATCGCAGTCACAGACGGAACTTCAAATTGTGGTGGTAGAACTCACAGGAAATTGATTTCTTTTCGTGGTTTGCCTTGCTCTTTAGCTTGTTGTCACACAAAATTTATCGATGATTGGTTTGCTCCTTGCTTCTTGTGCATATTTATCTCAATGCAGATTTTATGCTTCAGTAGCAAGAAGAAGACACAATTATGAAATTGCAACTCCATGCATACAACGTATGTCAATTGAAAACGGTAAGGGTAATTATATTTCAAAACCATGTTATTCACAGTTGTCACATTTAATATTTTTTTTCACAAATTGCAAGTTTTAAGTCGCATAGCTTAATAGCTGCCACTTCAATATACCAATTTATTGGTATATTAAAAATAGTATACTATTCCTAATGTTTTGGGTTGGCACATGGTAGTATATTTTGCATACACTAAGCAAGCCATTAATATATTATTTCAAATAGCAGCACACACGGCACACGGGATGTGCATATGCTTGTCTGCATTTTCATATTCAGCTCAGGCTGCTAAACTATGCATTTGTTATTGAATTTTAGTAGCAGGTGTCGGCACGTCCCTGTCAGATATCTGGCCCTCGCATATGTGCCATTAAAAATTTCTGAACCATACTTCAGCGCGCACTCAGCCGTAACTAACACTCCAGCGTATGGCGCACGTGAACTTTCACCTTTTACTTTTGGATGATTTTTAGTAAGGAAACAACTTTTCGAACCTGCTCTCCTAGTGCTAATATGTGTCTAATACAGCGTATTAATTTATTTAAATTCCATCCACACATACACACACGCACACATACAGAGACGCTAAAGAGCTACCCTAGAGATGTGGCAGCATCCTTGGGTCGATGCAGACTGGAGCATAGAGAACCAGCTAAAGCCATTACAACGTTCAATGACACGGCAAAGTGCGCGCCGTGGCAACTTTTTCCAACTCGTCTGACAACCTCTCCACATGTGGCTGGATCCCTGGGTTGGTTCTGGCTCTTCCGTTCACTTTTCACCGCTTTGCTATCTATGCCCCGATGATTACAGCAACCATCAGCGTTGGGCTGCTGCTGCTGTTTGATACTGCATAACAGATGCTATAGGGAGCAGGCATGCAGACGGCAGAAGGCAGCAGGCAAGCAGCGAGGAGCAGCAGCAACGGCATCTCTTCATACTGTTCTAATAGCTTCTAATGCATGTAATGTCAACTCACGTCAGTTTCCGCCATGCTTCCTTGGGGTGCTGGAGCTTCCCCATCTGAAACATTTTTTTTCGCCTCTGCAGCTTGCAGCACATTTTAAGTGCCTGAAAAGTGTGTGATTCGATCTAAAAATATTGATTCTTTGTTGTGCTGGCCGTATAAAGGTAAACTACAACAAACGAGAGCAATATGCAAAGACTTTTAAAGTCAACTTGAATATTGTTTATTTTTCTGTAATAATAAGCTATTTATAATCATTAGGTTCTCATTTTTGGCTCCTTCCGCTGGAGTGACTCCACCCTAATTAACTCATTCATTAAACGCAGTCAATATCTGTTGTGTTGGAATACGAATTGACTTTTTAGCAAGCTAATTGCATTTAAATGCGAAAATTACTTAAATGTTTCCACTGACTGTTAAAGAGCATCTGAGTACCTCAATTTCAACGAAGAACGTACCTTTCTTAAAGGCTAATTGCTGAGTCTACTTTTCGACTTGTGGGATCGTTCATTCTTAGGTACCATGTATTCAAACATATCTGGTTCGTGCTATTAGTTAAACTCTACTCGTTCCACTTGTTTATCTTATCTTTGTTCCTCGTCGCGTCATCAGGGCGGCCGCTTTTGCCATATTTTGATTTCGGGCTTCCTTTTATTGTTGTTGATGTCAACATTGTTAAAGTGTCATTGTTTAGCTAAACGCCAAAGACGATAGTGGATAATACACTACGCATTTGGATTGAAGTAGGATGGCATTCAAGCCCCCACACAGGCATTACTTCACAAACCACAATCCATTCGAGTGGAACGTGTATGCTCATTGAATTTTATTGCGATAGGAGCCATGAAGTATGCAGCGTTTTTATTCTTCTTACTCTTTCACCGTTTCACTGTTGCACGTTATATTACTTGTGACCCATTTTACGCGATTTTAGTAACTTCTTTTTCGTGATTGTTCGTATCTGCTTTACAGAATGTTATTGTCAGATTTAATACAGCTTTAACATTACTTTGTTTGCTTGATTTCTTTAAACTTAAATTTACTTATGCATTTCGAACGGATATCTTATTAGCCATTAAAAGATAAGTAACAAGCATATTATCAAGATTATCTTCATTTTGGTTTGGCTTGATTTTCAGCTTCTGTAGTTCAACTTATTTATACAGAAAACATGGTATTTTTTGGTAGGAAGCCTCAAATAATAATATTTGTGGCTCATCTTGTTTTTTTTTTTTCTGTCCTTGACCTGTTTCGAGGGCCCACTCTTCATTTAAATTTTAAATAAAGCATTTTGTCTGGTGCTGAAGCCGCACGAAAAGGCAGCTGCAAAATTTGCGGGTTGTTTTGATGAAAATTCATTTTCAACTTTTTATTTTGAACTTTCTTGCTTTTGTTGTTGACGTCTGCGTTCTAAGCCTGGTTTTCATTTTCCGGTGTATATATGGGAGCAAGCTTTTGATATTTGATACGCTTCAGGTTTAGGTGGTGTTCTCTTCTGCTGCCCAGCAAGTGCAAAATTGTCAATTTTATGCATGACCAAATATTTAAAATAGGTATAAAAATATTTAATTTAAATGTAAATTTGTTTTGGGTACATAACATGTCTCGAATTAGAAAAGGAAACTGTGCCTTCCGAGCTTATGTATGCGCATATCTTATTTCTATATCTCTACAGCTAGTTAAGAGTTGTTACATACCCCGCCTCGACCCTAAGGCACGATACGTGAATGTGCCAGCAGATGAAATATGTCTATGAACAGCACTCACGGCAACAAGTTCATTGCAATGTTTGCTGTCACTGGTCTGTGTATGTCGTAAGTCATAAAATTAGAGGTCGACCTTATACCTATATTCATTATAATAAAATAATCAAAGGTATAAAAGTTAAGTAAGTTTCTTATAAACGCATTCAAACATTGACTCGGCTGGCTATAATTAAGCTTTAATTTAAGGTTAGCAAATACTTAAGCCCTGTGGTAGCGTGTAAGTCAGAGAGTAAAAATAAATATACAGGGTACAGGGCTTTACCTACTCGTAGACGGCAACGCAAATTTAGCTTGTACTTTTTTTGTGGTGGTTGTCCCGGCACAAATTAGTTGCTAAATTTTTTATGTCGCCCAGACTTTCGACAACACGCGGTGCTCCATACATCTTGTCTAACTCACAGCATACTCCAGCCCTCGGCATGGCAGTGTATTCGCTCATTTTGTGGCGGCTTGTTCTACCTGGCGACAATGGCGACCCAGAAATGAAAATTGATGCGGGCCGTGAGATTTTTCACGCCGTATTGTTAAGCGTGTTGATTTGATTAAGATGAGGGTGGAGCTGAGTGTTGTGTATATATTTTTTGCCAGTGGCACTTGCACTTGCACTTCCATTTTTACGCATGGCCCACAAACCTATTTAAAGAGCACTGACGTGTCTCGGCTGCACTTACAGCCGCATAAAAAACTGCATGATTGTAAGGAAAATCATTTAAGTAACGTTGTGATCGTCATTATTATTATCTGCACTCAAACATTTACCATTCCCAATTTCATGCGGGTCTCTGCTGAGGCACGCAAGAGAAGGGAAATTAAAATTTCCGTTTCAGTGCCTGCGTGTGAAACTCAAATTGCAATGATAATTGCAAAAATATTTGCAGGCCTCTCGTTGTGTTTTCTCTGTTTCAGTCGCAGTCGCAGTCGCAGTCTCCGACTCTGTCTCTGTCTCAGTCTCTGCTATGACCACCTATGAGTTTTCGTGAATTTAAGAATGCCGCCAGTCAGTTCAAGGCCTCACGCAAAGATCAGAATGTGCAGCTGGGCAACGTCGGACAATTGCGTGGACTCATGGTAATTGCATTGTACTGGGCTTTTGTCATCATCATCAACAACAGAATAAGCAACTGCCGTCTACTTGTCTCGTGTGCTGTTAATAAGTTGCAGCATCTCGAGTACGTCATCTTTCGATTCGGTGCTTCTTAAGAAGGATATCCGCTCTTTCGCTTTGGCTATTTATAATGTATTCCGATCTGAAGTTGGTGCCGTTCCATCGACATGAGCATTCTATAATTACGAATGGAATGGAGTCTCTATTTCAGTGTGTATGCTTAAGCATGTAGTATTCCAATTTATTGTAGAGCCGTCTCAAGTGCCGCAGCGCAACGCTTTAGATACTCGTTGGTGTCAGTTGAGGAATAGTGTAAAGTCCAATATCTGTTATGCTATTAAATGTATGGAGTTTTGATCTTATATTTGATCATTTGACGCTTTAGATACTCGTTGGTGTCAGTTGAGGAAGAGAGTAAAGTCCAATATCTGTTATGCTATTAAATGTATGGAGATTTGATCTTATATTTGATCTGTTTTACGCTTTTGTGGTTTCAGATTAAATTTAAGTTTTACTCTTCCTCAGCAAGCCACACAGTGACGCTATCCATCATCATGCTTTGCATTTGATTGCGCGGCGCCGCAAATATTTCAACTCTCTGAGTGCCAAAGTAAAAGGCTCCCAAAGCAAATACATTTTGAAAGCACATATTTGTTATGTTGGGCATTCATCGTAGGAGATGGGTGGAGCAAACGCACTTTTTTATATTGAACACACTTCGGTTCACTTGAATGGAAACGCCACTTGGTATTGCATTGAATGCATTTACTTGCATGCCATAAACGCTTTGACGCCATCAATCAACACGGCAGCGTTAAGTACCACCGCGTCAGGACGCTTATTTTTATCTATATTTGTATCTGTTGTGTATTGCTGATGCGACTCCTGGCAGACTGATGCTGATGGTTGATGCTGACTCCTTTCGTCTTTTGAGGCTTGCCACGCTTCACTTGGCATCTTAAGTGCTTTTTGATTTTGCATCTGACTCGTTGACTCAATGAGCCTGAAATCTATGAAATCCATTCACAGAGAGCTTCAATCGCTTCGATTTCACAAAAATATATTTTAGTTAGGTGTTACTTTTTAAAGCATTGCGTGGCCCATGTGCAGCTTTCGTTTTGCATAATAAATAATTGAAATTGCAATTGCAGTTCGAAATGCAATTGGAATAGCATTGAAGTCGGGTGGTTTGGAGTGTAATCCTATTTGTAAACACAACGCATTATTAATATGTGCAATTTCGAATAATGGCCAAGGCGACCGGATATGTAAATAAATAATAAATAAAATTGTTTCATATCATAACCGCTCATTTGTATTAAAGCCCAATTCAGCAGATAATTAAAGCGTTTCACAGTAAATATTTAATTATAAATATTCACGCTCATACCTTTATATTTCGCTTAACGCTGTTCATCTACACTTTGTATTTATTTCCTATTCAATTATGAATTGAGCGCATACATATCCATTTGCCTATTTAGAGCATGTCCTTCTAGGCTAAAGCTAAAGTTATTAACCTAAAGCTATTAAGCTAAAGCTTATTTTAAACTATTTAAATATTCCTGGGATATCCAAATTAAAATTCCAAACGCCTACATAGTAAAAGTGGGGGGAGTGTCAGATAATCACAAAAAAATAAAATAAAACGATACAAATGCCGATGCAGTCGTCGCTATATGCGTATTTTTGTATACAAAACGCATATCTTGATATAGAGACAGAAGCCAGTCAAAGTGTTGGTTTGTCGGTTGGTTTGCTGACTTGGCCCCTGTTTAATTTAAATGTTCCCTGCTTAAAGGTCTTTAGAAGTGTGCGTAGGAGGGAAGTTGTTCAGCCGATATGGCAGCTTAAATACGTGCCTGGACCGAGGCGAATACCTCAATACGGCCACTGGCGCTGCCTCTTGTCAGACAGTCAACAACAATTCGCTGCAAGCTAGAAATCATGTCTAGAATGCTTAAGTGCGTCGTACATAGTCAAAGTCAAGTGCCAAGTGAAATGTATGTGTATGCGTGAGTGGAAGAACATCTCTCTCTCTCTCTCTTTCTCACTCTCTTTTTCTTTTCTTTTACTGACTCTCTCGTAGTTTCTCTCTCTCTCTTTTTATTATATCTTTATATCTTACTTTGCGTAGGCGTCCTATGAGTGCCATATTAGTTCAGAAGTTTAATGAACTTCAAGCATTCCAACGTTTCAATTCATCAATACAGCTATCAATTGAGAGTTGTTATTGCTGTTATTGTCAAATGTTTGTCATTTTTGAAATATTTATGTACATATTGTGAATGTATGGAAATGCGATTTGCATATTTTTGGAATGATGGTTAGCTCTGTTGTGCGTGGCCTTTAATTGTGACCAGGCGTAGTTTGTGCCAAGTGCAGCTACATATATATGCTTTATATATGTATATGCGTCTCATGACGCCATTTGATAATTGTATTACTCGTTGGCTTTGTTTAATTCCAAAAAGTAAGCTCTCTGAATCATCAGAGTGATGGCAAAACAATTTACATAAAGCAGAAAGAGCTTTACAGATAAGGATAATAGTCCTTATGAGCACAATTTGCAAATTCTTGAAAGCTGTAGATTTGGTTTATTTCAACATATGCGGTAGCAGGCTGTGTTGTTTATTTGACGTCATATACAAGCGCAGGCGCAGGCACATGCATGCACATTAATAGCTACTCCTCCTTTTTGTAAGATACACAAGCAACAAGCAGAAAGGAAAGTTGTGTAATGCCTTTACAATGATTACGCCTGCCTACAATGGCAATTGAAAAGCAACAACAACAAAGCAGCGTAACTGCGACTGCAAGGGAAACAACAATATTAACAGCTACAGCAACAACTACTGCATCAACAAAATCATCAGTCGACAAGCTGCCAACTGGCAGCGGTTTCAACTTTTCAAATAAACTTCATGCGGCTATGATCCGCGACGTTACAGTTGCTGTCGCTGTCTCTGTTTTTCTTTTTTTTTTTGTGCCGGTTCCATTACCACTCTGTATAAACCTACGCACCCCTCCAAGCCCTGTGCTCGATTGTGCGTTCATTGCACCCAACAGTTTTGCTGCAGTCACTGCTCTGATCTGCACATTGTTTGCTGCCGCAGGATATTAAAAATGAGCAGCCCCCTTATTACGCATACGACTAGTATTTGCAGCTATTAGCGAGTGCTAGAATTAAATATAGCATCCTTGTTTGCTTAAAACTCTTTTATGTCTTTAAGTGAAAGTTAAACTATTGATTATTTCTGTAACATATCTCTAACTTTACTTTGTATATAAAATTTGAGCACTTAACATTGCAGTGATGCTTCAATCATTATGTCGTTGAGGAATTTTTAATCTAGCGTCATTAAAGGCAGTCGACGAATCCTGTTAAATGTAAAATGCACTGAAATAAAAACCACATTTTGATATAAAGGCATCCGCAGCCGCACCCTAGCCACATACAGCGCAGCAGACAAAGCCGTGGAAAACTGTATGGACCAACTGCCAGCCCAGTCTGTTTTTCTGTTCTATCTGTCTGACTCAGCCTCTCAGTCTATTTGTCTGTCTGAGGTCTGCTTGTCTATCTCTATGTATATATATATATGTATATATATGTATATATATATATATATATATATATATATATATATATATATATATATATATATATATATATATATATATATATATATATATTATATTATGTGTGTATGGAAGAGGCGCATGCCTTAAAGAGGTTTTGCAGCGCTTTCTGTACACACACATACACACTCAGCCACAAGTCAACCCTTATTGTATGGCTCAGCTCCCTGCCCATACTTCTTACTCCAGGATTCAAATGTAGCGGCAGCCGTGGGCTGCTGCATGTTTGTGCTTATGGCAAATCCCTGCGCTCTAAAAAATTTTTAAGTATGCTGCACATTCACACAGTATAAACACACTCACAGACACAGACACACATACACACACATACATACACATACATACACATACACACACATACACACACACATATACTCATAGTCACACACTAGCAGTGAATCTGAATGCTACGTTTCCTCTTTGCATTTGCGAAAACTTTTGTAAAATGACAAAAATATGCCCATTAAAATGAGCAAATGTTGGAATTTATGTACATTAGAAAAGGCGGCATACACACACAGAGAGAAGGCACATCTCTCACAAGGGATGCTCTTTTATTTGCCAATGAGGGTTGGGGTGCTGAAGCTTTTACGTTGCGCTTTTTGCAGTGCTACGCCATCATCCATTCAACCAAAACTCATTCATCTTGCTCTGCATGCGCCGGCAAACAGTAAACAAGAAAATCTGGGAGATATGAGAGCCAAAAAGAAGATCTCGAGGAAACAACGTTTTGCAGTAGGCCCTCGCATTTGTCAGTCACAGAGCAAACAATTAGCGTGACCTTAATCAGATTGGCTCGGCCACTTAAATGCCTTAGGATAGTTCCATAGCTTAAATGCGCCAGATGAGAGGCGATGCAGCAAATCTTGATCTCATCTTCCGCCCAAAGTTGGGCAAACTTTAAACGCTGTCGAGCAAAGTTTTGGTGGGATTATGAGTAAGCAAGCACAGTGCAAAACTTTTTCAATTTTAGTGAAAACATTTCAAGCCACAGCTTGTATTGCAGGCTGATAAATAAATATATCTAGATTAACTCAACTCTCAATATTGATTAGGAATTTGAGGATATTTATGGAATAGAATTCATGTCAATAGCAGACACTAAAAATTTAAACATTTGTATTCAGTTAAAAATTTCTATTCAGTAATGTTATCCTTTCATCTCAAGATTTGAAATATCCGTAAATATTATGTATTTTAGCAACAAAATAACAACGAGTTGAAAGCACAAAGGAATTTCTGTTATCGATAGTATACGTAAACTTTACAATATTTATTGTCTAGTTGGGGGAAAAATGCAGAGCAAAAATAAAAATAGTTGAATATGTTGTTTTCAAGCTAAGTTTATGAGTGGGCTGCCTGCTTTGTCGAACATTTTGCGACAGCAACGACGAGAAGAGTTTTCTCCATGAACATATTTTTATGTATTTATAACAAGCTGTGAAAATATTTCCACACTTTTGCCCATTTGTTTGGCCACTCGACACACTTGACTTTAACTTGGGTTAGCTTTCTGTTTCTGTGTCTGACTCTTTTCTGTTTCAGTCTTATTTCCTATCCTGTTTTCTATTATCCGTTTATTTTTATTTTTTACTGCTTGAAGCTGGTCGTCTTCTACATAACTTTGTAGCCTGACAATTGTTGTTGACGGCGTTGTTGTTGTTGTTGTTGTTGGTTATTGTTCGTACAGAAATCCCTTATAATCGATTTTCATTGTACCCTGGCATGGTCAGGGTATTTTTGTTCACACTTGAATATCAGGCATTGTCAGACGCTGCCGCGCCATGAAGGTTTCGAAATGATATAAACTTTGTTGGTTAACTAATGAAATCAAGAAATTTACCATTGCATCAAGATTCCAAAAATATTCAGTTTTACCAAGTCCCGAAACATTTCAGTCTTGTTATTTAAATCTTTTAATGAGCTAATTAACAGCAAATATACTTTAGATTTCGCTGCCAAACTTGTTGACCCTTGTTTTGATCCAAAACCATTTGTTTTGTGAGATTCGCAAAAATATATCTGCACTTTAAATGATTGGCAATTACAAAGCTCCTTGGCCGTAAGGCTGCTCCAATTTTATTTTTACAATCATCAAAAATAAGAGAATGGGCATAAATAATGTAGAAGTTGGCTTATCCTTGACTGTCAGGTCAATAAATCAAAATCATTCTGTTTATTCAAGTAAAACAAATTCATGTTTTTTAATGACAAAGATTTAAGTTGGTCTGTGCGAAATTTATTATTGTTGAGCTGCCCGTTGGTAACGGACAAAATCAGACATAAATAAATCAATGCGCCGCAGATATCGTCTCAATGATTGCCTATGATAAAGGTCGCAATTCTGTGAGAGGTTGTCTACCAAAAAGCTGTCAAAAGTCCGTTGCGATAAGCTCGCTCACAACATAAATTTAGATGTACTTATTTGGCCTGACAACCAACAACCTAACCTTCCAAGGATTGTTGTATCCTGATAGCTACTGGTTTAAAGTGGCATTTGTATGTTGTAATGATTTGTTTTCGCATTGGATGCTTGTAATCGAGCGGATGGTGTTTCGCAAAATTTAATACATGATCTGAAAGTTTTGCCTTGTTTTGTTTTGTTGCATATTTATGTGCGTGAAATGGCGACTCACTGCAGATGAAGAAGACAAATGCTTGGACGGAAAAGCAAAATTTAATATGGCGCCATGTTTTTAGACTGTCTGTGCGTGAAAGCGGGTGGGTCTGTGCGCATGTGTGTGTGTAAGCGTCTAATAGGCTTTGCGGAAAATAAAACAAAAGAAGGCATTTTTCGGCGCACATGTGTGTATGTCGTTCTATTACGTATGCTGTATTTTTGGTGTGCCTTGTGACTACAGCCCTGCGGCTTTTAAGCGGCTTTAAGCTCGTCGGCTTTTCACGCCTTGCAAAATATGCGATTCAAATGCTTAATAACAGCTATAAAACTTAATATACCCACGCATATTTATGCTTATATATTAATACGTCTGAAGAAACCTATACGCATAATATATTATCATACACGTATATTTATGTATGTATGATATGTCTCTATTAATATTAGGCTGTTATAGAGACTGCGGTAAATCGAATTTAAATCCATAGTAAATAATTGTTAGCACCAGAGAGAACGTTCAGCTGCAGCTTTGAGGCGCTGGTGGTTTCATAATAAGTTCGATTACCCGCTAAAATATAGCGCCGTTGGTTATTGGCATTTACTCAACCCATTGTCGAATAAGCTTGTTCCTCTATTAAGATTATTTATTAATTTTTTGGCCTATCCGCGGGGCTTATCCTGGCCAGAACCCACTACCTCCACATAATCAAACTTAATATAAGTACTTTGCGAAAGCAAATTTATAAAGCATAGATAATAAGATGGCGCATGCATCATTATTATCATCTTCGTCATCATCAGCTTCAGCGTCAGGATTTCAAAAGCACTTAAACCGTTTTGTTCGTTACACGAAGGCAAGGATGGAAGGGGTGTCCCTCCCATTAGTCTATGAAGCTTTGCGTAACGGCTGTTGGCTTAAATTTTTGCTTCTGCTACTGGCGGATATTTTTGTTGAAATTTTCGGCCCACCCACAAATCTGAGCGACCCAAAATTTACGCAGCTACTTAAAAAACTATGCAACGTCGTTTGCCAGCGGGCAAAACATGGCTTGAGACTTGGTAAACGCAGCAAGAACCCGCACTGTAATCCAATTCATGAAGTTGCCTCAACTGAAAAGTTCCGGGGGAGTTGAAAAAGAACACGCAGCCAGCTGTCTGCGCAAATTTGGCGTAAATTTAATTTTCAAATAAACTGCAATGCGCCAGAAGGGCTTTGCCACTCCCAGAACTGCCCCATTTTCGTGCAAAAAATACGTAGGGTAAAGGTTTGGAAAATATTCAATGCATTGCATTTACATCTTGTTATCGCTTGATTAATTGTCATTGTCCGTGTCAGCCTGGAAGTTGGAAATAGAGAGCGGAAATGGTTCTTGGTACGTGCAACCGTCTGCGAGATACATAAAAACAACATGGACAAGGCCTTCAAAGGCAGAAAGTTGTGTTGATTGGCACCCGTTTGTAATGCTGTAATAATTCGCTGATTTATTTCTTCTTGGATGCCTGCTATGTTTCCCTCAGTTTTAAAAATATTTTTTTGCTCTAATGTAGCCAAAAATTTTACTTTAATGTTAAACTTCTTATGTAAATAATTTTGTTAAAGCTTAATAGATATCCACTTGAACCCGAAAACTTCAAAATATTTTTTATCAAATGAATGTATTATTATTTTGAAGACAGCACTTTATAAGGATTCTACTACGTTTTCTATAATCATAGCTTCGTCAAAATTTAACCAGCCGTTGCGAGGGACCATTCAAACGCCACTCACGTACTCCCTCTGGGAAACAAGAAAGAATAAGCATGAAGCAAATTACTGAATATTTTACGCACCGAAAAGAAAAAATACGGTGAACATTGCAAATTTGTTACTCATTTGGAAGCAAATTAAGTTTCTGGGGCTACCAAGCAACGCTCCAGGCAGACCTTTAATGTGCACCGTATAAATTTTCCTATTTATTTTTGGCAGGCAGGTGGTACTAGAAGAGCCGTTAAAGTAAAAGGGGAGCTAACGAGAGCGCGTGAGACAGAAAGAGAGCCAGAGAGGGAGGGAGGGAGAGAGAGAGAGAGAGAGAGAGTGAGAGTAAGAAAAGCGACGTAACGCCCATATAAGCACAGTAAATTAGCATTAGACACGGTGGTTATTTTATTACGAACTGACACAAGCCACCCAACGAAATGTTTCCTCCGTTTGTACTTCTTTCTCTGGCGGTGCTCGTGCTACATTCCGGGCGACCAGCTACATTTCAGATCCATAATTTCAATGGTAGACAGTTTTATGAATTATTTCTATAATTTAACAGATAAGAAGGCATGATGCCTGGCTTTTATAAGTAGTTCGTATGCCTTTCCATTTAGTGTTTACCCAGCTTTGTATTGTACTCAGAACTCTTATGTAAGCTTGATACAATTTGTTAATAACTTTATTACAAAATATTTTTTTGTAAAATGGCTAACTCTATGTTTTTCTTCTTCATTGTAGGTAAGGCAAAGTTTAAAATGACAGATTGTTCTAAAATTCTATTACTAAGTGATTTGAGCGTAAATTATCTACTTGGGTCTTTCATAAATCATCTCCGGAAAAAGAACGCCCACTCTCAAATCTGCCAAAAATCAAAGCCAATTATATCAAAAGTATGCAAGGGTAAGCTCATTAATTTCAACAATGATAACTGACTTATTTTGACCTATATCACTGTGTCTGCGGTAGATAGCTTTGGGAAGGCATGTCACGCATTTCATCAAAGTCCTGTCAGCCGTAAATAGGCGTGTTCTGGCCTGAACACGTTAATTTTAATATTGATCTGATTTCGGGGAAAAGCTTATAATTATTGTATTATCAAAGGTCAAATATTATAAAGCAATGGTTTGGCTTAATCAACAGTGATTTGATGTCACTGACAATATTCAATATATTTATGTTTCTACGTATGTTTTCAATCTAGCGCTTTTTCAAAAGTTGCAAAGTTGTATATGCATGGTCTAAACAAGTTGCTTTAAGGCAAGTAACAGGAATAGGAAACCATGTTTGCTTACTCAATGTTTTACGTTGCATGCCTTCAAGTTGCACACTCAGCTTATTAGTGCAACCTACTTAAAGCAAACAAAGCCAAGCTAAACTGTTAATCGCCTGCAACACCTAAGACAAACAAGAGCAGCCGCTGGAAAGGCAGTCATTTCGAGAGGCAGTTCCACACCGGAGGACCTTCCCATAATTTCACATGAAGCTTTACCACTCCTCTACCTAACCCCTCCCTTTACTTTTGACTTTTTGCATTGTTTGCACTCCGCCACGTGAATGCGTATGCACCTAGGCAATACGAGAGAAACATACAGGCAGACTGGTAGACAAGCAACAGACAACTCGCAGGTTGCCGTCCACTTTGTTTGGATTTGGTCTGGGATCTGGTTTCGTCTCGTTTTACGTATAAGCACATTTGCTAATCTTGATGGACTGCGAATTGCCGAATGCAATTGCTGTCGATTGCTGCCTGACAATGGCACCAGCAACAACAACAAATAACTTTAACAGCAACAACTCCGACCGCTTTCCTTGTCTTTTACATTTCACATATTTCACAGGTGACTCCAATTTTAGATGGGAACAGTAACAATAACAAAAGCAACCACATTGCGCGTTGATAATGACATTGGCATGCAGAAACGATCAATTGCCATTTTTAAGTTGGAATTATCAATTTTCATTATTAACAACGTATTACGGACAGCATACATTCGGTCAAAAGATGCAGTTTATAATATGAATTACATATACACATATATGAACAATTTGGTGGGCTATAGGGATAGCTTACAAAAACAAGAATATTGAAAGGAAATTTGCATAAAATCTAAATGGTCGTTTACTTGGTAAAACGAAGATAAATAAACTGGTCACAGAACAACATAACTATTATAACAGAGCATGTTTTATTCATGAACAGCAAACAACAGAAATAACAATAACAGTAGCAAATTGTAACATATGAGCATATCGTACATATACAATTGCATCAATATAGATATATAAACAAATATAGCACACGTTGCACAAAATAACAGTTTCGTTTGTCTGTTTGACGGTTTGTCAGCTGACAACGCCCAGGGTGGTGTCATGTTGTTTGAGTCCAAAATATAAAAAAAACAAGTAAGAATGCTCTAGTCGAGACGGCTCGACTAGGAGATACCCTGAGCCCTGCGAAGTGCCGATACTTCAAATATTCTATGCTTAGTTTACATATACATATATTGCAAGCAACACATACACACACACAGACGCACGCTCACACACGTTCTGCCAACTGCGCAGTTGACGTAGCGACAGCGCTTGGGCTGCAAGAGGCTTATGTTGTGGAAATTAAATGTTTAATAACTTTTTTTCTAGCAGGACTTTTTGATTCAAACTTTCAGGGCATGATTATGTTATTCATATGTGTGTATGTGCCGAAGCAGAAGTCTCTAGTATTTGAAATGCGTTTTTTGCAAATTTAGGGCGAAGGGGGCGTGGCATCCAAAAACCAAAAATTACAAAATGTCTGCATTCACAACAGGAATCTATGTAGTGAATTTCAGGTCTCTAGCTCTTACGGTACGTAAAAGAGACGAAAAGTTATCGAAATTTATCGATAAAAAGAGAACGGGAAGAGTTATCGAATTTTTGAAAAAAACTCGTATAGCGTATGGTATTCAGGAGTATACATGTCAAATTTCAGCTCTCTAGCTTCTGTGGTTTACGAGATCGCTGCGTTCACACAGACGGACGGACGGACGGACGGACGGACGGACGGACGGACGGACGGACGGACAGACGGACAGGGCTATTTCAACTCAGCTCATCGAGCTGATCAAGAATATATATACTTTGTATGGTCTGCGACGTCTCCTTCTGCCTGTTACATACATTTTCACAAAAACATTATACCCTGATTTCCCATTTTCAATGGGCTCAGGGTATAAAAACGATGCACTTTCTACTTTATGGTAAATCAGATTAGGGCCACTCTACGTTAGACACGCATATACATAGAAATACACCGGCTGAGCTCTGTTACAATTTCAATTGCAAAATGCAGATTGTTTTATACGCAGTTGCTACATGCAGAAATTCTTATTGTTGATTTAGCAGTTAGATTTATTGCATATTTGATGTCATGGAACAAATTGCCTGCATACCACAGGCAAAGTCAAAAAGTACAATCCCACAACTTACTTTCAAGCTTTATTTATATATTTTATGCATTTTTTACCTATTCTTGAAATATTTTTACAAACTCTTTTATTTCTCACAGTTTTTTAATATATAAAAATCTCTGACTAAAACTTCTCACATCACAAAATCAAAAATATAAATTGAATAGATGACGAATTGTTAAAGACTGTCATAGGTAATTGACTACTATTTTGTAGACACATGAAATTAATTTGTGAATACAGATCGGTACTCTGATTAAATATGCTTTCAAAATAATATGCCATAAATAAAATTGGAAGACCTTGAGTCATGCAAAGTTCAAGTGTTCTTTTTTAGATTCTAGTGAATATTTTGAAAACTTCTTAAGCCATAGAAAATTTGTGGATACTGATCGATAGTATGATTAAATACGCTTCCAAAATGATATGCCGTAAAATAATCAGAAATAGTCCAGTTATGCTCAGTCAAAGTTACAAAATATTCCTTTTTTAGGACTCGACCCGATTCTTATTACAATGATAAGGGGTTACACAATGTACACAATGGCCAAAATGGCGAAATATCTCGAATGAAACTTTTGAATACTGATCGATAGTATTTCTTCTCACTAACCAAAAAGTATAGTTGAGTCTAAAATCTGACAAAGAATACCCGAGCTGGAGTCATGAAAAGTTCTTTTTTTTCACATAGTAGTGAATATTTTGAAAAGTTCTGAACCATGAAAAATCGTTGGTCAAAATAGATGAAGTTGAAGTGAAGTCATGTGCGGTGTGAGTATTTCGTATGTTCTCGTTTTTTTAGACGTAGAACCTTTTTAATACCTTACATTTCAATAAATAGCTTACAATAACTCGCACATGGCGCTTTAACAAAAATAAATTATGGGGACACATCGAAGCCGACAATTCACACACACATAGATACAAATACGAACAAATGGTGGCCAGATTGAAAAAGATTGGCTGAAAAAACGACGAAGAAGCAGCAGGACTAAAAAATGAGCAACTGAACTACCCAGCTGTGCATTCAAACGGCGCCAGACGAAAGTCTTTTTACAATAGCAACCCCTCAGAATACCTATATGAAAAACCATCAGAGGCAAAAACAAGGAAGAAACTTTGATGGATTTCAACGAGCTGTTGAAAAAGAATTATCAAATTGATCGATGCTCATAAATAATATGTCAGGTAGCATATAATGGCAATACAAATTATTTATAGCGCAGGTTTCCGAAATATGCAGCCGGGTGTTACTGTTAAGCCGTGCATAAAGTAAAAAAGGAAACTATTTTGAACAAACACCGTAGACCTCGATAACGCCGTGCAGGTTAATTTTCGCTTCGAGACAACTCGCATCTATACACAGGCAAATTTTCATTCATATTCATATAATAATATGTGTTAATGTGAATGAGTGAAAACGATGTGTCGTCCACTCATTGTATTAAGCGTGAGAGCTACACAGTAAGCACCCTTACCAAAGCAGTAAGTGTGTAATTGCATATCATGTATGGTTGACGTAGTCCTGGTTTTTTCTGGCTTTCATTGCAGTTAACAAATAAAACGTATACGCAACAGTAACGAGAAGGCTAGCGAAACAATTTTAGCAAGTGCGGGTGGCGGGCGGCCGGTAGAACGGAGTGCTGTTTTATTTGAGTTGATGGAATTGGAATACGTCCAAAACGAAAATTAAATTCAACAATTTGCGGTTTTTTAGACTAAAAAAAGGAATGGCCAACCGGACGGAGCAGGAGGTGCCATGCATCATCAACTAAAGGCAGCAACGTAACGATGTGAATATGAGCTGCATGTCGCTCTCTGTATGTGTGTGTATGTACGGAAGTGTGCAATTTGCTATTCTACTGATTGTTTTTTATTTTCAACGGAATGAACGTTTTTTGCACATCTCCATTAAATGTTTATACCATATTCAAATTAAAAGCATAAAAGGAAAATATTCACCCAACTACGTTCATCATCGATTTCGACTGGCAACTTTTAATTATATTTATTAGATTTTAGAATTATTATAAATTATAATTAGAATTTTTTAGACACTTCCCAAAAGTGTATCCGACCATTTATTATGCTATTTGGTTATTGAAACTAAATATTAATATTGATATGGAAATGAGCAAAAGGAGCGGCCAATTGTGGATTAAATGTGTGTAGCTGTTGCTGGCGCCTAATCGGCAAGGAGTTAGTCGTGGTAACTGAAACACACACGTGGAAAATTTTATGGTAATTACCTTTTTACCATGTTGTTGGCATTGGAGCAAATTTCATTGTTAGCATTAAGCTCACCCATTGTCTATGCAGCTGTTGTTGTTGTTGTGGGAAAACAAACCGCAGCGGGAATTGCCTTTGTCATGTTGTTGTTGCTGGCGTTGGTTTTGCGACGACTTCACATGCAGGCGAGTGCCAAAAATTTGTACAATTTGCAGACGATGCCGCGCTAGCGTTTCCCATGTGTAACGAATGTGAATGCCATATAAATTAAGTGCGGCGACAACTACAAAAAAAAAAAAAAAAAAAAAAACAACAGCAGCAATAACAACCACATGACAGCGGTGCAACGCAAAAAGGTAATTTTGTGAGTGGGAAATTTTAGTCCAACTACAGCAACAGCAGCAACAAAACAAGCAAACAACAATTACAACAAGGAGGCGGTTTTCGTGGCGCTGGCGGGGAAGGCTATGGTTAACCCAAAGTAAAACTGCGAAAAACATTTGCGTTTGACAATTTCTGAGAGTAATGTAGAAGAAAAAGTTTAGGAATAGTTGATCAGTGGGCAGATGTAAAGTGTGAAAAAAGTATCTAAGCAATCTTAGGAATATGACGAATTACAATCCATTTGAAGAAGCCAAAACATTGCCAACAATCAGCTAGCATCTTTAAGGAGTTCTAGTGCTTTATTAAATTGTGATTAATGATCAAATTATTGTAAGCATTTATCATTTCAGTATTTATATTCAAAAGAAATTAATGGTTATTTACTAAATCCCAATACAAATTCATGACCCTATGTTTACAGCGAATAATTATTTGCTTTACCTAATTCACGAAGAAAAATGTTTCTGAAATATGGAGCCAATCAGTATATGGCATTCATTTAAGACAACAGAATCAGATTCAAATTTTCAGGTCAAACAAATGCAATAAATTACGTAGATTCTTAGCATTGTGGCACAAATCAGAGCCACCTTGACAGAAAGAAATAAGGCCCAGAGAGCAGTAAAACCCATTAACAATTACTTTGGGTGTTTTGATGTTTCTACGTTGACCGTTTTTTATGCCAAAATGGAAGGCAGGAACCCAAATGATAACCTAATTAACCTGCTCACCTTTTATATATTTTTTATGAGAGCGGCTATTTGACAGCTGGGTCCGTTTACTTTTGCAAAGAAGGAACAGCAATAATAATAAACTGGAACTGTTGTTACAACCGAATTACAACAAAATGTCAAACAATTGCCGCCAACTTATAGAAGAAACTTTTGTAAAGCCATTGGTACTGATGTAACCATAATTACACACAGTCAGTCAAGGACTCCACAGCGCGCATTCAGCAGCGTGGATAAAATGGCTACAAACGTTTCAGCAGGCCATGACATCTACATCTCATTCGGCTTGGTTGTATATCCAATGCATACGCGTTTTTAATTTCCCAACAATTTATCGCTGCTTCCGTTTCAATTTTGGGCCCAAGAGCTGCCATTCAAAGCCATTCCGTTAACTTCCGTTGTATTGGTATGGAACTCGACATTGGCACTCGCACTCGCGCTCGGACTCGGACTCTACATCTGTATCTGTGCTGTTCTGCGGCTTGTAATTGCTAATATCCGCTTTTAATTAAGCAACTTCCTTTTCCCCATTGTGGTGCGGATTGTTGGGTCTGTGGACTGTTTTTTGAGCTGGCTTTTGGGTTTTAGCTTCGGGCATTGGGATTCCTTTTTGTTTTGGCTTAGCATTTTCAGCTGCCTTTTCGTTTATGTATGTATATTTACGTTTTATATTTTTTTTTCTTGTGACTGGGGCACTGACTGTGCATACCAAATATTATGATATTGACCCAAAACTCTGGCGTAGTCAGAATAATTTGTAATTTGGGTTTTTTATTATTTTCTCTGTAAGTTCCAGCTTAAAGTTTAATTTCAATTAACTTAAACAAACAAGGTTTATGTAATTTTAAGCAACTTTTGAAAATAAGCGAATGAAATGGAGTATACAAAAACCAGCTGGGCAGTCGTGTGTCGTGGTCGCTTGCCTCGCCATCAATAAAGATACACAGAGCGTATCGAGTGCCTTGGTTGGCCCAGTGCCTTGACATGTCCTATGCACCGTAACGTATGCAATAGAACTGTGTAACACGAGCCGGTGACGATGGATAATAGCAATAGCAACAACCACAACAACAGCAACAGCTACACGTTTGATTGGGGTCAATTCAGCATGGCAGACGCAACAGCAAAAACCCTCCCCCCACCGTTTTTGTTCGGGGCAATTTTTGGTATTTGCTTTTTGCTTGGCACCGTTTTTTTAAGCAACTGTAGTGCGTGAATGGCTAGTCCAGAATGCAACGAATTGCGATGGTATAAATAGCCGTGCCGTGTTTTGTGCTGTAATACAAACAAAACATCGATGTCTCTCACAAATGCCTAGAAATATCTGTAAAACATTAAGTTTTATATACTTTTTTGAGCATACTTGCTAACGTAATCTTAAAAGATTATCAGCTTAAAAAGCATGCCAGATAAATTGCCAGAATGCTAGTGTAAACTATAGATTTACACTGTTAAATGAATATTACACATCTCGATATCACAGAGCTGGAAGATAGTATGAGCATCATTATCATGTGGCTGACTAGCTGCATTGAGGTTTTATTCATGAGTTGGGCGCATGGACTAATAACACCTAATGGAGGTTACAGCTGGAGCCATCTGCAACGTCGAATCAAATTGGCATTGTTCTCGCTTAAGTGCCAGCAAGTAGGCTCAATCCCTCATTTACAATTGCGTTTTAATGACCAAACAACAGCAACATCAACAGCAATCCTCAAACCTATTTGACTACCTTACCAGTGGCTGCTGGTAAGAGGCTTAGACAAGTTGTTTTTGCTAGTGTAGTTGCTGTTGCCGAAATGAATACGAAATGAGCGCAAAACAGATGCAAAGCTTGGTCAGTTGAATGGACTCAGACATCTGAGTACCAACCAATTTTCCACATGCACGCTTGCAAACGCATTTATTTAGTGAAGAATATGTAAAGCACCTGCTCCAGTTACTTTTTGGCAGCTTTATAGTTTAAAGGTGAATTTATTGTTGCATGATTATGCCCACCTCAATATGCTTCTCACATTCATATTCATGTCTGTATTTATAATTAAAATAAAGTTAGGGTAAAGCATATGTTGACCTGCCTTTAAAGAACAAGTCTTGAGTTAAAGCCAAGTTAAATTATTGCAGGGGCACTGACCGCCAAGCACAAGTCGCTTGCTTGTGTATATTAACACTAGTTGCATTTGCTGTGCTTGCTGAGCGTTCAGTTTATTGTGACAATCGGCTCACACGCATTTCTATGGCTTCGCATTACTTGTCTTGGGAATTGAATTCTAGTTAACGCACCAGGCGGAGCCGCAAATAAATCTGAAAAACTGCAATCTGATACTTTCGAAGTACTTCTACAAGAAACAACAAACACAATACGCTTCTGATGATTCTGACTGCCACTGAGGCGACTGGGGCAGGTAAATCTCAGTCACATTGGCAGCCAGCACTTGTGGCACACGAATCACCCTATTCATTGCCTTGGCAGCAACCAACTGTTGCCGTTATAGCCTGTCGGCACTTTTTCAACAATTACTCAGCTTTACGATTCATTAAATCTTTATGTTGCCACCAGAATGGATTAAAATGCAAGGACAGTCTGGCTCGCCATCCTTGCCTGCCACTGACAGTGTGTACTGATATACTGATGGTGTAATGGATGCGACTAATGGTGCACAACGCTCGAGGCCGAGTCGAGGAGAGGCGCAATAGAATTGCAAATTATCAGACAAATGCTGTCCTTACGAAATACACTACAATTTGGTCGGTGGACAAGAACTTGTCAATTTGGTCACAATTGGCGCAGCACAAAACACAAATTTTTTTTCTAATATTTTGTTTTATATATGCGTATAAAATCAAATTCAGTGTCAAATGCGACTTACTTTTAAGCAAACGGTCAGCAAGGATATGTGCTTATCTGGCTAGTAAATAGTAAAATATAATCATAAAGTTGTGCGTGTATGAAAGACAGCAGCATAACATAAACATTATATGTCGGGCTGCGTTAAATAAAATCATATTTTAGTTAACGAACAAACACTGAGATAAGCTTCCTCTTCTGCTTATTCTGCTACAGTTGACCCACCCAAAACATATGCAAATTTTGGTGGGCGAAGGGGAGTAGCTGGAGGGTCACAAACAATGACAATGGCCAGTGTGTCAACGTGTTCATGTATATGTCCGATGTTCGTGTTCACTGGGCGATAGAGAGCAACACACAGAGAAGCAATTTCGTTGTTGTTATGTAATCTTTTATGTCCATTGGTATATTTATGCAGGTAGCTGTTGCAACTTTATTTTTCCTGCTTAGTCTCTGCTTGTTGCTATTGTTTTATTGCCGCGTATCTCGTATGACTGTCTTGGCCGACACAGGAGATGTGCCCAACATTAAAGTTTGTAGGCAAACAGCTTGTGAAAATAATTTTCATTTGTAAACAGTAACAGTAAACGTCTTTTACACAGAAGCAATTAACCTTTTGATTCCTCCATGGCCTGGTTCACACAGTGCCTCGTACAAGGCAACAGGACCAAAGGACACGAATTGAAATTGCATCTGAACTGGCTTTAGGGTTTCTTTTCCATAGAGTAAAGGAAAATAAAACCTGCTTTGTATACAATTTTGCCATTTACCGCTTCCGACAATCAATATAAAGCCAGGCGATAACAATCTACGCATCGCACACAAAACTCAAACTCAAGACTGCCCTCGCCAATTCTGACCAGCTAAAAGCTACCCTCTACCAAGCTTATTAACAAATACACGTAATCTTTACTATATCGATTCGCTATGTAGTCATCGTTGTATAAAATAAATTTTACTTAAGTTATGTTACATCGTCTTATACAATAGCCCATACTGATTTGTTAGATCCTTTCTAGAGCATTTTCAATGGGTATGTGCAATACCAAAATGAAGCATTTTCCGTCAGACAAAATGCGTTGTTAAACATGCTTTGGGTCAATATCATAAGCCGTGATATTTGTAACCGACAAAATGTTAGACAAGCACTTCTGTTGTCATTGAGGAAAAGGAGGCGTTGATGAGCAAAGCGGTCCTTTACCCGTACGGGTAATAGAATGAATACGTTCCACCTTGTGCGGGTTTTTGGGGCTGGCTATAAAATGTGAAAGCCACAACAATTGCATTATCCTGTCTCGACAGTTTTTCTTCAGCCCCTTTACTTGTGTACGAACGTGCATATACGTTCCATAAATTGCTTTTAGAATGTGCTTATTTTGTCATTTATGTCTTATCTCTATGAAGTTTACCGAAAAAAAAGAAAAGATTTTATTGCCAAGCCCAGAAACTATCATGAACTGAACATGCATATCAAGATTTTAGGCTTTTGTTGCAAAATGAACAATTTTAATTCGTCTTCAATTAGCGAGCGTATTTACTTTACTCTGTAGTTGACAGCGGTTAAAAGATGGGTAGTGAAGGCACGGTTAAAGTAGATGGTCTTTAGATTCAGAAAATAATTGGTTGTTAAAAAGCCTAATCTTAGTTACAGTATAGAAAAAGTTTACTTTCCTTCGCACGCCTACCGCTGAATGGACGAAAGTTGCGCCCTCGAACAGCGTTAAATTTATTTATTATCATTGTCAGCATCATCATTTGGGCAAAGTGTCATTTAGATGGAAGAAACAACAACAGCAGCAACCATGGAAACGGAAACAAGGCGGCAACATGCCACAAAATGACAAAACGAAGCGTAAAAAAACAGGCAGTAACAAGAACGTCGCAATTTGCGTAAGGCACACAAATGCCATCAAGTTCACAGCTAATGGCTAGGGTGTTCTGGCTGTGGATTCCAGAATTCAGGAATATCAGGACTGCACAAGCCGTCGTGGGATCGAACAGAACCGAACCGAGCCGAAAAGCGGAATGCATATGGCAAGTGGCAAGTGGAAAGTGGCAAAACACAGTTTGTATATCTAACAAAAGTAAAAGCACAGGCCGGTCGAAGGAGCTCGACGCTATTGGGGTTGCTGTTATGAGGGGTGACACTGCCAGCCGAAAGGCGACCAGAAATAATGTACGCATTAATTCCTCATTTAAATTCAACGGCGCGTACGACGCATTAGTTGCGTCAAGCTCCACAACGCCCCAGCTCCTCTCTCACCAATCTACCCAGAAGTATCCTAGCAACCCTGCTGCTGCCGCTGCTGCTGCTGCTTCTGCTTCTGTTGTATGCGACTATATGTAGCATACTTTTCGGCACTGCCACTGTGACACTTTCGTATTGAAGTGCTTCTCGATTGCCTAAGAGCGAATTCCGTTCCTGGGCGAAAGTGATCAACGTCGTTTCTCATTTTCCATCCTACTTCCTCGCAGCTGTTTCCTTGTTTCAAACTACTTATGTGAAAGGTTGCTGCCGCTGTTACTGCTTGAGCAGTCGGCAACTTTTTAAATTAGCATAATGCCTGAAATTATGCAACGCCTTTTGTGTCAGACACTTAAGTTGGTTTTCAGTTGTTACTTCTGCTTCTTCTGTTGCTACTTCTACAGTTGCTGCGACTGCTGTTGATGTTGTGGCACTTTAAGTGCACTTTGCGCCCCCAAAAACAAACAACAGTTGCAGCAGAAAACAAAAACAAAAACAAAAACAAAAACAACAATAGCAATAACATCGCGACATCAGCAGGGGGCGTTAGCTGGGTCCAGACCAATCCAGAGAAAACCAAGAAGTAAATCAACGCATTACACTTTGTAATGTGGCTTCCAGGGTTGGTGTATAAATGTGTGTGGATGCGCTTGTGTGCAAAGTACTGATAATGCCAATAATTCAATTATCCGTTTTGTATCTCCAGCTATGCTACTCTAGCTGTTAGTAGCCTGTCGTTTGTCGTTGGCTTATTGTTATTGCCAAACCAACTGACTTGCTGATATTGTTTTTGTTACTGCTGCACTCGCATTGAGCAGTTACTTGCAGCCAGACAGATAAGAAGCAGAAGCCACACAATGAGATGTCAATGGCAACAATTGCTGCAATAATCAAAAAATGCACTAAATTTATCAACTTCTGTGACAGACTTAGACTTCCTTGGTCTAATAAGCGGCGAATAGCATGTTGCATGGATAAATAACTTTGGCGAATATATCTTTTAATTCTAAGTGATTTCTTTCTTCATATGTTTTTAATAATCAAACAGAACGGGTTTATGGCTCCTCCTACACAAACTAGGCAGACGACTGAAAATTTTCGTTTCCTTATCTGCATTTATGTGCCTCTTTCATTGCTCAATTCTCGTTGCTGTGCTTAAAAGCTTCTTAAATTGTTGAGCTTAAAGGGCCTGGTCACGATGACATTAATTGTGGGTATAATTTCATTACGTTTCGTTCATTAAAACTTTCAAAATGGCAGCCCCAAAAGTGGCGCAGAAGAAAGAAAAAAACAAAAAACCAAAAAAAGAGGAAATGCTGAACACATCCCAGGGGGCTTATGAGGCGAAGCTCTCTGGAATTATGGCTCATTAAATGACATAATGCAGATACACATACATACATAATGAAAATTTGGTATATGGTGTGATTGTGGATAGCATACTTTCCAAGTAAGTTAGCAGCTGCTTCTCGGGGTAGCAAATAAAAACCGCAGGCTCTGCCGCTAGCTGGCGTCTGCTAATATCTTTCTAATACACAAACACGCACAGAATATTACAGAAATACACAATCCCAGAGCTCAGAGAAAAGACAGCAGGGCGCCCAAGACATGTGCCGCATAATAGCCTTAACAAGATTTTTTGGCGTACTCGTCCTCGTCCTCGTCGACGTCGTAGTCGTCGCCGTCGTCGTCATCGTCGTCTTCGACGTGCCTCTTAACTGCCGCTGCGTCTTTTTCAATTACACACATAATTAAATATGTTTAGTCTGTCTCTATATCTGACTCACTATGTGTGTGGGCGTAGAGTCCCGGGGGGCGTGTGACAGCATAGGTAAACATTATCGACTGTATGTGTATATGTGCCGGCAACAACTTAAAATCTCTCCCAATTGTGCAATAGACTCAGTCTTCGCTCATATCACATTTTGTAGATTTTAATAAACATGCTGATAATTAAATTTAATCGTAGGCTTTTATTTAACATTAGCATTGAAAACATTTGGGCGCACATGTTCGCCACCTTCTCATTCCCTCGTCTCTCAATCTGTATTTGCTGTGGGCCAAATTCAATTTAATTTTATCCCAAGCGCCAAAGAGTCTAAAGAGAAGCTGCTCTGAATGGCAATTGGAGGGCTTTCAATTCGTGCAAACATTGTGTCCGCCTTGTTTATTTCAGTTGATGTGTCTAGTATCGTTCAGCTCTGGAGTATTTAATATCATTCGTTACGCGCTCTCTTTCGAACACTTGCAGATATTTTTCAAATTAATAAATCGATTTTCAATTATTGTCAAGCTTAAAACCACATTTTCTTACCGTAATTTATTTTCATTTTCCTTTTATTTTTTATTTTATTTTTATTTTATTTTTTGGTACAACTCCTATTTTCTTATTTAGGTAAGTTAGGATTTGACTTGACCAAGAAAAAAAACTTGGTGTCTGCTAGATAAAACAAAAACAAAATGTTGCTCGCTGGCGGCCATAAGGTGTGGAACAGTAAGCATCTTGAGCTGAAAGCCAAGCTGGCGAAAGTGAAAACCTCATTTTAAGTGCGAAAAACAACACACACAGACGAAAAATATGGTGACACAAAAACCAAAGCTAAAATGGACGCAACGGAAATTAAGATTTTTTTTATGCGGCCAACTTGTGCCATAGATTAAGCCATTTGGCTCTGACATATCCTTCGTTCAGTTGTGCCCTTGTTGTGCACTTGCCACATAAATTGTCCGCAAAAAGTGTGCAAAAGTATTTCCCACCCACACAAAGAGATAGCAAGAAAAAAATAGAAGAGGAACCCATGAACGTTGCAAATAAATTTCTATTAAATACAAATGAGCAAAAAGTTTTTTGCTTAGCCGAAAAGTTTTTGAAGCCACACATCAGCTGGATTATAGATTGACACCAGCTTTCTAGGCTAGGTATACATGAATGTTTCCAACAACTTCGCCATATCCACAGTTTGTAGATACTTAATTATGTTGTGTTGCTTAAACTATAGCCTTACATTTATGAATATAATACAATCAGCTAGATAGCTTTAAAGGATATCCCGTCAGTTGCAATACCAGTGTAGGCAGCCATGCTATGTGTTGGCAAATACCAGAACTGTGCACTCGCTACACATCAATCACTGGCCCAAGGTGCTTCATTTCAGTTACCCATATATACTCAAATGTAGTCGGATATTTGGCGATTCGCTTCTGATATTGTTTGGCTCTCCACCATGACCAATTTAAAAGTCGCGTCCTAATCTTCCTGGCACTGCTCTCCGTTTTGGGCAGGTGATTTGTTGGCAACGCCGTTGGCGTCAAAGCACATAACTCAAAATGCCATTTCTGATAGCATCCTGTACGATGGCGATGGCTAGTTTAGTCTCCGACGTAGACTGAGACTGAGACTCAGATCAGCCTTAGCTCAGCTGGCATTTGCATTTGTTTTAGATGTATTTTCGTGCTTTGTCTTGTGTGTGTTTTGTCGGGAGTGTTTAAACAATATATCAAATTCAGAACAGCGGGCATGCATGTTACATTTTATTTAGATTTTTGCACATAGATAGTGCTGCATTGTCTGACTGAAGTGTTGCTGGTCAGGAAATGGAAACTAAGTGCAGCAGCCGCACATTAATCATGGAATGCAGCCCCGCGTCGCTTCCTCGCTTTCTCGTTTCCTCGCGCTGAGACTCCAACGCCGCAGTGCTGATTCATAAACCATTTATAGTTTTCTCATGTTGTTATTGTAGTTGTTGTTGCCTCTGTTCGTAAATCGCACACGCAACTTGTTTGGCGACTTGAAAGGGTTAAGAAATTTATGTGTTGCAATTATTTTCTTGAAATAACACTTAAAGTGATTTACCGAGCATGTTTGGAGAATAGGAATGAAAAGCAAAATAGCAAAGCTAAGCGAATGTAGAATACGCAACTCCAAAAAGATCCTGTGGATATGCTATTTATTCCAGGTCATTGATTTGCCCCTTTTGTATTGTACTTAATAAGATTTGTTAGGCAGAAATGGGTTGCCGGTTTGGGGAAGACTAACAGCCCATAATATTGGTCATGTGTGCAATTTGTAGCACCTTTCAGTGCCTGTTGCTGCACCTTAGCTACAAATTGTTTCACTAGACTAATGAGAAACCTTTTTTATCTATTGTAATGTTTGATGCCTGTAAGGGGCAAGTTAGCATGTTATTGAAACAAATGCAAAGAAACGAACACTAACTCAGTCGGTATGACTGCAGCGTTATTAAAATCTTTATTACGAAGCAGCGACGCCAGACCAGCTGCAAGACTGCAAGTAACACTATTAAGGAACACGTTGTTATTCGGGGCGTTTAAGTGAACTTTATTCCTGTTGGTCGTGAACCCAAAAGTATGCAGGGCTATTAAATCTGCTGTACAAAATTTTAACATGTAATTGCGTTAGAACATAAAACATAACTTACTATTAATGGTTTTATTTCCTTGACGCCCAAAAACAACACCGCCACAGGTCACTAAATTATCAATTTAATGCTCTTGAAAATTCTCGAGCATCATTGAAAATTCTTGAACAACATTAAACAAGGCAAAGTGTAGTAAATTTTGTAGGTATTATATTAAAACTGTTCGCGTGAAATAACATTTCTTGGCCTTTGTTACCATACTCTAGCAAAGACGAGTTTCTATAAAAGAAGAGTTCAGAAATAATATTTTATATCGTGCTAACAATTGTTTTTGTTGTTTCCATTATATTTGCAGACTTGTTATGAACTGGAGCGCTACTTGCGCGACGAACCTAAACATCAGAGCTACAAAAAGATACACACAGATCTCGATTCTGCCTGGGACATATTCTCAAGACCGGCACGCTTGTTGGAGGAGCTTAAAATAAAGGAGAGCCTGGACACAATATCGACTACCTCATCTGTGTCTTCCAACTGTTCAGGCATATCGTGGGATAGCAATGGGTCACAGGCACTCAGCTGCGCAGTCCTTGTTAAGCAGGAGCGCATTGATGAGGACGACGAGGAAGCGGCACATGTATTATCTTGTAATGAGAAATTGGACGTGCTGTTTGCTGCACCACCCTCAGCCATATCGCCCAATCCTAGTGTCTGCAGCGCCGGCAACATGACGCCTACCAGCAACACCAACACCGTTAGCAGCAGCACCGTGAGCATAAGCAGCAGCAATACCAACTGCAATACTATCACCCTCAGCTCTAGTAACAGTAATGCGCCGGCTATTAAGGTCCGAGTGGTACAGGCCAAATCGCAGAGGCAGTATCATTTGGGTCAAGGTCACGTGCACGACTTTCTGCTTCCTCCGCTAACGCCGCCGTCATCTCCCGAGTCGAACCTTCGCAGCCATAATTATGCACAGCCGCCACAGCAGAGACCGCACCAAATCGATGCCAATGAGTTGGCCGCGATCCTCAAGCAGCAGCAGCAACGACAGCAGACTCCAGCAGCAGCAGCAGCAAATTCCACACCCGCGTCCGCCATTCTGCACTTCAGCAGCCAAACGCCCGGTGCCAAGAATTCCTCTTTGACGCAAGCCACAACGTTGCAGCTGCAACAGCAGCAGCAACAGCTGGCTGTGCAACATTTAAGCATATCGCCGCAGGTACTAAACAAAACTAGCAACAGCAGTTCGGTCAGCAGCGTCACCAATAATAATAACAGCAGCAGCAGCAACAGCAACAGCAGTGTTGATCATTCGCCGAACAATCACAACAACATTCCGCGTAGTACAATCGTGCGGCTGACCACAGCCAATGGAACACCTGGAGCCGCTGGCATCAGCTTAGCACGTGTCATACAAATGCAAAACAATGGCAATGCTAATGTTGCTGCTGTGCTTAGCGCAGCAGCCAACAGCACTAACAGCAACAATAACAACAGCAGTAGCAATCTTGGCACTACAACATCTATGCAACAGCAATCGGCTTCACAACAGCAACAGCAGACGCCACAAATTGTTGCCGTGGTCACATCACTGTCTGAAAAATCAACAACTGGTACGTATTGATCTCCCCCCACTTTATATCCCGTCTACGCCACACTCCTTAATCAAGTTAATTCCACAGCTTCTACCAAAAATCATCACCCGCGCCAGCATCACATCGATCACAGTCCGGACGCCAAACGTCGGATACACAAGTGCCAATTTCTGGGCTGCAAAAAGGTCTACACGAAAAGCTCACATCTGAAGGCGCACCAAAGAACCCACACAGGTGAGATGCCACACGCATTCAACTTAATTTTGCATTTTCTGACATATAAAGTTAATACAAGATTGTTGAGTGGAGAGAAATTGCGATAAATTTTGCATGGTTTGCGCACATTAAACAATTCAACAATAATGGTGTAGTTAATACCATAGCAAACATTTTTCTGACAAAAAAAGAACAACTACAACGACATAAATGTGCAACTCTGCTTTGGGTTGCTGCTCCCTATTAATAAATCAGAGTCCTGCGAAAACAACATAACAGCCCCAGAGAGCATCGCGTCGGTGACCTGAACAGGAGAGCAACACAGGACAGGACAGGACAGGACACAAGTGACACGTTGCATTGTTTTACTGCTATTGTCCCAATATTTCCACACAGCCAACAGAGCGAACGTTGCTGCAGAAATATCAGAAATATATACAAAGTCAAGTGCAAAGGGCGGGCAACCAAAAACATCCTTGAATGACAGTAGACGAGGCTTGAAATTTCAATAAAAATCGCATAATTCAAAAATGAATTATTGGTTACACGCATACATACTCGCATACTCATGCATTTCCACACAGATTAAACCTAGCGCTGAAATGTTATTTTATTGCTGCCACCATCAGCATCAGCAATTCAAGAGTCAGAGGATGGAAACCATATTAAACTCATCCATTGATTTGTGTGCACACGCATTCGCATCTGTATGTATGTCTGTGCTGTATGATAATGCGTTTTACAAGAGTTTTTGCAGCATGCGCTTAACCCATAAAATATAACAACCAAATTTTTGTAAATTGTGCAAAAACAAATAAGTGCATTAACTCTGCATATGTCCTTAACTGTTATTCCTAAATTTAATTGAATGTACCAATTTCATTTAATGCATTTACATGACTTGAACAAATATAATTCCTAAACTAGACTGGGAGTAAAGAATAGTAGGCATTTGTCATCTGTCTTTATGTTTAAATAGAATACAAGTTCTCCTTGTGGACTGAAGCGGGTTAGCTCCACGTCGGGCATGATTAAAAAACGATTTCTGGTCTCTTGACTCTCTTGTGAGCAAGCCCCCTCTGTTATATTGAACTCCATGCTAGACTAAACAAAACAATAACTGATTTTAAAAGTCTTTAACAATCAACAAGTTTGCAGAGTGTGAAAAAGCTTATAGGCTCTTAGTTTTCCGTTTATCTTTAAAAGTCAAAAGTTTTTACTTTATAAAAACAATAGCCGTTCAGAGAAGAGAAGCATCTAGCTAGAGGGAGTAGTGTGTTAATTGACCCCCCTTCCGGAATGTTTGCTCTTTTAATATAAGTTGTAGTTATTGTTGTTGTTGCCTTGTTGATGCTTATTTTCGTTTTTTGTTTCCAGCACTTTAGGCATCCGCGTTAGTGCATTGAGTGTTAATTTATAAGTAAAAGTTTTGTGCTCAAGCTTATAGGTTAAAGGTTTTAGATGTGTGCAAAAATCAAGCTTGTTCCAAACTAACCTTATTGCTTAAAAGGACCTGATTAAGCTGAGTAATTAGTTATATATGAAACAAGTTAATACGAAATAAATCAAAGGCAAGATGTTTTCAGACGAGACAAGATTAAAACTCTTGATTGTCCGACGCTTTTACAAAATGGAAATTTTTTCTACCTTTGGTTTTCAAAGGACCCACAAAAAAAGTAATTATTTGAATGTCACCTTAGAGACCATGCATAAAACGAAATTAAAGAATCACTTTCATGAATTACGCTTTACACCATTTCTGGCACATTTTTCGGAAGAGGCCCTGCTTTAATTTCGAGAAACAGTACAACGTTATTGATGATCAGCTATTATTTAGATGTACAATCGGGGGCGATTTTTATTTCGGGTATGGGTTCAGAGCAGGCCAGAAGTCAGCTGGGCATACATTAATTTAATTTGGGAGCCTTGATTGCGGTGCCAGTCAGTTTAAGGTCTAAGCGTAAATTAAATTAATTAGAAAACAACAACGATGGTGCGAATACTTTACAATTGATAATCAATTAAAGCGCACCGCATAAAAATTGGCAATAAATGTGCGCAGTGCGCAAAAGATTTCAATTAGTTTAACGCTACGGCTATAAAAACAACAGACAGAGTTGTGGTTAGCCTGTGCTTTGTAATAGCTGGTGGGAGTAAGGTGGTGCCATTAAGAAAAGATTACCAGTGCAATCAACCGGATAGACGCAAGCAGACCATAAAAATTGTGTTGAGTGCAAAAGCCGAGAAGCCGCATAGCGCATAAAAGAAAAGCTAAAGAATTGCGTGCAGTGTGCACTCTGCAGTCTGCAGTCTGTAGCCTGCAGTGAAAGGAATGCCGAAACCTCTTTTTACACCGCGCATTGCATGTCGCTCACCAAGGCATTCTTTCCTTCCTATTGGCTGCTGACATTAAAACCCAACGCCAGCAAAATTTATAAAATATTAACTGGCTCGGGGCTATACGTTAAGCGGCCGCTGCCCTTGCTACTGCTGACTGCAATTGCAACGCCCTTCCCTTCCCTCAAACACTTTACAAACGCGCTAACAATATGCGAGAAAGGAGTAACTTTATGTATAGAAACAAATAGCTGAGGTTAAGTTTTAACTATGTTCGCAACAATAAATTAACAATGGCGCGATTGAAATAAGAATAAGAAACTCTTTAGGAAACAGAAAGCTATAAAATTGCTTTAATACGACCACTAAATGATTGTAAAGCTACTTCAAGAACTTTATAAGACAGATTGCAAGTAAAGATATTTGTAGACAGCTGAATATATAAAAAGTTGATTGAACTATATAGATTTGCAGGATAAATTCGAAGAGTTTTAATCCAAGGCTATAATAAACACGAATTTGTGACACGATTTTTGTAACTGGGTGTCTTTCGAATGCACTTTAATATGAGACTCTCGGGACGTAGCTGTATCTGCACGCGCAGTGTTTTGTGCACTTGACTGTGATTTACGCAGGCTAGAACGTAAAAGAGGCGAAAAAATGCCAAAAGTCAATGGCAAAGCGTTTTACCAGGAACCCATACACGAAGCCACCCACAGCCACATGTGCACACTCCTTGTGGGTGTAAGTGTTTTTCGGGCACCCTATTTATTTATAGCCCCTGCTTCGATGTCTCGCTCACAGTTCTGACAACATGCCAAAGTGCAAGTGGCAGGACACCCACAAGCAGGGAGTGAAATGTCCCATGTTGCAACGCCCCGACGCATCGCTGGACGGACAGGGCTTCAGCAATGGGCAGAGAGTAAACAAATGGAAATTAAGAGAGCGCTGTTTGCTGCTCGGTGGGTCGTTGGCGAGTCGTTTGTTTCGTCAGGCAAGCAAGTTGGCCGCAAGTGCATAATGTGAAATTGAGCACGGAAATATCACACATTTCCGCATGCATTAAGTTTTAAGCTGTGTATATATACTATGTACTTTATATATATATATATATATATATATATATATATATATATATATATATATATATATATATATATATATATATATATATATATATATATATATATATATATATATATATATATATATATATATATATATATATATATATATATATATATATATATATATATATATATATATATATATGCTTGTATATATTAGCTACGCTGTGGTGTGCGTTACAAAGTTTTCCACTCAGCTTTATGTATTTTTCTTGGCTGTCGTCTACTTTGCCGGTTATCTGGCTCCATTTTCCACCGCTTTTCTCCACAGCGGCAACGGCGGCAATTTCCTGCCTTGGCTGCTGTTTGTCTTTTAAACTCAAATAATTTTGCCATTTTTTCTGGCACAACTGTGTACTGTGTACTATGCTCTGTATTCCACTCTTTGTGCATTTTTAGGTTTTATACTTTTGTGTGAAATTACAACTTCTGCATTTCCTTTTCCTTTCTGCCTGCCTGCCTGGCTGGCTCTCTGGCTCGCTGGCTGGATAACTGGATGGCTGCATGGCGCTTTTGAGCTCTGTTACTGGCACCGGGTCTGTTCTGTAACTGGCTTTCGGCGCATTGGCTACTGTTTTTGCCGTATCCTTTGAGGCTTTTGGCACGCATGAAAACTGTTGGCAAAGGGATTCGCGATTTGGCAAACCGTTTCACTGACTTCGATCTTCACGTAAATTTCGATGGCCGACATTTCATTATATTTTTTTAGTTTTAATTTTTTTTTATTTCATTTTTAATTGTCTTGAATTCCGCCGATTACTTATTCCTTTGCATTTATTCATTGTTATTGAGAGTACGCAGAAAATATTTTTCAATAATTTTACAAACAATACAATTATGCTCGAGGGTACATTTGTCATGAAAACTATTTGACTACGATTTAAAAAACTTAAAATTATAATTTTAAAAATTTCAGCCACTATGCACCTCACTGAGAGGCTCTCGCCCAGCAGAACGTTGAAAAAACTTTTTTCATTTCGCTGCCGTAAAGTATAAAAATTACGGCGTCCTATCCCTGCTACCGTTTACCCACCAGCTCTTTCGTTTCGTACCTTGGAATGTGCTCTATATTGTGTGCTATATATTTAATAATTTTTTGCTGGCTGCAACAGAACAAATTGCAGCAACTTATACTACATTCAACGCTTGATACAATTTTCAGAGAGTAACTTATTTAATAAGTAGAGACTAAAGATTTTTATGCATTTTCATTAAATCTTCTTAACAAACTTCTGTCATTGTAGGTGAGAAGCCGTACAAGTGCTCCTGGGACGGCTGCGAATGGCGCTTCGCTAGGAGCGATGAGCTAACTCGACATTATCGCAAACACACTGGAGCCAAGCCCTTTAAGTGTCGCAATTGTGATCGCTGCTTTTCCCGGTCCGATCACTTGGCCCTGCACATGAAGCGCCACATGTGAAGAGAAATCTGAATAGAAAGTGAGCATTACAGCAACTGTGTGCCATCAGAATCAGAATGATAGAGCGATGAATGATAGAGTTAAAGCGCTAATTAATCAAAATCACACATCACACAAGCACAAGCAATGAAAACAATGGAAAAGAACAACAAAACAAAATTTGAGAAGCTAAAGTCCGATACAAATTTGTGTTTCCGTTACTCTTATTGTTGTATTTATATTCTTATCCCCTTTTATTATCGTTTCGCTTGAACAATTTATTTGTTATTTGTTTTATTTCATTTTAACGTTTAAGCATAAATAAATTTTACTTCCATTTGCATTTAACTTGTTGACATCAAATATTTACCAAAGCAACATAATTTTTTCTAGTAAAATATAAAAAAAAAAATATTTAGCAAAAAAAGCAGTCATGAATGAACTTATAATCCACATTCAAAATATGCATTAGAAAGAAGAAGAAAAATTAAAAATATAATAAACACAATTAATAAAATATATATTTTTGTTTTGTTTGTAGCGAAAACAACAAATATTGTAAACACTGCCAAAACAAACAAAAAATTTTAATTTAAAAACGACAAAATGTTAATATACATTTACATATACAAAGATTTAAATTTAATTAAGAAATTGCATCGTACTGGCTGAGGTACAACAACAACAAAATACAGCAAACACAAGTGCAAAATATGTTTTAAACAAAAAATGAAATGCTTATATTTTCTTACTTTAATTTAAATGTATTTTAAATTTGTATAATAATTGTTGTAAAGGTTGATTCTATGTAGAATGTATGTCAAGAAAGTCGAGCAAATCGAAGTGCTTAGTAAATCCCATTTCTGGCGCTACAAATTGATATTTTCAAATAGGTCCTGTTAATATAATTGTATTTATAACGCACATTTCTGTTTTTGTGATGAAAAGTATTATGATGAGTTTTTAATTTGAAAAAAATCTAAAAGCTATTTTCTATTTTTCCGATTCGACATAAATTTTACTATATTTTTTAAATTTTTACAAATTTTACAAATTCTTCTTAATGTGCCTCATTAATTTAAAATATTGATGTAAATTAATTTAATAATCTTAAACTAATTTTTTTTATATGACAAAGATAGATGTATTTCAAAATTTCAGCAGGTCACAATTAACAGAGTTTAAGTATTCACTAAAGTTCCAAAAAAAAAGAATGAATAGAAAACAAATCTCTTGGAATTGCACCGAATAAGTTTTTTCAAGACGTGTAGAAATGTTTTTTACTTTCCATAGTGTGTGCTAATATTTTCTTAGATATGTGCTGCCTTTATTATGTAATGAACCACTTCATTTTGTTTATTTTTTGATTATTTTTAAATATTTTTAACAAAAATAAATACTACAAAACAAAAAAGCTTTTTATATATTATATTTTATTCAAATTTTTATTTTTCATATTTTATTCCCCTTTTCAATGCACGACAAAAACACAACACCACATCAAGGTATACAACATGTTCGAGCATATATTTATACATTCGAGAATTATGATTTGTGTGATGAGATATTCTGTGATCCAGACAACAAGAAATAACTATGGCAACATATACATATATCCACTTACATACAAAACAAGACGCGAATGTCAAAAGTGAAAATGACACACAACCATAATGTATACATATATGCATACTCATAAATTTATCGTTCATAGTTGTTTCTTGATTTTTTGAACATAATTCTCAATAATTGTGAAGTGAAAATTTATCACTTTTTAAAGGTTTGTGTATGGCTTGTGCTGTGTCATCTCAATGTTAATAAACAACATATAAACAATATATATATATATATATATATATATATATATATATATATATATATATATATATATATATATATATATATATATATATATATATATATATATATATATATATATATATATATATATTATTAATAAGAAGTTACAGACTAAAAGTTCCCCTTAAGATTATATTATCAATAAAAAGGTACAATTAGACTGGGTAAAAATTTCCAGTATCCTTTTTTGGCTTCCATGCGAACAAACCCAAGGAAATGCACTAAACAAGGTTATGATGTTGATAACACAACTATAAATATTTAAACAAAATAAAACAAAAATGTGTACGATGTGTCAAAAATAAATTCAATCAGTTTAGTGTAACTTTTGAGAAAAATGAAAAACCAGGCCCAAATCAAATATTTTGTATAGAAAATCCTTAAAGATTAAAGCAAAATCCAAAAAAAAAAAAAAAAAAAAAAAAACAATTAGATTATAATATATGGGGGCCTAAATATGAATAACATATAATTAGTAAAGTAATTATGTATGTATTTTACAATCCAACATTCAAATCGTAAACGAAGCATGTATTTTAAAAACGAAAGCAAAACAAAATTATATGTATGGTATGTATATATATATATATATATATATATATATATATATATTTTATATATATATATATATATATATATATATATATATATATATATAAATAAAGAAATAATTCTGTAAGCATTAAAACACAATAAAAGACTGGTCAACGAGGTGTTCCGCGTTTATGCAACAATTGCAACAAAAGTAAACAAAATTTAAAAATGTTAAGTAAAATGGGTATAAAACTCAAAACACAAATCCATATGTAAACATTTAGTCGAAAACTATCGTATTGCTAAATTCATTGCGAAATACACTAGCAAGCGGAAATTTTAACTGGTTAAGATTGATCCATTTGAAGTTCAGGTTGAGTCTTCGCGCTTGTAAAACTTATTTTTGACTGCAAAAACAGTCCCACTGACCCATATATATATATATATATATATATATATATATATATATATATATATATATATATACTCGTATATATATATATATATATATATATATATATATATATCTCGTATATATATATATATATATATATATATATATATATATATATATGTATATATATATAGATATATATATATAAATATATGTGTATATGTATATATATTGTCTACTAGTAACCATACGTAAGCTACCCGTAATGTTAATAATGTACGAATTTTAAGAAACGCTGAATGTGAGTCTAGACAGTACTAACAACAACAAAATATTTTAATCAGCACAGACACACATACTGATTATGTATACACATATAGTCTAAATTTAACAGTTAAACAGTTCGCATATACACAAAGAGAGCAGAAAATTTAAAATCATGAAAGAAGAGCAGACGATAATTCTCTAAACATTTTTTATAAATTTACAGTTTAGCAATAATATTGGATCGACGATCCGGTAAATATTAAACAAATAACACAGAAGAATTTGTGTTCTTACATTTTTGTTTGCATAAAGCTTGGCAAATTTTTACACTATGATTTAGGCAAGAAATTCTGCATATATATATATATATATATATATATATATATATATATATTTATTTATATATATAGTTAAAGTATAAACGTTTTACATAGCAATATAAGCGCATCAACTTAAACATTCTGTGTATAGTTTAGTGAAATGAAATAGTTTAATGTTAAATGAACTCCAATGAAAAATCAAAAATCAACTACTTAAACAAAAAACACAATAAATAATTTATGTATATGTAAAACAAAAACAGTGTATGGACAAAAGAACATATTTAACAGTTGTGTATGTATTAGAATATAAGAATTGAATACTGATGAATTGAACGGGGCATGCGAAGCATCTATACATTAAGACAAAGCATTTTGTATTTAAAACGTTTAAATTACTAGATACAGGATGGGCTGGATACATTATCGAAAAGGTCAGTCAATGAGTGTTTTTGAGTCAGCAGCAAATGGTGATTTATATAGATTTTTATAAAGATCTTAATTTAGCTTTTTTGTGAAATGTGAGTAAGCCTCTGCATACACACACAACCATGAAATTAAATTAAATAAAATTGTACACTTAAGACGCGTAATTGATATCAAAATTGACAAGTTTCAGCACAGGTAAACTAAAAATACATTTGAAAATAAATATGTATGTAAATAAATAAAATGGCATCAGTAACAAGGCTAGCAAGTAAAACAAAATAAAGAAAAGATGACTTCGAGATAGCTTGTGCAAAGAAAATACAAAAAACAAAAACAAAACAAAAAAACAAAAAAAAACTCGTTAAAAGTCGAATCCTTAGCTAAATAGCAAATAGCAAAAATCTAATTGTCAGTGTTTATTATCATCATTATTATTATTATTGATGTGCATTTGATGTTTGCGTATTTTTACGCTTTTTCTGAACGCAAATCTCTTTTTTGCCATCAGTGCTTATGCTATGTGAGTTGATTTCAAAAAAGTTACTTCAAACGAATTGGGTAACGGGCGTAATTGCTTTAATTTATTTACTGTGTAACTAACATTGGCGTGAATAACTAAATGTTAAAATAATTTAAATGCAATTTTTATAGAATTTAATTCAATTAGCATATTTTTCCGTCATATTGTATATTCTATGAAAAATATACAAATTATTATTGATCATTATGATTATTATTAAATTGCTTGTTTGTTGCGGCTTTTGTCATTCTCTTTATAATAATTTTAAATGGAAAATTGTAAGAAACATTTAGAAAATAATATTGAGTATAATTAAGGCAAAATGCATCAAAATATAAAATCATGGCGAAAAATTGATTAGGTAAAGGCCCATAGAAAAAATCAGATTTTTATATTAAGTATTATTTTATTATACAACAACAACAAACACAACAACAATAGCAGCAAAAGCAAAATAAAAACAACCACAAGAAACCATATAAAGAAGAAACCGACAGCAAAATTAGAAATTTTATTTTACTCTTGTATAAGTATAAACTGAAGGCATTTTCAACGTATGACAACTATATTGTACGTAACTTGATATTTTGATGAGAATTTCTGTGAAAAATATAGAAAAATATAAAATGGACACGAGTTGCTATTTATTTATGGGAAAATATGAGTGGCAAAAAGTGTTACGGCCGGCGCATATCAACGTTAACACAAACAGCAAGAAAAACAAATAAATTTGTTGATGCATTTTAATAATGTTGACTTTGTCTGCGTAATGAGAAATAGAGACAGAGAGACTGCGAAACAGAGGTTTGCATGCGCGCCATGGATGCATGTATGTATTTGACTTTAGTGATTGCAGGCGGCGTTGAACAAACAGTTCACATCATTAGCCCAGAAGGAATGGCTAACAATAACAACAACAAAAAGGATAACGATAACGGTAATATTCGAGTGCATACGTTTTCAACGACCCGTATCTGGAAGTGCATAAATTTAAATTATACTTTACAACACGCATGTAAATTTTTATTTACTCTGCCGCTTATAATTCCAGCTGCTGCCCGCTGTCTTAATGGGACCATAATATTGACAGCATACTCTAACTATCAAAAGGCAAATATGACTGCCAATTTAAGATACGCAATGCGTAAGCCCATGAAACAGGCACAATGTATGATAAATGAAATTTTCAATTTGCAGATAAAGTTTTATGGTTATTTGCTCACTTACCTTAAATTTTCCACACTTGATCCTTCACTTGACACTTATGTATAGAGCTTTCACTAAAAAGAAACAAAGTAGAGGAAAAGTTAGCATTATTTAATATTCCACGTCTCCATATTTCTTAATATAAGGGATAACTTCATTAAAATGTAAATTAGAAAGCTGCATTGCTGCCGTGCTCGTTTAAATACAGAGAATGCAACTCTCGTGTCTCTGATTCACACGTATGATCTCAGCAAACAGCAGCAGCAGGGCACAGACAATGTCCAGTCAAGTTGCTACCGATCGATTACCATTCTAACCACGACCCCCTTACAGTGCTAGCAGACGCAAGCCCTTTATTTTACCCGTTTCGAAAAGAATTTTCGTTGTAAGGCAAAGGCAAAACGAAAGAAAAGTTTTCATATTCTTAATTTTGTTGTGCGACCCGGCTGCATCTTAACTCTGTGCTAGCAGCAAAACTTCTAATTGCGTACATGACTAGCAGACACAGTGACACCCCCTCAACATGTGCTTGAGTCTGGATGATTGCACTGAGAGAAACACGAGGAACTTCACTACTATAAAGTATATTTGTAAATAACGGATTTAACTTTTCAATATTATCAGATTATTGTCAGATCTCTATTTCCAGCAAATTACCTATTAGACACTACTTTCGCAACACAGCGTTATAAAGTTCATTAAACATAAAAGCTCAGTGTAGATCAGGCTGACAACATTTGCTGAAGCCGCTTCTTTGGGTTTCTCACTGCATCTTTATCAAAATTGTTTCTAAAGTTCAAACCACTTTGTGAGTGGCGCGAGGGGAATATGACTTTTAAAAAGTTTTCGGTTTTCTTCAGCACATACTTGCACACACGCAGATACACATGATTGTACACATACCAACCATGTTGTGTTGTGTTGCGCTGTGCTGTTCTCTGCTGTGTTGTGGCTGATGTGTATCCCGGTCTTCTTTACATTTGTAGCTTGTCAAAGTGGCTCAACGCCTCACATGTTAACTTATTTTGCTTGCCTTTCCAAATGCGCTTCCCTTGGAGAAGAAACACCCGAAAAAAAGTAAACGGTAAACGGAAGGATGCAAACAAACAGGATGAAGCTTCTGCTCCTGTGTGTACAAGAATGTGTGCACATATACCTGTGTTCACGTGTATATGCTTATGTATCTGTGTGTGCACGTTTGAGTTCATTACCAAACAAGCTCACAGCTCCATTCGTTTAAATTATAAGCAGCCTTCCATTTGCTTCTTCAATGGACAAAGTAACTTATATTATTGTGAGATGCTATTTCTATATAAATTGGCAAAAAAAAAAACAATAGAATATTGACCACAAAATATACGAAAAAATATTGTAGGAAACAAACGCAAATTGGGACAATAAATAAATCTCATAATTACAATCATACAAACCGCCATTTGTTAGAATATTTGCAGGACAACGTTTATGGGCCAAATGGATAATAATAAAGTGCTGGAAAGACACGTCTTATAAAGGTTCATGTGTTTGGCTGTTGCTTGTGGCAACTGCCAGAACAAGAACTGGCACAAGCTAGCAAACACCCATCCTCACCCATCCTGCGTGTGTGCACGCACACCCCCATAAGATAACACAGAGCCAGCAACTGTCAATGACAATGACATCAACTGCAGACGAGCCCATAGAAAATGGCATATAATGAAATGGCTACAGAGCTCAAACTGGCTACGAACTCAAGAGACAGCACTGTCTGGGCATTGTTAAAGTAGACACACATACGCATAAGCCCCGAGAACATGGCCAGAAATAAGAAATCGTGTTGCTGCGATGAAGGCAGCTCAGTTATGATTAATTCGAACATCTTTACTATTTTAAGTTTGAATAGATAAAAAAAAGGCCTAAGAGCGACTTGAACCGGAAATCGTATTATATAAAACTCACATTTGTAAGGCAGAATATACTCCTACAACTTTTATATAGTTAATTTAAATTGTGCCTGGACATTGGTCTTAAAGATGTTTGCGCGTGGTCAAGCGTAGTCCGCACATTGTTGTCGGAGTTTGATACGAAAATAACTTACTCAGGGCGAGCGACGTTCGCAGACCGAGAATAAGAGCGAAGCGAGCAAATCAAATTAAATGGCATCAAGTCAAACCGACGAGCGACGACCGCAGGTGCACAGCATGCAGCAGGCGCGACCCGACTTCCAATTTGCCAACTGGCGCCAAGTGCACTTGAAGTGTATCGAATTTGTATGGATTTCGCTACAGCCAATAATTTGACACTTGCATTTGCAGAGCTCGTGCTCATACTCATTTCCATTCTCGTTCTCATGTTTGTGCTCGTGCTAGCGCTCGTATTCGTGCTCGTGTTCGTGTTCGTCCCCAGCAGAGACAATGGAAAGCCAAGAAGCAGCTTGTGTGGCGGGACTTTAGCCAACGAATACTTGAATAAAGTTGCAGAGAACCTTGGCAGGTATCATTGACAAGCATGTGGGCCATAAACGGAGCTACGTATGGGAGTGGTGTGCATGTGAGATTGTTTGTTGCTGGATGTGTGCATAAATGCATGTTGAGTAAGCAACAATAACAGGAAAGGCAAACAAACGCAAACGCAATTGTCATCACCATAAAAATAACATAAAACTCTTTTTACGACTTCGTGGTTGCGTTCAAGTGTTAAAGTTGGATTCTGAGTGGATGCTTGGGCTTAAATAATCAGAAATTACATTAAATTGTCTTGGGCTCTATTTGCAGTCACTGAGGTTTGAGCACAGTATAATTCTTGTTTTCAATTAAAAGTAATACCTATTCCCTATGGCAAGAATTGAATATTGTTGCATGCTGTGCATGGAGATGATGCCGTCCTCTCTTCTTTTTATTTATTTATTTATTTTTTTTTTGTTTAACCATGTGAAGATATATCTATATACATTAAGCCAATAATTCTTATTTGACATAAATGGGTGGGTGCGTCAGAGACGTAATTGGTAATGCACTCAATTGGTGCAGTCAATTTGCTAAAGTGCCTACAAACGTTGAACAGACTCCAAAAAATGCCTGCATCCGCGCCAGCGCCCAAATGGTCTATTATTACCATTACCAAGGCACAGATTTAAAATCAACAACAGGCGTCGCACGATAGCAACATAAAATAAAAAACAGGCGACAAACGACAGGTAAGCAGACACAACAACAATGTCTGGACCGTATTTACACGCATACATACACATACATACACGCTTATTTGCACTAAAAGCGGCATAAATATAAACAGACTTCGCATTAAAAAAGAGAGCTGCGAGGAAGCGCCGCTGCTATTGAAGTTGAACAAGGGAGGCGCAAAGAGAGGCAGCATTGGGGAAACAAACTATTTTTGGCTGTTGCGTGCGGGGTGGGAGTATTCCCACTGCTGCATTGCAATATTGCAGCGGTATGCACTTTCAAAATTGTTATTCATCCGAACGTGTGCACCTCTTTGCAGTTAAAAATTATATGATAGTGAATGCATTTTATATATCCAAGTGTTGTTGACATAATTGGAATAGTGTAAATGAAATATTAATCATATAGTCTTAATCTATATTTTACCCATGCAGTTTTTGTTCCGAACTGTATTTGATATTCAGTTCAGTTCTTGTTTGTTAAGTCAATGCATATATTTTCTTAAATTTGCCTACAATCTGCATTTACTTCCACAGTGAAAGTTCTTCAGGTAGTCGTTCTACGTTGTCACGCTATATAAATTTCGGCTCACATTTCCTTAGCTATTTAAGTATACACCTAGTTTGGTTCCTTTAATTCTTTGTTCTTTTCAGGTCCTACTGCCTTACGCTTGTTTATGTCTCTTCTTTCATGTTTGGTAGCTTCCAGAGCTTTTTTTGTTTATTGCTTGTTTTGAACCTTGTTTGAACTGGTTTAAAATTTCTTGGCACAGGCTTGGCACGGCTCAGAAGGGACTACTGACTGCCATGCTCAGTCGGAAAGCCAAAGAAGCAAGGAAAAGGTTGGGCAACTATGAGCCCATAACTTTGTTACACACAATTAACAATTTGATGCTTTGCCAACTTGCGTTCTTCTTCTGCTGCGTTCGTTATTGAGTGAGGCAGGCAAAGCCCCAACAAACAGTTACATTATACTTGCGGTTGCTAAACACGACACATGTACTTTTCGGGTGGGTGTCCCTAATTAAAAACCGGATGCTGACACAAAAATTCGTGAAACAGCTGCTCCCTACGCTGCGCACATTTCGAAGTTAATTTTTCACGTGGCGCTAAAGGTTTGCAGCTGCAGCGTGCAACTGCAGCGCCCACTTAGGCAAAAACTTAAAGGTCAACTTGTTACTTAATGTTTACTACCTCAGTCGGCTAGCCCGCTAAGAGAATCTAGATATGGCACCGTGAGTTAGTCTATAAGCTCAAATATTGAAAAAGCAAGAATCCAACTTTTTCTCTAAGACATGTATGATATGTTTTTGTGTTCATCCGTGTCCCACACTATGGCCATACTGCAATGAGTTCTGGTGAACAGTTACCTATTTCTGATATCATCTCTAAGAGTACTTTTCTTGTAATGGGTCAGTCAGCATCTGCTGAGAAACCGTACAGCATGCTTCAAAATTAGTAAAATTGCCGCAAAGTGCTCGCTTAACATTTTAGCGGCATAAAAATGTTGCAACTTTTCTAAGCGGCAGATGCCGTTGTAGTCGGCGAAGGAATTTAATTTGACCTTCACCTGGAATGCCAATGGCCAGATGCTGTAGACCGCAGCCAGAAGCTGAGGACGAGATGACTATGTGAAGACGCTTTGCAGTGTGTTGTCTGCAAAGGATTTAAAAAATTTATTTCGAAAATATTTGTGCCCGTCAACGATGCGGAGACAGTGAATACACCTCCCCTGCCAGCATGGCATGAGAAATAGCTACGTTTACTAACAGGATATGCTGCCAAAAACATTTTTAAATAATTTAACACACATATTTTCTCATTTTTGGCAACATTCACTTTGAGACCATGCACAAGGTATTTTTGCGTCCATGGTTGGAACCCAGAGCAGATGCAGAAACAGGAGCAGGCGGTGACTGCCAACTGTCGATGTGCTACACGAAGCAACCGGGAATCATGGCCAGCTCGCGTGTGTGTCGATGACGGAAGTGTTGAGTAATATGAAACCTGTGTTCAACAGAGTATCAGCATTATTTAAAATCTCAAGCATGAGACACCTTTGGCTTTGATGTGAAAAGTCGTTGCAACAACTTTGTGAAATATGAACAGCTAACTTAATGCCCCGGGCACATTATTAAGCTGTGCGCAGTCACAAGGCACTCAAGTTAGTGGTATGCAACCGCAACCAGGATTGGCGCTCGGGATATCTGTAGCGGCTTTTCGCAATCTGTTTACCTATCCCTTTGATGTTGCCCACAGATGTGCCCTGGGTAATAGTAGGCCACAACTCACAATTTTAGTTTCAATTCGACGACAACTCATTCGCTTTGCTGCAAGAGAGTCTGCTATGGCATTTTAATTGAATTTCACTTCAAAACGCACAGTTATTATGCGACAGGCATGTACAAATGTTTGAAATGCGCCAACGTTGCCTTCAAACACTTCACATTCTGTAATCCAGTTGGCAGCTCTATTGCAAACAGCGTACATTTCTACCACGCTGATGGGACTCGTTTAAAGGATCCCTTAGGGCAATGCCGAAAATCTACTTTGACATCTACTTAGTTAAAAGACGACTATGAGAAAATACTCTATACTTGGGTACGAAATACATATGTATATTCGCAAAACGTAAACACCAAATATATCACAACAAAATTATGTCCAATCTTGAAAAGTTATACCTTTTCGAACTAGTTTAAATTGGCTCAGATATGTTACAAAAAACTAGGAAATGACATTCAACAGATTAAAATTTAATAAAAAAAATATATTTATATTCTAAATATATTTTTGACCACAGCAAATTTAAGTTACTGTTGCATGCCAACTTTTAATTTATGATGAAGTGATTTGCCAGGGTGGTCTCCATTAACTTAAACTAAGGCTGGACAATGAACGCTTTTTAGTTTTCAGTGTGCATTCACTTGACTCAAAAATGGAATTATCATCTACTTGGCTCTGGCCATCTATGCAGAGGCCAAATTATCTGCAAAAGTAAATCTATTTACCTGTCTATGCACTCAACGTCAAGAACTTTATGCTACGTTCATTGATTTCCTAAATAAATTTGCCAACTACAGTAGCAGGAACAGCACTGCAGAAAGCTTACTTCTTTCTTTTTTTTTTATCTCATTTGGCGTTGTTATTTATTTACAAAAAATGCATTTGCTTTTTAGCTAGTTTTTTTCGACTACTACTACTACTACTACTACTAACCCGTTACTGTTGCGCCACGGAGCAAAGGGCATACTCACAAGAAAGCAAGTAAAAAATTTTTGAAATTAAATTTTCAAGTAACTTTCACTCGAGCGCAGTGCAAACTAAATAATTCATGGAAAGAACGTTAAGAAGGGCGCGCAACCTAGTGGGCGTGCCAGACAAATACTCAATACAAGCACATGAAGCGCAGGTGTGCACATGTGTGTGTGTGTGTGTGTGTTTGAGCACATTTAAATAAACAGCATTCAGCGTCAGTTCGCATTCTCATTTCCCTGTGGCGCCCGCTCAGTTAACTTTTTGCCAGCTAAGAGCAGCTGAAACAGGAGTTGAAGTTGGGGCAGCCGTAGCACTGTTGCCCATATGATAACAGCATTCAAGAACCCTTTCGGCGGGGGCTTTTGTGTGTGTCCTACGTTGCCATCGTCATGCCAAAATAGGCAAGTTCACTCAGGCAAAGCAATTGCACAAATGGCCAATTCTACTCGTAAGTAGAATTTTGTTCGTTTCGTTGAACGGGTTTCGGTTTAGGTTTTTGGCAGTTGGCAGTGCCACTGCCAAAAGGATAACTAGGGGGAAAACTATCTAAAGCACTACAACTGCAACTACAAACATGTGAATTGAGGGAGTGCTCTATGTGTGTGTAAGTCTTCGTTTGTTCCAATGTGTGTGTGTGTGCTGGTGTGTAACGAAGCATAGATAAAATAAACAAAACATACAAATAAATATGTACGTTGCTGCTGCATGGCTAAAGTTTAAAGTGCCAAGAAAAAATGAAAATAAAAAGTTTTTTTCTGCAACGTGAACTGATTGCATTTAAGTTGGAGCCAAGCAGAGCGACCTGACCTCAGCTGTCTGCCACTGCTGTGTTAAATAGAATTGTTTATACATTTAAGTCAAATTCTTTTACACTTGCAAAACTAGACCCCAAATTAAATTCGAAATTGGCCAACAAGTTTTCGTTGCTTTGCTCAAATGACTACCTCCAGAGGCTCGATATATGTAGTTTAGCTTTCACATTAGCCATGCGGATCTTACATAACAATCTGCGTTCAAAGTAGTATCAAGGCAGTAAATTGAATTTAACGCAGCTGCCGTCAATCATAATTAAATCCACGTTCGAAGGCTCGTGGTGTTGGTTCTTTCGATTAACTTTAACCTGGCCAGTGGTGGTGCGAGTCCATATGGGTATATATGGCTGGCTTACTGGACATTGGGCAGCGTTTGCTGAGCACTGTGCACCGTATTTGCTAGTGACACTTAAGCACATGCGACCCAAGCTGCTTTATGCTTAATTGAGTATTATCCTTGTTGCACACAGTCGCCAATGGAAAGCAGACACTGTGGGTGAGATGCAGTGGCAGCGAAGGCAGCAGCAGCAGCAGCAGCAGCAACAGCATCAGGCTCTGTTTGCTTAATAGCATGGTCAGTAAATTTAATTAACTTCCCTTAAGGATACATGCAACATATAATAAAAGCAGTGCACACTGCCAACACGAATAACACAAAAAAGCCAACTTCAGCCTGACTGTCCCTACACTGGCAGCTACTTTTACCGCATCCACCTCTCCCGCCTCGCTTCTCTGCCTATCGTCTCCATCTTTGGCTTCAAGTTGCACTGGGATTACACACATGTACGTTGTCGCACGGACACAAGTTGACTGCCTGGCTGCTCTGACTGGCTGTATGGCTCGCCTTGTCATTGTCCTTTGAGATGTTGTGCAAACAAGCAGCTTAATGTCAGTCGACACAAGACAAACACAAACACACACACAGGCGCGCACACACACACTGCAGAAATTAACTTCTTTTTGATGAGCATATGTTGCCCAGACGAAACGAAAAGAAACGTTGCCCAAAGAGTCCGCCAAGTAGACTGCGGTATGCGAAAGGAACCGGCACGATATCATTGCCTTAAAATTATAGTCTCTTTCTATTACTGGGCAACAGCTGGTGGCATCCATTGCATACATTGTAGCAGAAAATTCGATCTCTGCCGTTCACTTTATATTTTGTTTTTTTCTCTTTTAGCATGCGCTTTTAACCCGCGTTTCATAATTCAAGACATGCTCACTTTGCATGCCGGCCAACACGTAGCTTTATCCCAGTTGCAGTCTCTGACCCGTGGCATTGTCTTGTCTGGCCACGTTTGTGCCATAACAAATGATGCACTCGACATGCTGCATATTCTGGGGATTTTCGTGCGAGTCCCGATTGAAAACAGACTAGCAAATGTGTTCAATGCAGTAATTGTGTGCCTTTAAGTCAACGAGTAAAGCAAAGGCACTGCAATCTTTCTTCAATTAATGAATATAAACATATACCTTCAACTCGAATAGCAACTAATATATAATACTAATATATATATAAATAACGCAATAATGTAATTTTGTTTTATTTTATGAACATTATTTTTGCGAGTTTCTCTGTCTTCTTTAGTGAATTTATAATGCTCATACGTAACGCCGGACAAGAGCTTAAAAACAGTTTAATTATGGCCGCAGCGGAACGTGCCGCTTGGCAAATCATGCAACCAGCTGGGTGCCACAGCTAACCCGTCTTGATGCATGCAATCAAAGTCAAGCAGCCGCAACTGCTGGAATAAGTCATTTTGTCAGGCCATCAGCCTGAGCAGCACATGTACAAACATATGTGTGTGTATGTGTGTGTGACTGGGTCTGTGCGCGAGATATATGGCTGGGGGAAAAAGTGGCATTAATACGCCAGTTAACATTGCGGTTAGCGGCCATTTTACGTTGTCGCATTGCCTAAAGGAGCATGAGTATTTGGGGGCGTGGCTATCGTGGCTATCATGTTATTGCGCTAGCTGGCAGTTGGCAGTTGGCAGCTGCATTTAACACTCGACCAATGTTTCCTTCAGTCTGTCAGAGACAGCTAATGTGCGCCAGCGTAAAGTTTAAGTTCACTGCCAGTAAAAGCCATTTAAAATTACGTGCTTGGATTTCTGTTCGCCAGGCACTATTATTGAGCGCTGGTGTACGTGGCCAACTAGCAAAAAACCCACAGTTCACCAAACGGCTGCGATGGGGAGTTGCAGCCAGTCGACCAGGTTTGTCACTTTGCCACTTTCGGCAACAATTTCTCAGCTGCAAGCGATTCGTATGTGTGTGTGTCAACATCACACAGAGTGCGAGCAACCTGGCGACGTTGCACATAATTTTCCCATAAACGAAAGCCTAATATAAAAATTCTTTGGAATCGTGACCAGCAAGCTCAAATCGTTTTACCCGAAAATGTAACCAAAAACGAACCTAAGACTGTGCTCAGTGCCCAATAGCCCTTTTAGTTGTACTATGTATACAAAAAGTATATATATATATATATTATTTTTAACGATAATTTCCACAATAAATCGAATGAATTGCACTTTTTCGGCGTTTCAAAATTATCCTTGGAAACGGCAGAGCTCAACTTAAAACTAATAAGCAATGTATAGGGAGTGGACCTTGCTTCTCTTCTTATTATCCTCAGTATCAATATATATTTTTCAGTGCTAGAAAATCTTTATCATTTTTGCTGCGGCCAATTTAATGAGAGCAAAGCATACGGAATTTCGATTTTTCCGATTTTTCTGCCTTAATACGTATTAAGCCCTTAAAGATTAATGCGCAGCAAACTTTTATGCTGCCATGCAATAAATAAATCAGCATCGAAAGTATAGCAACAAAATCGACATTTTAAGTGTTCCCATTGACTTTTGATTACTTTTGGCTTCAGCTGTGCTGGAAATACAGACTCGCAGCTGAATTGCTATTCGCTGCAATAAAAAAAATATAATGAGCTGCGAGTCAACAATACCTATTTTTATTTATTTTTTTTTTTATGTTTATGTTTTTACTTCCTGTTGTCCCTTTTTGGATAACTTTTGTGCAGCCCCGAAAACTATTTACACCCGAATTTGTCAAATTAAATTGCATGTACAGAGGTTGTCCTTGCGTTGCTGTTATTTTGGGCCAGACGTCCCAAAGTCAGGCCGCAACTTTTCTTCTTGAGATTGAATTAAAAAGTTGACGGCGCGCGTCCAACAAATGCCGCAAATTAATGTGCATAGTTGTTGTTGTCCTTGTTGTTGTCCTTGTTGTTGTCGGCTCTGGTTCTGGTGCTGGTGCTGGTGCTGGCTTTTAATTAAAATTGTTTACTAAATATGCTAGAATTTGTGCGGTCGAAAGGCTGTGAAGCTGTTACTCATTATGCTGCGAGGGGCTTCGGTTCGATTCAGGTCAATGCACAATACAATTTGAGACGAATCCCTCGGAGCTAGTCCTATAGCATAGCTTCGGCGCGTTGTTCGCTGTGTGACAAATGTTAATTATGACATTAGTCTCATCCCTTTCATGGCTTTGGCTTAGCTTTGATGCATTTAATAAGGGTCCAAGACTGAGTGGCAAAGGCAAAATGCATTACAATGATTATGTTGTTGTTGCTGCTGCTGCTAGTGCTGCTATTGCTGCTGCCGCGCTACATAATTCAGCATGACATGAACTGACAATAAAATTTAGTGCTGAGCGCGCATAATAAAGTCAACCATGACAGGAAGAAGGCCCTGGCAGCAGACTCTGACTCCAAGTTGATGCCATTCCAGCTGGTCATAAGCAAAGGGCTAAAAAAACTAAAAGCAAAGTCATGCGGCCGGCAGTAATGAAAAGCGTGCCGAGTGCGAAGAAGTGAGAACGAGGATGAGAACCAGAAGGAGAAGGAGCTGCTCTTGCTACCGCTGCCAGGCTGTAAAACAGTAAGTTGGCATTAAGTTGCAAGCATAATGAAATTATTTCTCTGGCCCGGCGACGCATCGCTGCTACTTCTGCGCTGCTACTGTTGTTGCGACTGTTGCTGCTTCTCCAGCTAAGAAGCGCGTCGGCACATAAATACTTCATGCTTAATTGTCCTTTTGGGTGCAATTTCAAACGCTGCTACGCACACAGCAGCACAAGCGGCAGAAGCGGCAGAAGCAGCTGTAACAATGGCCATAGCAACGCACGAGTTGGAGATGACGATGACAGCTCCGGCTTCAGCTTGAGCTTTTAAAGCTGGACCACTTCTTCTTGTGGACCACTCACTCCACACTCTGCCTACTTTCAACACTTTATCCTTTTGCCTAGCCTTCCTCCACATACACACACACAATAAGTGGTATTTTATCACTTGATACGAGCGTTGCAATATTTTAGCGTTTATATTCTGCTTGTGGCAGAGAGAGGCTGATCCTGGTTGATGGTTTCGTTAATCCGTTAGAGAAATGTGATGCCAACAAATTGAGCTTTTGACATCCGCCCATAATTAGTACCAATCCATAGCGTCGCAATATACATATACAAAATACAAAAATCAAAAACCTAAATCTCTAAAAAGGTCAAAACCAGAAGCAAAATAAACCAAATCGATCGAACAACAACAACAACTGTCCGCTAAAGTCCCATACAAAACCCACAGCAGAAATAATCATCAATTTTTAAATTTTATGACATAAGGCAAGGAAAGCAACTCGTTTCGAGTTCGGGCTCCGAGAGCAAGAGCTACATGAAAGTTTCTCACTGTCTGTATGTGTGTCTGTGTGTGTGTGCTATAGAGCATACATATATATACATATATACTCGAATATACATACATAGGTATGTGTGCCGCAAATGTCGACACAAATTCGCTTTGGGAAATTAAATACTATGTGATTGAAAGTCACTCGCAGTCAATTGCAATCAGTGAATCAGTAGCCTTTAGTGCTCGATTGCTGCTGCATCAGCTATGGGCCATGGGCCATGGGCGTGGCAGTTGCAGCAGCAGTTGAGAGAGTTGTGGCCCAACTGGGAGGAGATGCTTCCTAATTATCAGGCTTTACCCAATTGCCAATTGACCGCATGCTCAAACTTTTCACATTGCTTATTTGCAGGTGTAAAGTTCATGAAATAGATCGCAAAGTTGCTGAAAGCTCACAAATTCGCTGTTTATGTATTTAAGCTGTTCTCGTTTAAAGTTCATTTGAAAAATGTATAAATCTGAAAATTAGATGTGAAATTGGCGAGAATTGGAATAATAACCAGGCTTCGCTTAGATTATAAATTTATGCATATAAAAGTAACGGAGTAAAAGTAAATTCATGGCCAGCTGGTCATTAGCGGTAACATTTTGCACGCCAGTCAAATAACTTTGTCGCCAGCTCTGACGCTGCTTATTTCCTGGCATAGGAAAAGTTTCGCGTTGCCATTCATAACTTTTTCCAGTATTTCAATACTCTTGCTCTTGCAAAGAGTTCATGAAATTCCCGACTGCTCCCATTAAAGCGACATATACAATATACTTGTCTCTGCTCTATTTGTATTCATTTGGCTATTCTTATTATTATTCTTGGCTATTATTTGTTTGCTGCTTGAGCTGTTCAATTCCAACTCTATGAAATGAGTACTTCAGTATTCGCTGGAATCTAATTGAAATCCTAATCAACATTTGAGGATATTTAATCTTCGCTACGGCCAATGTGACTTTTTTCGATCTCTCTCTATTTTTAAGGTAAACTACTCTTAGTCATCGTCAGCTTTATTGCTTGCTTAATTATGGAGTCACTTTACATTGACACGCTGCTTGGCTCACTCTCTTCATGGAGCTGAAAATGATGCAAAATAAATAGCAATAACTTCGCGCCAAGCCGCTTAAAAGTTGACAAACGAACAAGTTACAACAAAGTTTAACTTTGTCATAACCTCTTTTTGTGAGCTGCTTTGCCATTTTTTATAGCAGCCAACAGCCAGCCGCCAGCAGCGGCCATCCACTTGCTGTAAGGGTATTTTTAGTCTTAAATGGTTAATTAGCAAGGGCAAGATGCCATTAAAATTGCCCCTGAATTTACAGTGGGGCAACCGAGCAAAAAATTAACGGCAAAGTTTTAAGCTACGTAGATATGAAGCACCAAAGGTCTGCTACTTGAATAACTCTGACTATTTCTCATTTTAATGACTGGACCGTTCCGATCAAAAGCGAACAGATTTCTACATGCCAGCAGAAGCTGAATGAAACCACAAAATACCCTTTTCACCTTATCAATAACGGTTGAAAGAAGCGCAGATAATGGTTCACTTACTGTAAGTAACTAGCTGGCTGTTTGGCTGCGTCAGCGTTAATCATACGACACGTTGCCCCAAGTGCGCGGTGTGTCGGTTGTCCGAACACGCAAAAGGTGCGAAGTAGTCCCATAAGTTCAGAACCTAAAAACAAGCCACAATGGGCCATTAGCTGGATCACAACAACAACAACAATAACAACTGTCAACAGTCAGCTTGTGGCCAAAACAGGCGAACGCTGCGGTGGCTACGCCTCCCGCGCCTGCTGCTTCACCTGACAACGGATGATGATGCCATCTGCTGTGGGCAAAGGCAACGTTTAGCCAACAGTTAGCTACCATCAAGTCAACCGACACTTCCGTCCAACTCAGCGTGCAGAGAAAGCCGAGCCGTGCTGCTTGATCTAAATACAGGCTCTTCCTGCTAGGTGTACATTTTGTCACTGTCAACATATTCAGTGAGCCACATTTCCGGATTTGCAGACTTGTGCATCCGTCTACGCTGCAAGCCTACACACAACATACCAATTTCCCCATTTCACTTCCTCCAACTCAAATAACCGCACTTCGCCCACAAGCTTGGCAAAGTTTCTTTTTTTGCTTTTGCCCAATTTAAGCATGCAAGTGTTTACACATCGTTTAGCCGGGCAGCAAAAATAAATGCCACAGCTTTTTTAAATGTTTAAGCTAAACATTTGACTTGGCTCTAACTATCGTTGCCGGGCTCGCCTTTGTCCAATTACAGAATAACTGTTTTTTTTTTTTTTTTTTTTTTTTTAGGCAGACTCGAGTCAGGAGAAGATCAAAAACATGGCCACATGATGGGACCGGAATCTACTTTGGCCAACTCACTACATTAATGAATAAATCAACATGGACAGCATTTTCAATGCACCCAGATACACCCCCCCCCCCCCCCCCCTACACACACACATGCACACACCTCGAAAGGGAAGCAAATCTGAACTGGTGGCTGTGCTCACGTTTAGGTACCACTAACAAAGAACTAGTCTATGCGCGAACGTGCGTCATCATTATCGCCAGCTTCATTATCTCCATCATAATTACGAATGGGAGAGCGTAACGAACGGCTCCACTTTGGCCAAATCAATTATGTGGTAGACAAGAACAGTAGTGTCTCATTTGAGCTGCTGGCCACTGCTTAACTCTCTTAATTATGCGCCGTTGCTGACCTCATCACAGTTTCCATGACAATCAAAAGTTATTTAATGTCGAACGAGTAAATCAGAGGCAGGCATACTAAAAACTTTGGCAACATTCCAAAATAACACATAAACCGAAAGCATTCGAAATTTACAATTTACAATTTACAGTTTACAATTTACAGTTTACAGTACTCAGTTGAAAAGTTAAAAGCATGCCAACACCTGTCCACACACAATCGCCTCACTTACAATCTGCAAAATGTTGTGGCATTTTACCTGATTTGCTTTACACTCGACACAACATTTTGACAGTTAACGAATTTTTGGTGCAAAAGTTTCGCACATGTTTTAACATTGCGAGAGAATTATGCTACGCAGAGCACACAGCTCCTGGCTGTTGGTTGCTTTGGTATTGGTAGTTGGTATAAGGTAGTTAATGCCGGATAGCAGTTGACAACAAAATTAAGCGAGGCAGCCGTGCGTGCCCGGCAAAGGTTAGGAACTGCGTGTTCGCCGCCATTTGTGAGTGGAAAAGTCTCTTGGCAGCAACTTTTACAATTGCGTGTTGCTGGTATTGTGGGTTTTAACTAACATTTTATACTTTGATAAAGTTATAAACCCTGTTGCCTACGAGTCTTGAGTTATTACCATAAGTTAAGTCTGCTCTGAAACTGATTTTCCACTAGCTGAAGTTAAAGTTAGCTAACAATAAGACTATATGGCTCGAGGGCTCAATTAAAACTAAAAACTGTCTGCAAATTGCGGTGAAAAATTAGTCGTGCACTTGACTTAGAGAAGTTCGGATGCTGTCTGACCATCTGATTTTTCTCTTTTCCACTTTGCGCACTGTTTGCCGGTTATCCATTGTACACTGACTATGGTCAATAGCAACTGCCAATAACTGAAATTGAATTACTGTTTTTAAATGCATACGACTTCAATGTCTCTGCCGACTCTTCTGAACTCGGAGCGCTATGAAAGGAGCTACGAGAAATCTCTTTGGAAGCAAGCACATGCAAAACATGGGAACATGTCCGAGGCAGAGGCTTCAGATTCGAAAAGCACAAATAGGAAATTAAGTGCTAACCATTTCTGGACATGGCGTCCAGCTCCCTTTTTCGGTCATGCATTCAATTTACTTTGCACTACTTTCGGATTAAGTCTGTGTCTGTCATGTTGATTTGTATTTACTCTTTATGCATGTGTGTGTGTGAAAGTATGCGATTGCGTATGCATATCTGTATCTGCATGTGTCTCTGTATGTGTATGTGTGTGTGCATGAGTTTCTGCGGTTGCAAGCGCGTTGATTTCGGCATAAAGTTGAACAATGCCATTAACAGCGACAGCGCTGATACTTTTGCCAGTGCGATGAGTAGGGCGCAAAATGTTGTTAATCCTATTGATTTGTGTTAATGATTGTCACTGACACTGTTGACCAAACAACTGCGGTCGTACTTAGCTGTGGCCTGTAGCTGTCGTCGCCCTGGTCTCTGGCCCAGAGAATTCGTTTTCGGGTTTTGTTTAAATTTAGTGTAAACGAGCGTTTGCAGACCCAAAGGCAAGTATCGCAAGCCCAACTTGAGCTCTCTCAAGTGGACTTTGAGGTAAATTGTCACATCAGTTCTGTGTACACGTGTGTGTTTGCCTTGCTCCTTGGTGTATTGATATTTCACAAGAAATCAACACACAGAGCACAAACACTGAAGCTCACATACTATTTCAAGTCTCACTCCGCCTTGTCACCATTTGCAGCGGAAATGAAAAATCAAATCGAAGAAAGGCACAGGAAATTCTGCTCTTCGTATTTCACCCGACGTTCTCTGTGAGTGTGTGTATGTGTTATGGTGGGCTCGGCCATCTTTGTGTTTGTGCTGTTTAAATTTAGCCAATGTCTAGCGTTTCTTGAGAGCTCTCCACTCTTGACTATTTATCTCACTTTCGGTCGTATGTGTGTGTGTGTGTGTGTGTGTTTCCCTACTCAGCCCTGTCATAGACATAAAATCGTCTTTGGATACACTTGTCGACCATTGATTAACCTATACTTTAAGACCAAATGTGCAACGTGCAAAAAAATTATTAAGCTCAAGGAATATATTTCTAGAGCGCGGATATAATATAATATAACTATTCGTTTAAACTGACCTTCAAGAAAGGGTGTATATGAAGTAAGAGTATATCAAATTCAGTGCATTAACTGCATAAATTTTTTCTTGGCTTATTGTTGGCATTTGTCTGCGCTTGAGACGGTTTTATCGTCTTGGCCATAAGCCTAAACAAATACAAACAATTTTGTCTCGATAAAAAAATCGTGAAAAAAATATATATGTATATGTATATGGCTAAACAATCGGCAATAAGATGCCGGAAAATAATCAATTGATTCAGTTTAATGAATTTAGAGAGGAGTAGAAGAGTTTTCCTGCCCCTTACCACGCTTACGAGATGCTTTCCGATGATTTTCCGAAGTTGCACTAATTTATTGAAATCATTTACCACAAATCAGACAATTCTCGCACTGTGGAAATGGAAACTAATTAAATGATGAATGCCTCTGACAGAAGCTCAGGGAGTTGTTCTCATTGATTAGTTACCAGCCAGCCATTCCACCTGCCTGATGCTGTGTGCTGCGTGCTGTGTGCATGCAAGCTGGGGAAACATTCAAGACAGCTGCAACAATTCTCACTGGTCTGATTGAACAATGAATGATTTAATTAATAAATAAATAAGTGCGTGCGTGTAGCAGCAATCGAGTAATTGCAAATGCAAAATACATTACACAAGTGTGACAAACAATTAATTATTGAGCCCCGATTGTCTTCAAACTGAACTACAGCTATAGTACAATAACAGCAACAACACGTCACGTCTTGCGATTGTGATTGCGGCAGATGTTGCGTATGCTTGGCAACGTCTTTGAGATACTTAGTGACAATTATAATACACATTTGCCATTTGTCATTCGATATTTGCTCTTTGTCAAAAGGTCCATAAATGCAATGGACAAAGTCAGGCTATTTCTTTACATAACTTCAAAGCAAATACAATTAAGATGCATAACACCAATATATTTACCTAAAATTAAGAATAAGTAAAGTGAATACGGATTTATTCTACGTGCGCACTCGAATTGAAAAAAATATCCCAGCTAGAAACTTTTTTTAGAATATCTAATCATTCCGCTTGTTCAAATATAGCAAAATTTGTGGAATATCGTGCAAAAAACTGTGAAATTAAATTATCCTATCTTTTGGCGATGAGGCTTATTTGAATACCCAACAAAACCAAACTCTATGCAATTTGTCTGCTATTGTATCACATTCAGAGACTTTCAACTAAATTTCATATTTATTGCGGTTCGGCTTCAGTCCCAACTCAAACTCAAACTCAAGCTCAAGCTGAAATTCGAAACCTTGTGGGCCATTTAAGATTTGAAGTGAGGGCAACCGCAAACTAGTTTCTTCTGAATCTGCACAACGCGCTGCATATGCCGGCGGAAGTAGTAGCTGCGTAGTGGTTCGACATGTGGTTTGGATTGGGTTGGGGATGGTGGACCAACCGCAGCGCACACAGAAACTTTCACAATCGAAAATGATAGCTTTGGGCGCTCAAGAAATTTGCCAGTGAGCTGCAGCTGCTCGTTCTAGCATTCACTTCCACTGTCAATTTAAAATTGTTTCATTTTGTTTCGCGTCTAAGCTGCATAAGCACAATATACTACCAAATTTTACGGATATCCGGTCGTCTGCTGCTGGCTGAGCACTGGCTGTGTTGCTGCTGTGTCGCGCACATTTGTATAGCATACCTTGAGGCACTTCATTAAAACGCAATTAGTGCCGATTTGAATATTGATGTCGAATAGCAAATGCTGCTATTGATATTGAAATGCTGATACTGAGGGCTTCAAACTTTCCGCATCCGCCCTGTGGCATTTTGACAATTTAATATTAATTTTATATTTCAGCAGGGACTTTTACGCTCAACGTAAGACAATCGAGTTGGGAGCCCGCTCATTATTCATTCAGAGGTTCTTTGTTTTTACAAATCAATTAAACTGAACCATAAACGAATTACACTTAAACGGTTCAATCAAACGTGAAATTTGTTCATTTGCACCAGCCAAGTGCATGATCAAATGCATGATTGAGTGCATCAGCATTTGTGTGTCTGAGTGTGTATGTGGGCATGTCCTATTGTAAGCGTCAATTTGCGCGTGTATGTGTGACATTAAAAGGTGTGCCAAATGAAATTGAAATATAAATTCAAATCCATTGGGCGCATAAGCGGCGCAATCAGGCGCAAATTATGCGCGAAGCGACGCGTAGCTGCAATGGCAATGGCAAGGGGTAGTCATCCCAGACCTTGTCAATTGAAATGTGTAGACACCTGTTAAGGGCGATAGGTGAATACAGAGCAGTCAAACAAACAGCGTCCACTGAGGACAAGAGGTTGCATGAGAAAACAAAATGGCGCTCAGGATGCAATTGAGCATATTAAGTCGGTAGTCAGGCCAAAGGAACCAAAGATCCTATACGGTTTCTAATGCAGCTGGATTATAAAAAATGGATTAATTTTTATTTTATTTTTAATTTATTTATGTTATTGTGAAGAAAAACCGTTCTTCTCTTAAATATGCTGATTCGTCCTCTCAACGCATTCGCCTTGAACATAAACTTTGTTAAACGGCAAATAAGCTGAGCATTACTGAAGATCGTAATTAATCGTAAGAGCTCAATTAAGTAAGAGTAGGATTACGTGAGAGCGTATTAGGGTAACAGAGCCCAGCGTAACAGAGCGTAACTACATAAGTGCTTAACTACGTAAGAACGTAATTACCTACGAACGTATGAGCGTATAGGTTGAGCCAGATCAGGAAATTAAGGTAGAACGAGAATTTTGTATATTTAGAGAGGCTATTCAAAAAAAAGTTTTGACAAGTTTAGTTTTTAAACATGGTAAGCATGCAGCTCTATTTCACTTACAGAGTAACTAAACATGTTGTAAATACACACAACACTTTACTAAAACACTTAAAAAATCTATTGCTTTCACAACATTAATATGGCACCTGGAGGAGGCACACTAATTTCACCACCGACTCCGAATCAAATTCTGTTTGCGCGAAACTTTCTTCGCGTTATGAATAAAAATGAGGAGTTGAAGGGTCAAAATCTACTCATATCACCCGCTGGCGCACGCAGTGCCCTGACGCTTGTGTTCATGGCTGCAAGTGGCAAGGCTGAAAAAGAACTGCGTTCAGGACTGATGTTGGGACCAGCCAAGAAGATTGCAATCGCCAAACAACATGCTGAATCCATAAAGAAGGATTGTGTTTGCAACGATAAGGGAGTATCAATGCGCCTTGCCACTGGACTATACATTAGGAACGATCAGGACGTACACCCCAACTTCAACTCACAAGCAGGCGAATTTTTCAATACTCAAGCAGATATCCTAAACTTTTTGGACCCCGAAGGCTCGATGCATCAGGTCAATTCATGGCTTCAGCGACAATCTTTTAATACATTACGCAACCTGCTCACTCCTGATGTGTTCACTTTGGAATCGAGGATTTTCTTGGTCAACACGGTTTACTTTCGTGCCAAGTGGACCAAGAAATTTCCCGAGAAGAACACTCAATTAGGAGACTTCACGATAAGTGAAGAACAGAAAATGCAGCTTCCTATGATGCGACAGGTAGAGATCATACATCAGTACCTGAGGCACACTATACTATTTATCAATTGTTATTGATTTATTCACTCTTTCAGATCGGTGAGTTTCGCTTTGGCGAGTCGAAGAAACTAAACTCGCAAATACTCCAGCTCCCCTTTGAAGAATCGGACTTAAACCTGCTTCTAATTCTTCCTCTGGATAAGTTAGGAATTACAGAGCTGGAAACAAAGCTGGAGAAGCTGGACTTGAACGAAGTAGCTCTCAAGTCAGTGATGCACGATGTTGATGTAACTATGCCCAGATTCAAGATCGAATGCGATGTGGATCTGATGGATCCGTTGAAGAAAGTGAGCCAATTAAATTCCTTTAATTATAATTAGCATTATTTAATTAATTGTAGTTGGGAGTAAAGCGCGTCTTTAAGAATGGCATCGCTGACTTGAAAGGACTATTTACAAAGAAAGCGCCGTATCCCATTACTGAGGCAAAGCAAAAACTATTTTTGAGCATAAACGAGGCTGGCTGTGTAACTGATGACGAAAGTTGGGATAATTTGCATAAATATTAAAATATTCAAATTCTAAACTATTTTCTTTTTTAGCTACTAAAGCGCGTGCTGTCAGAGCCAATCCGGAGCGCAAAGTCTTTGTAGCGGACCATCCCTTTGTATTTGCTATACGAAACAATAAAACTGTTTATTTTGTGGGTCATTTTGTCAGGCCCTGATTAGCCCAAGCGCGTCCCGTAATTTGCAAATAAATCCATGGAAAGTCCATGAAAGCAATGACAAATATACTTCTTTTTTTCAAATCCCGTGGCGCTATCAATGTCAGCATCGCATAGCCAGGGCAGTCTGGGCAATTGCAACAAATGACAATATCCCATGAACATCAAATTATTGCCGCACAAATGTGCACAGAGCAGAGATACACGCAACTGCGACAAACACAATGCCAGAATCAAACACAAAGTCATGTTGCCTTAGATACGCAGGCTAATAGGGTATGCACGGCTATCTATAGATTTACTACCAACTGTACAGGCCGAATGCTAAAATATTTTAAACTAAAATTGCTTTACGTTATAATTTATATTTTCGTGATCTAATTGGTTTGCAAAGAAACCTGATTAGATTAAAATACTCGTTGCTTCTGTAGAGTAAAGGGTATACGCAAGACCAACAAAAAATACAAAATCACAACTGTTGGGCAACGGAAGCACGAAAACAAATAACAAAATGGCAAAATAGCAAAAGAATTCAATGAAGTGAGACCTAGGGGAGCGAATGAAGTTATGGCGGGAGGTGCCGCATCGACAGATCATTGAGAATTTCGCTGATATGAAAAGAGAGCCAACTTGCCACACTGTGATTCTGACTGAACAATGGACGCGAGAAAGAGAGGCGGAGATGGTGGCATGCAGCATGGAGGCTGGAAAAACTAAATGAAAAGTTAAAAGCAGCAAAAGGAGCGTCGTTCGCAGCGCCCTCATGCCCATTTCTTTTGGCAAATGCTGTACAACTTGTTAGCCAATTTTAAATACAACTGCTGCCACTGACAGTAATCAAGATTGCATGGCGGCAGTGGCTACAACAATGCCAAATGCCATTCGAACGGGGGAAGGGGGGACCAACAATTGAAAAATAAGTAATTTTCCAACTGAAGTGAACTATGTACGCAGAGCCCCAACACCAATATTGTAGCTGAGACAAGCACAAAACAGGAGTCGGGCGTTGGGCAGCTCCTAGCTGAAATAGGAGTTGAAGTCCGCGCTCGAGTTCGTCCGCGTCCGCGTCCGCGTTCGTCGGCGTCCGGTTGCAAACTTTGTCGTCCAATTCATCGATGATTGTCGTGGACTACCGTATGCCATTGGCATTGCCATTCAGAGCGTCTGCCATTGATGGCCACTGCCGGGTATTGTGGCAAATGTTTATCTTTCGGTTCGGTTTGTGTTTGTGTTTGGGTCTGCCCTGCACAGCGCATCTTTCTTGATTTTACTTATGCCTCTAGGCCGCTGGAAGCGTCGTCATCAAAACGGATGTGCAGCTGCACAAACTTTGTTCCGCCGGCCCGACGCAGTAGAGGGACTGAAAATTGTGCTCCGGCCCCGGACAGTTGTGTAATTTGGAAATGCTAATGTAATGTCACAGTAATGAAATTACCGAAATTGTTACTTCAAAATAGTACAAGATAAATGAAAAATGAAATAAAACTTTGTATTAAGGCAAGCAGATGCTGATACCAACAACTAATCATAAGTATCCGACTGTTGTATACCCTGGTCTGAGTGCAGACTAGTTTCAAATGTCACCCAAAATAGTACATAAATGAGTCAGGACTACATCCGAAAATCTCACTCCAGCTTGGAAACGTAATCCGCTGGCTTCATTGAATGAATATATATTAAGTATTAATTAAAACAAAGAATGACCATGACAGTAGTTTCTATTTACATTTCATGCATTTTACATATTTTTTTTTATTTATTTAATTTGCTAAATTTTAAGCTCTATAAATTTGCAGGAATGCAAATTAATCAGTCCAATAAACATTTGAAATATTCAACACTGCAATTGTTTCGGCTTTGTATTTGTTTTGATGCCCTTCCCAAAAGCCGACTACAAATTGATGATGCTTACATACATTTCAGCATAATGCATATGAAAATTTCAGCCGTCACATAATTTTCAATAGCAACTCAATAAATCAAGAACTGCTACCCGAAAATGTAATTTAAAACCAATCAAACGCATCCGCATGCAACAGCGAGCGCCAAATGCCGGCGGTCACAAAATCTCTATTAGGCATCTTCATTTGATCGCATGCCAAACAACGACAGGGGGCCATTATGCACTTGTGTATACATACATATATTTACAACATACACAGCATACCCACACATGGACATGCATACCAACAATAGTTTCATAAATTGCATAAACAAACCAACAACCATAAAAACGAAGCATAAAGCATGCGAATTGCATAATCGCCACCCACACACACAGAACACTTGACCATCAAATCCGATTTGCTGAAACGGTTTTATGAATTGCTATTTCTTCTCTTAAATATACATATATGGAATATTGTGTAGACACATCTATATTTGGAACACATACAAGTAGCACAAGCTTCGGCCTACTCGAGCTCTGTCTAAATTCCATTTGCAAATCTTCACAGATTAAGTGGTCCGGGTCATTATTAGTATTATTATGTTGAGTATGAGCTACGACTGTATTGCTAATAAGTTTTATGTGCATTTGTCATACTTGTGCAGCATTTGCCAATGATGAAATCAGTTAAGACCCGTTCAACGTTAAACGTACTTAAGCGATAGTATTATATAAATACTTTACACTTTATATTTGCATACGTTACGTATTCATTTAACATTTAAGACTATTTAATAATTGAATCATATTCTCACAGTAAACAGAACGAATTTATTACATTTTTATTCCATACTATCTCTGCATTTCGTTGCGAAAATTTGCTTTTCCTTAAGTGTTTACAATTCCACGCATACGTGCTCTGCATTGCAACGAAATTCCCTCTCCTGTCGGAAGTTATTCGTGTATTCGTATGCATTCGTATTAGTGCACAAGAATACCAAATTTGCAAGCTCTTGACTGCTGTATAATGCTTGGCCATACATTCATACTGACAAAATTACATTTCAATTTTAAAACGGACTTTAATTGCCAGTTTTCACAAGCTGAGGTGTGTAAAGTGATTGTAAAGTGAGTTGGCACAGTGGCACTGGCAGTGGCAGCTCAAAAATGGCTTGCCACGAGCGCCGCTTATCGTTCGGCTGCAGCTTAAGAGCCGTTTAATCCATCACACGACAACTGCAGCAGCCATGGATGGGCACTTTTTCTCCTTGCCTCAGTTTGTGGCAAAGTGCTGCCCTTGCTTGATAATAAGCCGTCATGCTGCCCAACTGGCAGGACAGGTTTTCATTGTGGTTACGCATACGCCACGTTGCACCAGCCTGTGTAAGATATGCGTGCAAAAGTTGGCTGTTAATTTCAAATGCGAAGCAACGAATTGCCAGTCAGATGCCCTAACGCAAAAATCGGTAAAGCATACAAAAAAAAATGTTGCAAAAAGTGCAACGAGTTGGACAGGTGATTTAAAAACCATTTGTCAGCAGGAGGCAACACGCAGCAGGCATAAGACAGAAAGAAGGCAGCGGGCAGCAGACAGCAAGCAAAAGGCTGTAGACTGTAGACTGCAGAGTGAATGGAAATGATGATTTTTGCTACGAGTTTGGGTGATTGGCTTGGGTCAGTGAAATTATTCAAATTATCTTGTGCAAGACTTTACTGTCAGGTGCCGTCAGGCAATAAGACCAACAAAAAGATAGATAGGGTAGCAGGACCAGACGGTTGCACCAGCAGTTACCCCAAGGCAGCGATCAAACTGCTTTAGTGCCATTCTTTTATCGCGCTGCCTCCTCCACAATCCAAACATGAGAAGTTGCTAAGCGCACCCCCAAGAATCAGCAACCGGTAGCTGACAGCCGACAGGCTGCTACGTCCTGCTCAGTTCTTCTCGGTCCTCCTAGGTCCTGCTTCTTGTCCTGCCCTCGCTTCTGTCTGATTTCACTTTTGTTGTTCTTCCTCTTGTTGACGACAATTGTAAATCCCATCTATTATAAGTGCTTCTTACCACTTGCCGTTGAGCATTGACATTTGGCTAATGGCAAAAATGTCACCAAAATGCAGACGACAAACAAGCAGCTGCCATGACAGCAATCCAAGACATGGCCACGACATTAGAACAGCTATGCTGCTGTCACCGAAACTCCCTACTTTCTCAGATCATATCAAGCGCTTTAATGTAGGCATTACCATTGTGGCATTTATTACTCTACACAAAAGCATTTCGCCAGCTACTATATATATATATATATATATATATATATATATATATATATATATATATATATATATATATATATATATGTATATGTATATATATATATATATATATATATATATATATATATATATATATATATATATATATATATGTATATGTATATATATATATATACGTATACACACATATTAATATTATCGACTTCCAAAATGAAATCCTGCTGATCCCTTTTCACACACATGTGTGAACTTGGAAAATAAATTGATAAAAGTTGTAACAACAAACACTTCATAAATTTGACATTTTCTCTTTTGTTTTTATGGTAAATTATAATTAAATAAAGTTATTTATTCTTTATCCAGTTAATGTCTACTTTCTCCCATAATATTAACTTGTGGATATCATTACATTATCAATATGAACAGCAAATATATATATTAGGTGCTGTAATGAAATAATTTAGCATTGGCAAAGAGCAAAAGGAAACCTATTTTTTGAAACGCGTTACATAATTCATTAAACAGCAGGAGGCCTTTCAGACTGAGGAGCAAATCAGAGGCAATCATAAATCAAATACAATTTGATTCACTGATTAGAGTCGGCTGCAAAACTACACCCTCACAAACAGTGTCCACAAAGTAATGTTTCCATAGGTATGAGTACACATATGTCTGTGGCAGCTGCTTTAACGCTCCTATTTAATCAACCCAAGCCCCAACGGCCATTGATTAATAATGACGCACAGCTTGAGATGCGGAACTAAATTGCTTACCTCAATATGTGCTTTGTGAAATTGAGCAAATCTTTCTCCAAGCCAATAGATTATTCTATGAGCTCACATGCTTCATCAAGAACCTTAAAGCCCTATCGAAACAAAAAATATTTTCAATGGCAACAATTTTAAATTGTTTTCTCTCTCTCTCTCTCTCCCTCTGAACTTAAAAGCAATTAATTCTCTTATTTGATACGATAAAGTCCTTAATTGAAAAGGACATGCAAAATGTCGCTGCACAACTGCAAAAATGTCCTAAAAATATACAAAGTACTTATATAAAACGCAAAGTGCCATCACGTTGTCGGTGTCGATGTCAGTGTCCGGGTTGAATTTGTTATGACAACTGATGTCGATGTCGATGTCGATGTTGCTATTGTTTGCTTTTGCAAATTTCTGAAATAGTTCTTTACTCTGTACCCAAGAGAGTAAAGGTCGGCAGTTCACAAAGCAATATGCAGTTGCAGTTGCATACAATAACTCATTAGCATAACATTTCCGTCTCTCCATCGTCAACTAAGTCAAGTAACATATGCGCCAACATTTCGTTCTGTCAATCAGTGCAAATTTAGCGACAAGCAACGAAAATTTTTGACAGTTGCAAATGTCACCGTCGCATGATGGATGCGCACAATTTCCTCATTCCTCTTAACTGCTTAAAAGCGCTTCAGATACCATTGTCAAATGTTCTTAAAAGGCTCAGACTACCCTTGCCCACCGCTGCCTTCTTCCATCTAATTAGAATTCTTTCAGACATCAAATACTTAAAGACGAATATCACTCGTAAATTTCATTTTACAAGATAGTTAAAGTCAAGTTTCAGAGAAAAATAAAACAACCAGTTGATTAGCTAATTCTTCAAGCAGCATTGCGCTTCTGTTTTCATATTTCATTTAAATATTTTGGTGTTCTCTCAGAGTGTTCGAGTGCTCGCTAAACAAAAACAATGGGAAAGAATAATTGTATAAAATAAAAAACGGATTTGCATATTAGATTCCCAGCGTCCACCTTTTGCATGCTGTTGATTTTTGTTTGTCATTAGGGGGAAACATCAGCAGCGGTAGCAACAGCAACAGCACGAGCAGCTACAACAATAATATTTCGTTGTGCACTGACAGACGAGCTGAGGGACTGCGAAACTCGGAGCGTCGCGGCGGAGCTAGGACCTCAACCTGGACGCACAGATAAGAAGCCCCCAGCATAAATGCAGCAGTAGTGAGTGGACACTGAATAAATGTCAGCACCGGCTGGCACCTTGTCACAGACCAAAACTAATACTCAAGACAATTTTTTATGACAGCATAACACCCTGCCTGCACTATCCCCTTCAAGAGGAGGGTTCTGCCACTCTGGCAGGCGCCTTGTGAAGAATGATTTAAAGTTTTGCCCATTTTGTTGCCACTCTCCGACTGTGTTTTCGGTGTTTAGTTACATTTTGTCTCTTTATTGTGTAGACTGGGGAGCTGGTGGGGCTCACAAGCCGGGGAGTGTGATGAAGTGCCAGCATTGCTTTAAAGTGGGCAATATATATTTTTTGTGATTTCCTGCCTCGCTTAATGAGATTTGGCTACGCCATTTTTGTCGTAACTTTGTACGTTTCTTTTTATTTGCGCTCATTTTGAGGTAATGCGAGAAGTTTTATGTGTTGTGATTTGCTTTTGATTGATGCGTCTTATATACTTTTTTCTTTGGACAGAGACAATGTGGACATGACCTGTCGAAGGCAGTCAGCGAAGAGTACAAAATAAATGCCTATATTAGTTCAAGTCTGAATCCTATAGGGCAATAATATGATATGTACAGTTATATATATCATTAATATTTGATATAAAACACCTAATTTCTTTTTAATAGCGCCACAGCAACGATCAGCAATAGAGTGATTTTGTTTCGGCTCAAAATGAGCCAGAATTTACATATATAAAACGATTTCAGCCAGTGTCATTGGGATGTTGACGTTGCAACTGTGAAACCGCAGCGTAAATAAATGCGAAGCTCGGCGGGCCTGGTGGTCGGTGTTGGTGTTAGAGTTGGCAACATGCAAATTTTCATTTCGCAAGTGAAAAACATAAAAAGCAGCGGCAACAATTTGCGCAAAACAGCATCGCCAACCGAACAGCTTGTCTAATTGTAATCCGAGTTGTAAGTCGTTTAAAACAGACAACGAGGACGAGGACTACGACGACGATGACGACGACGACGACGACGACGACGAGTACTCGAATTAATTACCCTCGGAAGTTGCTTGCTAACAACGCACAGCGAAACGGAACGGCACACGGAAATGCCAGAACGGGTCGGACTCTGGACTGGACGCTGGACCGGACTCTGTGTGCACTCAGAGCACCGAGCTCCGTTACAGATTCAGATTCAGATTCACAGTCGTACTTGGACGATCGTGGACTTTGCATTTTGGGAATGTCATCATCAACGCGCTGAAGTTCGAGTTTGTGTGCACGATGTAGCAACGTTGAAATGATGGTCCTGGCCAGACCTTGTGGCCACAGTCCAATGAAATTGCGACCGCAATGTCTCTCTATGTGTCTTTGTATGTATGCGTGTCTGCCTCTGTGTCTGTATGTGTGTGTCTGCGTGTGTGTGTTGGTGACGTGCAAATGAATGCAGCGGAAATGAAATGAATTCGTTAGAGGCCGCAAAAAACGCAGCGTGCAGCGTTCAACGAGCTGCGAACATTGCAAACGGTTTGCAATTAATGAGTGCCTGCCGCTATGCAATAAAAACCTGCATATATACTCGTATAGCTGTGAAAAGTGTGGAAAAAAGCGAGCTTAAACTGTGCGTACAATCGGACATGGCTGCCGGACTACATAATTAAAGCGACGCTCGACTGCAGCTGACATCTGCACATCATAATTATCAAGGCAGCGCAAATTTAAATAAAACGTGTTGCTAATGTAACCCAAACGTGACGTCAATGTAAACCAATGTGCGCCAGTTTACACATACCAAGCTTACACATGAATTACTCGAATTTCTAGCATTCCCTGCCATTCTAAATGAAACTTATCCAGTTAAGAATTACTGTAATTAATGTGAAAATATACAATTTTCATAGTTACAAATGTCAGAGCTTCTATTCGATTCGAGATTGCTGTAAATATGGCTGTGATATTTATACTTAAGTCCATAAACGTGGCTACGATATTATTTTCTCCTTGTCCACCTTTGATGCATATTTTATGGTCTTTTGTCTTAGGTATGCGCCTTTGAGCAGCTTAACATAATGAGCTCAAATTAAAATCTTGTTAAAAGTGCATGCAAGAGAAAAAAAAAGCTAGAAATCCAGAAATAGTACGCACGACTCGGGACTATGCTAGCAGCCAGCCAAGTCAGTTAATCTTGGCAAGCTACTTAAAAGTCAATGCAATAACAACAAAAAACGCACAAAGTGCAAGAAGAAGCAGAAAAGCTAACGAAACTTAATTAGAAAATTATGCGCGCAACTTCAAAAGCTGCAGCCACTTTGGCATTAGAGATGCCTCTTCCTCTGCATGCATGTCGGAGCTTGAGTCTGAGTCTGAGTGTGTGTGTGTGTGTGTGTCTGTGGGCGTGTGCATCCGTGTTCCTGTATGTGTGACTATGTAAGTGTGTGCTAAGGCAGACTTTAGTGCTTATAATTTGCATATTAAATGCCATGAAGTGATTTTCTAATGAATCAAAAGCCATCAAATTCGGCAGCAGCAGCTCCAGCACCAGCACCGCCTCCGCCTCGAACCCAAAATCTCTTACAACTCTCTCGTGCAGTTTTAATGATGGCCTCACATTAATGGCTGTCAAATTCGTTGCCTTGGCTGCACTTAGACACAGACTCATAGACCATACTTGCCATATGGAACGACTCACAACATAAGATGCTAACTTCGCTATGCAGAACTTCATGCCCAGCACTTTTTACCTTTTACTTGCTGCTGCATTTTTTATAGCATTCATTTTAAGCGAGGATAACATCACGTTTTAACACACCTCCCTCCCTCTCTCATACTCTGTATTATATTTAGTAAGTATATGAGCAATGTCAAGTTCTACTCGACTGCTGTTGCTCGTTGCCGTCGTTGGCATTGGCGTTGGCGTTGGCGTTACTGTTGCCACCGAAAGTTGCCTATTAGTAGCGACAACATAGTTAAACGCGAGCCGCGTACCTGTTATGTTGATTTGCAGGTAAACTTTTGGCATCTGTACCTGGAAACGATAATTTCACACATATTTGCAAAATACTCACATAATAATCATAATTTTATCACGCGCGTTTGCGCTCCTTGACTTTGATTAAGTTGTGCTTAAAGTTTCTCAGGGAAACAGGGCGACCGGGACCGAGACCGGGAAACGCACGCATAATGAAGACATTCGCGCGTAGTTGCTGCAAAAACTTTGTGGACAGACATCGAGAGAGGGACGACATAAAGTTCAGAAGGAAGCAAGTGCTGAAAGCGGGAAGACGATACTGAAAACTTGGTTTGCAATTGAAGGCAGTGAGGGCAGTGGCGGGGCATCAAAGGCCAATAAAGTTCACATTAAAATTCATTTAATGGTCAACGGACTCAGCAGCAAACAATAAAACAAACACTTGATGAGCAGCACAAATAACACGTACATGGCTGCTTAAGCAACTCGGATTAAAAGTGTTTCTGCGGGGGATTATCCGATAACATGCGTAATGCACAGTTAATCCTAACTGTAAAGGTCCAAGGAACAGCCCAAAAGTACAAAAACTAATATCCGTAAGAATTCACAATAGCCTGCAAACGTTCGACTATAATTACTTATATTCCGAGTTTTAAAGCAGAAAAGCGTGTCTGTGACTGCTCTGATGGTGACGACAACGACGCTTCCTAACTTTTAATTGAACTTTAGTGAGTTTCGCTCTGAACTTCAACTGCAAGCGCCAAAAAATATTAGTCAAGAGGGAGACTGAGACGGATACAGACCAAGAGCGAAAAAATGAGCCAATGAAAATTGAATAAAAAAGGTAGTAAAGCTAGTAGGTATGTATGTAGATATATTACTTTAATGGAATAATAAAGCATGTTTGCCGTCCTCGATAGGGGACTGCAACATAAAGCGCAGCGCCTCAAGTTTGTTTTCTTAGTCTTCAATGGCATTGTGTGGCATGCAAAGAAAAGTCTTTGGCCTCGCGGCTACTTCAGATCCGCGCTCAGTATTCAACGCGCATAATGGCCAACGCAATTGTCAAATACCAGTAACCAGTAACCAGTAACCAGGCAGCCTGCCCATAATCGTATTGAATGACAAATAATTGAGGTTAGTTTAGCCAGTGAGCCGTGGGAAGGCGAGGAAAAAACTGTTCGCAAATGGCAAACACGTTTCAGGGCTCATGAGCAAGTGTTGATGGCACCGACTGAGAGTCGATGAGAGTAGGTGCGGTGAGATGAGTGGGTGGCAGTGGTAGCCCGTAGACGGACCACACGTGCTGATGCTGCTGATGCCAGTTTTCCAGTACAAAAGCGCAAAATTTTCTAAAGGAAAACTTTTGTAACGGAAAAAGCAAAAGTTTTGCCTCCGACACCGCAACGAGAATTGTGTTTAGCAGCGCACAAAGAGTAGGCATCCATAGAGCAAGCAAGGGAAGCAAGCACTAAAAAAGAGAGAAGAAGGAGTGCATGGCACATCCTGCTGACTGCTAATCCATAGTCATAGTCACACTCGGCTAGTGATAGTTTTAGTCGTACGTGTGGAACGTTTCAATTTAGCATTGCTCCGGCATCGCATGAGTCGTGTGCGCAGCAGAAATTAAATTTATTATCATTGGAATTGATTGTAGGAGCTGCGACATTCTCAACATACTCAACATACTCGGCATACTCGACACAGCAAATAAGAGTTTCACAAATATTCTAATTGTGTGGCTGCTATCCATGGCATCCACTCCATGCTACATTTAATCATTTAAATTTTAAGCTCTTTTTATTCTAGCTACTGATTACACTTGTCTCTGGCTCAGCTGCTGAGGCCTGGAACACTTTGCAGTGGGGTCTGGTCAGAGTCGTTAAAGGTTCATTTCCGGTGCAGCCATGCATGTAACCGAACATTGACCGTAGAAATGGAGGGTAGACATTCAGTCATCTCTGAGGATCCAGCGCTGATGAGCGTCCATTGTCTGCAGCTTCTGCTGTGTTGACTCTTTGGCGCCGCTTAAAGCGCATAAATTATGCAATTTAAATTAATTAAAACTCTTCCTCGCTCCTTACCCGTCACTCGTCACCTACTCAAATAGCAAACAGACAACAATTCTCACGCGCCCTACAGACTAAATAGAGTTAACGCAGTTATACAGTTGCAAAAATAGGTTTCATCTAGGAATGTTCTTTTCTGCGAAAGCTTAAGCATTAAATATCCATCAGCAGAATTCACCAACTTCTTGCGTGGATTAAGCTTTTCTTTTTCTCAGTGTGCAATGTGCGAAGGAGCCGCAGCAAAACTCTGTGTGATTACGGCAAACACTTTCATTAAAATTATTATTGCAGAAAATGCTTTTTGCTGTTGCAATTGTTTCCACTCGTCGAGCTGCACGCACATGCAAACAACTCCCGGTGCATTTACATGCATCGAGTTGTTTCTGTAGCTGTAGCTATAGCTATAGCTGTAGCTGTAGCTGTTGCTGTTGCTGTTGCTGTTGCTGTGGCTGTTGCTTTCTACTAGCCAAAGGCAACAAAATGAATCCAGTTGAGGCTGTTGATGCTCGTGGTTCTCCTGTAGGTGGTTTTAACCAGCACCAGCAGCAGGACCAGCACCACGTTGGCGTTGCCGGTGTTTGTCTGCGGTGCCGCGTGTGCTGATTGCTTGGCAGCCAATGCCAAAGGCGTTGGGTCTGGGCTGACTACATGAAAATGCAATGTGCTTGAAATGAAAACATTAAAAATTTAATTGCGATAATACAAGCGCATAAAATGTTAATGGAGTGTATGTAATCTGACACAGCAGAAAACCCGCGATGCAACGTCGACGCAGGACGCAAACTGCGACGAAACACAACGAAATAGCCATAGGGAAGCAGCTGTAATGAAGGATAAAAGAAATTAAAATGCTTTGTGTGTTGGCAGCAGCGCCAACAAGAAGCTGCCTGACTTGCGCACCCAGCTGAATGAATCTCTGAATGCGAATGATGTGCCACCTTCAACGCGAAAAACCAAGAATGCAAGCAATGCATATTAAAGTCTCAAGATACGAATTGATACTGAAAGCAGCTTCGCGAAAGTGGAACGATAAAGCAGCAACAATAACAAAATACAAACAGGTAACATAAGACGCTAGCAAAAACGAACTATAAATATATATATATATTTATATATATATATATATATATATATATATTGCTACACACCAGAGGAGCAGAGCAAAAAGCAAGGAGCAAAACTAAAAACGACTTGCAGCTAAAACCTGAACCTGCTTCAGAAATAGCAGCTACAGCATTGCAAATTCAACTCGACAACGTCGTCGCAGTTGACGCCGTTTTTTGTATTGGCAAAACAAAAACAGGAAGTGCTCTGCGTTGCTCTTAAGTATTTCCTGCTGCTCTAGTGCTCATTGTTGGGCGACGCCATTGCTCCATTACCAAGCCATTGAGGGCATGCCGCTCCCCACAGCCAGCAAATAGTTCTCGCATTCGCCCTATAATTGCTGCAGGCGGTTTTCTGCTCTTCCACCTGTCAGAACAGCAACGGCAATCAAAAAGTTATAAAAACATACAACGAGAGCGCAACGAGAGATATTTTGTTTACCATATCGAATGCTACTAATGCCCGCGGCACAGTCAACAAATTGCACCTATTCCAGCTTTCAGATTCAGCTAAGAGCTTCGAGCACTGATAGCTTTTACAAGGGGTAAAGTAAGTCAAGGTTCCACATACCGAAGTTAGTATATGGTAGGTATGCTTGTTTCTCATTAATATAGTTTACACACATCGCAACAGATTTGAGATATTTCACAATTTGTGGAAATAATTTCATGGGGCGAGCAACATCGATAGTTTAGCATCATCAGAGTCTAGTGTCTCCCTCTCTCTCCATCCCTGTCCCTCTCGCATCTTTAGTAAATCCCACTATGTAAATTTTCAACTTTATTAGCCATATGCTGTTGCTGTTGCTGTTCTGCTTTTAGAATGGCCACCTTTTTAAAATGCAAAACAAAACTTTCGGTTAACAATACTAATCCGGCAATTTATGCAGGGGATTTCGACAGCTGGACCACAGCTGCTTAAACAAACTTCGTGGTTTGGTGAGGCAGGACGCCACCCAACTAGAACACAAAATGCGACAAATACAATGCGAACAGCCGGCTACTATAATAAATAAGTGCCTGAGTGGTTACGGTGCCACAAAAATAGCGCAGCACCGTTGAAAGATACCAAATTATGGCAACAACAATGCCAAAAAATGTAAAAAAAATCGTTTGAAAAAAAATTTTAAAGAGGAACAAAAACAATAACAAGAAAAGTGCTTAAAAAACTTTGCATGCTCTTATCTCTGTCAGATAAACAGGCTGGAATATATTCCCACCCCCTCCCTTCCACTCATTTGCTTAGAGAGGGCAGAGCAGGGCGTATACGCAACTTTTGATGCGGCCTCGATGTAAATTTTCTCTCGTTAGCCCACAAAAACAATTCATTACAGAATTAGAAAGTAATTCGAACGGAAATTTTACTTGTGGACCGGTGCACAACATAAAGTTGTCCAACTGCCGAGAACACAAAGCTGGAGTTGGAGACGTCGACGTTGTCCGTGCTCCGAAATGGGTATATGAGTGTGTCTGTGAGTATCTGCGTCTGTGTGTGTGTGGGTGCGAACAGCGGACCGCTAGCCACCTGCGCACCTCAACATAAAATTTAAGGCGATTAAAATGTCAAACACGACAAAGCGTGCGGTATTAAAAACGCCAACAATGTGGCAACAATCACACACCCCTAGGGACAAATGCTTTGAACTGTTATTGGTGGCAATTTAGTTTTCGTAGGGATCCAGCGTCAAAATAAACAAATTGGTGGACATCGCCCGCCCACTGGCTCGCACACTTGAAATCAATATATTTAGAGCAGAGTTAGAGCACAAACTGTTCTATTCATTCAGGCATATTATAATTTAACAATATTCTATCTTGAAGCAAACCAAAGTACAAAATGATTTCCTTTTGACTTAATTTCTGTTTTCAAATATCCTGAAATTTGAAAAACTTTTACTGACTAACTCAAGAAAAACCGCGACGACTAGCTATTCGAAGTACTCCTAAAATTTTAGTTCTTTCCATTCCAGTTCTATCTTTAATCGACCGTTCGATTGTATGTGTAATAGTTAGTGTCTGTGTGTGTAGAGTGGTGGCCAATGTTTCGACTGACTCCCTTGATTTTTGACTTCTGTTTGCCTCTGCATAACAGCCCGCCTCCTGCTGCTACTGCCGCTGCTCTTGTTGTCGCTGCCCTGCTCGGTTACTCTTTTTGCTGTTTGCACTCTGGGTTAAGTACTTAACGGCATGTCAGTGCTGCTGGTCAGCGCCTGTTGTTTCGGGCTGCTCTCTATGCACAACACGGCAAGTGGGGAGGAGCTTTAAATATTGAAAGCGAACTGTGGCCGCTTTTCCTGTCAATTTGTTTTTAGTTATGCACTGCTGCTCGAACAGGCAATTCTAGTAAATGCCGAACACGCTTTAAGCGGCCACCGCAGAGTCTCTACTTGTGACTGACTAAATTTGTTCCTCCTGCTTGACTGTCTGTCTATATGTCTGTCTGTCTGGCTGGCTGGCTGGCTGGCTGTTTGTTACGCTGGGTCGTCGCGAAATTGCAAAAGAAATTGCGCAAATTGTGTGACAGCGTGTAAAGTTGGCACTTTCACACATAACTCATAACTTTGGTGGCAAAACTTTCGCTCATGCTAGCGGGTGGTTAGATCGCTACGGGAACGGCGGACAGACAGAGACAGGAATAGAGAGAGAGAGAGAGAGAGAGGGATACTGTGAGCGAGGGAGAGCGTAAGCCTTACATTGGCGACTATTTGGACGCTCATGTAGACTATTTATCTCCGCAAGGATGCGAGGGATGAAACTGAGGCTAGTGGCGAGCTTGGCTAGAGTTTTGACAGCTCATATAAAAGACCATAAAACAAAAGTTTTTGCTTTAACTTTCATCGTTGAGGCAACTGTAACGCCTACAAAGCAACACACAAACGTGTATCACCGCCTTTGCTGGAGAGCTGGGCAGCCAGTCTAAACTATAAACTCTTTGCGGCATTAGAAACGCAGAGCAAAACAGAGATTCAACATTTTTTAGCAGGTTCGCTTTATTTATTTTTTGTTATTTTACTCAGTTCAAAAAAGTTGAACGCGGTTTTTTGTGTGTGCCAAACAAACGTCAGGAACAACACCACACGACCGGTGCGGCAAGGGGAATCACTGCGAGAGGACGCTGCGCTCATGAATTATGAAAATTTAAAACGCTGCGACGACAACAAAAAAAAGTTTGAAGCTTCATCGCAATGAAACTTTGTAGCTGCTACCCAGTTTTTTTTTTATTATTTTTATTGTTTACGCTTGAAATTAACTGGCAAATGACGAGTTTCAATTGCGAAAGGCACACATTACCCGCACACTGTGCTTTACACTTTTTTTCATCTCCATTTTCGCATTCGTGCCACCAGCCCCATCCCTCTCCCCATTCCCTCTTCTCCTGATCCATACATATGTTATATACGTGCCCGCAGTTTACTCGCTTGACATTAATCATTGTATACTTATGAGCACGCCATGACTTAGTTGTGTAACCAGGGATGGGTAGCAAAATTGTTATCCAGCTCAATAAAGTAAAGCAAAGAAAGTATAACTATTCTCACTTAAAGATAATGGTACCTTTTGCTCACAAAATAACTTCAGTTCGAATTGAAAAGGTGTTCCAGCCCTGTCAAAAAATACTCTTAATATAGAGCTTCCTTATGCGCAAAAAGGGATTGTCACACTCACCCACACACACACACAGGGCTGCAGCAGAGCGAGCGAGTGCATTTTGTTTGCGCTTGCCGCGTCTAATGAAGTAATAGAAAATGCAAAGTGCTGCATAAAAAATGGAGTGCTATTTTTCAAAAAAGTACACAATTATGCTGGTTGCAGCTGCCAAAGCAGCAGCAGCAGCAGCAGCACCAGTGGCAGTGGCCAGAAGGTGGCCAACGTCACGCAGCATGCAGCGTGCAGCACGTTGCAATTCCAGGCTGACGTCAGAGCCATTGGCATCGTCCTCAGCAATTGCAGCTAATAATAATAACAGCTCATGAGCACTGACGTTTGACAAATGGTACACCCAGGCCAGAGAGAACGCAGCCATTTAACATGCAAACGCAGCTGCAGCTGCAGCGGGCGCAAGAATTCCACAGACATTACTTTTTATTAACAGAAGACAAACATAAATAGCTGCGGGAGCAGGCCGAAACGGTAGCTCATCAAGCAAATGAGAAACCGGACTTGAGTTGATCAGCCATATTGACAATGGCTTGCTCGGCGAGGACGACGAGGAGTGCCTTCACAGCCACGACAAATGTCAAGTCAACGTTTAAAACCATCTTCAAGTACTTGTCATTGGCCATGCTGACAACGCAGCTATAGCTATAGCAATGGCTATAGCTATGGCAATGGCAACAGACATAGCTTTTCCTCGTCATTGTTAGACTGGTCGAAAGTTTTGCGTTGATTTTCTTTCCTTGTTGTTGTGTGTTTTGTCTATTTATTAAAAAACTTTTGTAATTATAGCAATGCGTCTGCAGGGCTGCCATGTAGCCACCTGAGCTGGACACATTTTTCTGCCGTTGCCATTGCTGCTGCTGTCATTACTTCAAAGTAAATTAAAATCAAACAAGGCGAATGACTCCTTCCAATGCATTAGTGAAATTATGAAAGCTGTTTAGAGTACAAAGGCTCTCAGACAGCTCATAAAAGTGGCACTCTCTACATAGCACCTTGTATGTAGTTGGTTTTTACGTTTTTTGCTTTTATTTTTATATATTTGCAGCAAACTATTGTAATTATTTTGAACAGCCAATGAGGGCAATGAAGTTTTGGCCACATGGCTATAGAGACACACACACACACACACATAAAGCGACAGCTAATGGGCAAGCTGAAATGACCTTTACTGCTTTTGGGACATGGACACAAACACAAACACAGATATGGATACTGTTGCTTGTCGCCTGCTGCTTGTTGTAGTTGCTTCGTAGTTGTTTTCAAGAATTTTGTGCAGCAAACACAATATGGCTGCCAAGTTGTGTCCAGGACACCCTATGCCCTCTCCCCGATCTGCCCCTACTCGGCTTCATCATGTTTTTGCCCCCAAACATGACACTCTCTGTATTTGCTGTTTGCTGAGGAGCATTTTGTACAACATTTTTGGCCAAATTACATAAACAAATGCCGTAGCAAGTTTTAGAGGACACTGCTCACTGGTCACTGGTCACAGGAGTCGAGCTACTGCCCAATCTTTTACACATAGGCAAAATTGTTGCTAAAAATAGTTTCTCTGGTGTTCGCTTTCACATAGTTTTACGTTTTATCCGTCATGATAACCATATTTGATTGTGATAAAAGGTAGATAAATTTTAACAGCATAATTGACTATCAAAGTGTTGGGTACAAATTACCAAAAGGTTTCCTGCATTTTGGTGTTCAATTCAAATGATTGAGATACATGCGGGTATATGCATATTAAATTATTATTAAAATAAGTATCAAGATACTTTTATTGGTTAATAAGCCCACATCTGCTCAACTTCAGTCGTGCCACCTCCAAGGAAAAGAAAACAAAACTGCATGCATATATTACTTGCGGCTGGAAAACCACATGCAAACAGAGCAACAGCAGCTAATTAATTTTAATAAATTGGCCACAGACACACAGATACAGTCAAGCAACGTTGCCGTTGCTATTGCTGTTGCCGTTGCCGTTGCCTAGGCTCGAGATTTTCAGAACTACCTCCTTTGTCTGTTGGCTAAAACGAAAATTAAATAAATCCTGTGCCGTCAAATTAACACACGCAAGTCCTGTGTTAGGCGCCGCACAGTAGAGTACAAAAACGTTTCCGCAGCCATGGACACGCCTACTTGCCAAAGAGAGAGGGAGAGAGAGAGAGATAGATAGCTTCTTCGCCCGCTCGTGATAGAACGCCGCATATGAATATTTATGTGTGCGAAATTGATGCCGCTACAATTACCGTTACCGCTAACTACACACAGAAAAACCCACGCACACGCACACACACACATTGCTTGTAGTAGCAGCTGCAACAGCTACAACAACAAGTGTAACAGCCACTGCCAATTTACGGCACTTTTGCTGTAGAGTTTTGCCAGCGAATAAATTATTGACAGCTTGTAAATTTCACTAAAGTCAGCTGTGGCTTCTGTCTGTGAGTGTGTGTGTGTGTGCGCCATAAAATCTGACAGTCGCACACACATATGTACACACATGAGTAATGAATTGGGCACGCATAAACTAAATAAGTCAGATTGCTAAAATATAGTGTCCGACTATGGGTTAGACTAAGTTCATCATTAAATTTATGTAATTTTTTGCTGTTTGCCTAACGACCCAGCAGCCGTTAGAGATGCGGCTGGGATCGACTAACCGGACAAAGCTAGTATCAAACTTTACAAAGATAACCCATATATTCTTAGGCCATTATAAACTTTGTAAACCTGTCAGCCTTTTGCGTGTGGCAAGCAAATGTTTAAACAAATGGGCAACTAGCAAATAAAACGTTTATTCTATTCTTTTTAATTCTTCTAGCTCAAGCCTTTAATGCCATCACGCCAGCCTTTGCAGGGGCCCGCAGAGTGCGGCTCAAACGGACTGCATTTGCATATTACACAGAGAAAATAAGGATAAAAGGATAGTGAGAGGGAGAGAGCGAGAGCGAGAGCGAGAGAGTGACCGTCCCAGGCAGCGTTAATTTCTTTGCACTTTTACATAGCTTTACTAATTTTTTATTTTGCAGGCTTCCGTTTTGAGCACACTTAATTCCATTTGGAACTCGCATGGGCAGCAACGCGAGCAGCGATGATGTCGCTATTAAGGACACATTAGCCGGAACACTCTAGAATTATGTGTGTGGCCACCCCATGTGTATAGGGAGGCAATGCAAGCATGCATGCTAATGACACGGAAAGATACAAAGACTCACACATACTCGCACTGACACTCCCACTGACACCCACACTCACGCCCACACTAGCTCTGACACTCAGATAATTGCATTAGTTTGCAAAAGAATTCAATCTGCATATTTGTACTTGCACTTAAACCAGGCAATCTCTCTCTCTCTCTCTCTCTCTTTCTCACTTACTCATGTCCTCCCTTACGCGCCCCCTCTGCTTTCAACTCAATCTCGGCCATTGCGTGCATTTAATGCGTGGCATTGTGACAGTTAGTGGGTTACGCTTTTTTGGATCCAACCAACGTCATCAACAAAAAAAAAAATAAATAATGTCAACTGCCTGCTGGCCGCCTGGTGCTGCCAGTTTAGACAACATGTTGACCGAGCGACAGCGAACAGCATCGGGCGAACGAAGCGCTTAAGCGTTTGCTGCTGGTCGCCAAGTGTAATTGAAATAATATTGTTGCCCAAATTGCACAATTGCTTTCGATATGGCCTGTATATTTAAGCATGATTAATGATGCCACATGACGACAAGAAACGTGGACGGTCGGCTGCTTCGAAATTCGCAAATGACGAAATCCTTTCGAAATTCTCCATTTTGTTATTCTCAAATTTGAGAGAGAGAGAGAGAGAGAGAGAGAATGAAGAGAGCAGCGTACATATAAGAGAAATTCGTTAGCTCGTTCTCTCCAACACTGCGCCATAAACTGTTGCGCGTATAACAGTTGCGGCCATACCACCACAGTGCGTTAACAGTAGACCAGTAGTCTGTTAACTAACAGCGGAGGCTGTAAGCATTTCACATACTTTCTATGCGATGCAGACAGCTGAGCAATGAAGTGTAAATAAGATAATTACTATATTATTTTCCGTTCGATATCATAAATTTCTCAAATATATCTATATTGCTACATACATACATATACAAACAAACGTATAATTTGCATAGTGAATGTTAATTGGGAACAAACAACAAATTAGAATAATTCGATTTGTTTCTGTTTTTGCTGTGAGAAGAACTTTAATTGGCGCAATGCCGGCAGCGTGTAAACTGCCTGGCGGATTGTGTGAGGCACAAGTTATATAAAAAGTTGAAGAAGCATCTCACAAACCGAAAATAATAATCAACAACAAATACTTCTTACACAGACAGTCAGTCATCCTACACACACACATACACATATACACAGATATAGACTTGGCTTCGTCTACGAGCTGCTACGACAATGTTTTCATTACGATCCCTCTCTCAGAATGCGGGGATGAGTGTGTGTTAGCTTCAGCCAAACAAACGAATATGCTTGATGAATACTCGACATCACGTACGCTTGAGAAATGTACGTGTTTCCATTGTAAGAAAAGTCAAGGCAGACAAAAGGGAGTATCTACTGCTGCTGGCCCGGCCAGGCCAGAGCAGGCCAGAGCAGGCCAGAGCAGGAAAAACAGTCAAGCGTGCAGGAAACTGAGTAACTGTTACTCCGTTACCAAAAGACGCTCGCGGTTATGCGGCGGCCAAGTGCGAAATCCAGTGCCAAAAAGCCGACCCACAGCGACGAGCATAAGAGCTCTGAAGAGCTCTGCAGAGCGGAGAGCGGAGTGCACAATACAAAATGCCATTTATCATATTCGTGCGGCTCCTCTTTTATTTCTATTTTTCTGGATCACGAGTGTTTTATTGCAATTTATCATTAGATGACAGCACTCACACATATACGCACCCGCACACTCACTCCCCAACACGAGAGGGCGACGCACGCACATTTACAACTCGTTACATCTCGAACCCCTTACCGAACCTCGACGCAGCCCCAACCAAGGAAAAGGTGTTCCTGCAAGCGCAGTTAATTTGATAAACTGCGCTTGTCGCTATTAACTGTTGTTGTCGGCTGTCTTCTGTTGTTTTTATTTGTTGTGCACAACATGTCGCAGCTGGCACGCCCCCCTCAGTAAGACAGTTTAATCACAATTTAAGTAGGGGTTGGCAAAAAGGGGCGTCACAGTCACAGTCAGCTTAATAGATATTTTGATTTGTTGGCTTTGTTTCTGGCAACCTATTAAATATTAGCTGCAGTCGCAGCAGTAGCAGCAGCAGCAGCATTGCTTGGCTTGTCAACGTCTGAACCGTTTCGAAAATGAACAATAACATTCCATCAAAGTCATTAGCAAGACAAATATTTGTGTAGCTAATTAGTTTTAATTACAAGCAAATTTCAATTGTCAATTTGGCGACGTTAATGGGCCACTGAGAGAAAGCAACGTAAAGCAAAAATATGAAAGAAATATGTATATATATAATAAATGATAATAATAGGAGTAATAAAAGCAAAGACAAGAGACTCTGTCATTGAATTAAATTTTAAATTGATTTGGCGTAAATTAAATTTAATGCACAAGAAAGGGCTGCGGGGCAGAAGCTGAAGCGAAAAATAGCAAATAATAGTGACATGACGAAATACAATCATAATCATGCTGCAATGCAACCGCACAAAAACTTTCGCCATCAACAATGAGCAGGAAACAACTGCGCTGCACTGGCACTAGCCATAGAGGAATCTGAAGCAGCTTCAACAGCAGCAGCAGGAGCTGGAATAGGAGGAGAGCTAGCGGGGGCGAGATGCAGCAGAGCAAATAACAAGCAACATAATAGAAGAATAGTTGTTGCTGATTTTGCTGAAAGAAAAACTAAGATACAAGCGAGAGAAAGAGAAGGAGGAGAGTGAGAGGGAAAGAGAGACACGAGACAAGGAAAGAATGGATACGACAACCACAACAGAAATAATAATGGCATATAAATGAAGTAACAAACATTGTTTTCCTTTGACATAACTCATTAACCAGCAGAGGCCACGAAGACGAATTGAAGCAAACCTCAACTATGAGTTGCAGTTGCAGTTGGAGTTTTAGCTGGGCCTAGAGCTTGGTAAGATGGGAAGGCGACTGCACAAAGCTAGCTGACAGCATGTAAATGAATGTCTTGTTACTGGTGGGCAGCTGCAGCTTTAGCTCTAGATTTAGCTTTGCTTTTCGCTTGGCTTTAACTATGCAAGATTTTAATAGACCCCGAGCTAAAATTTCTTAATTAAAACAATAAGCAGGCGTTGGGCCTGGCCACAAATGTCTGCAATTATATGCATGGCACACACACACACACACACAGACAACACTGAGACAGCAGCCGTTGCCATAAGGCAACATCAACAGCTGCCAGTTGGTTGGCAAATCTATCCGCAGAAACGCGACCGCAACCGCAACGCGGCGCTTTGCTGGGTGTCCTGTCAGCAGTGTCGGGCAGACACGACAGGAACGTCGAGGATGCTCCTGTAAATGAAGAAATTCCGCTGTCGTCTGTTGTCTTCGTGGCTGTCGCCCTTTGGCACGTCGCCTGCTGTGCCTTATGACTAATGATTGAAATTTCATGCTCCATATGGGTGCGAAGCTTGCCGCGTTCTCAGTTCATTTGGCTGCCATGATATGGCAAAAATATCATGGAACGCTGTCGCTGTCGCTGCTGCTGCTGCTGCTGCTGCTGCTCCTGCTGCTGCTGGCGTTGCCATTGCCGTTGCCTAATTAAGGAAGAGCAGAAAAGAGTAGTGTGCCACGCTTAGCCGAAAACTACGCAATTAAATGCTTGCTAGCACACTTTTAGGCGTGTAAACACGCGCGCAAACGCCGAATTCTCAATTGGCAATCAGGAATTGGCAATTGGCTGTACGTGATTTAGCAAAAGTTGCACGCACACACACACACGCACGCACATGGGCGACAGTGGCACACTGGGGGCGTGGCCATATAATCGATTTTGAAGTGTGAATACGTTGCCACGCCTAGCCTACTTTAGGGGCGCCCCCTGCCTGCTTGGCGGTCTCCGAGCGACGCCTAAAGTTATTTGCGGCCATTTTTTAATCTACACTTGAACGCCGGCCTAGCACGCGGCAGTATTTGCGCAACGTGATGAGATTTTGCGGTTGCTAACCAATCGAGGGCCTTTATTTACATTTTTCTTAGCTTTTGCTTATCGATCTCTGGCTTTGGCTTTGGCTACGGCTTTGGCTTTTTGCCCTGTTCGTTGCCCATCTCCTACTGCGCATTCGATGCGGTTTCAATTTTTTTTTTTTTTTTTGCGCCCAAAACCAAGCATTACGAGGCAGGCGACAACTGAAACTAGGTAGAGGGTCTTTTCACAAGCAATAGCTTCCAGGTCCATAAGTTTACTTGGCTGGCGACAAAACCAAAAAAAAAAAAAACAACAACATGAGAAAGAAGAATGGTGTTATAAATAAGAAATGTTTGTCTGGCTCACAGCAATCGCTAGACTTTTACAGCAATAAGTCTTAAATTGTATGTTTAAAGTGACGATTGAACATGGAAATCGAAAATCAATTTGTGTTTATTAAACATTTTTTAAAATGAACTGAAATACAATTACGCATGAAGAACTCTTCTGCTCAGTCAATCAACAAAATTTGTTGTTAATAAGAATTAGAAATAACTAAAAAAATGCAACTGGCAGAAAGCATCATGAAATGAAATAAAATAAAATAGAAACACTTTATGAAATAAAGTAGTTAAAGTGCAATTATCATTGAAATGTATTTACGCTTCTGCAGCTCGCTTGCATCATTGAACCGGATAGAAATCCCTTGCATATTGTGAATGCCATCAGCTGCTTTACCTACACCACATAGTTGACCATTGGCTTGGTTAACACTGCGGGCTGATTTAGAAATTATTGATGTTGCTATTGCTGTTGCTGTTGCTTTTGCTGTTGCTGTTGCTTTTGCTGTTGTTGCTGCTGCTGGCTAGACCGCGTTCTCAATTGGTTTTTGCGATTTCGCTTTTCCATTGAAATTTTGCCACTTAGCTGGTCACAGGGCATAGGTAAGCAGCAGTTCAGACTCTACTCGACTCGATGTATGTATATCCGACTATATGTAGATATATTGAGCCTTGGCTCATAGTACGTTGATTCGAGTAAATGGCGCTAATGGCCGATCGAAGTGAGCCCGCAAAGCGTCTCCGGCTCCGTCTCCACTTATCTGCATTTCGAGTGCATTTCGCGCGGCAATTATTTTTGCTCAATACCCGCACTTGACTTTAAATTGTCGCCGACTGTGTCAGTCCCACCTGAGCGCCCGCCTTCCCATCCCCCATCTTCATCCGTTTTCGAGGAAGGGCTTTTGCCCTGACGATTTTAATTTGTCGCCCTGTGCCAATTGTTAAGCAAAAGTGGCTAATTTGAAATTCTTTTGAGCGAAGTGCGCACATTTGTGAATGCCAAGTTGACGACGTCGTTAGCCCAGCTTCGCCCACCGCGAGGGGTTTGGAATTAGTCACAGGGACCAGGGACCAGGGAGGTGAGAGCTGGGAACTGGAACCTGGGAACTGCGAACTGCGAACTGTGAATTGTGTCTGTCTGTCTGTTGTCGCTGCGGCTGCTGTTGCTACTGCCTGCCTTTGTCTTTGTGTCACGCGGCATGAAATTGAATTTTGGTCTGCAGCAGTTGACTGGCGACGAAAGCCAGCCAATTGCCCCATTCCCGTGCCCACTACCACTACCTCATTTGCCCCCGCGCGTGTCGCCTGTCGCCTGTCGCCTCATAAGCCTTGCCTTCAATTATGGCTTACGGCCAAACGCCGCCATTTTGACACTCATACAGCGTAATTCGAAATGAATGAAAATTCTTTATAACTACCGTCAGTTTTTCTGCTGTTTTCTCAGTTGTTTGTGCTGTTGTTTTGAGCGCTTGAATTTCAATTTACATAAGTCTCTGCATCTGCACCCAGCACCAGACTCTCTCAGTCTCTATCTCTCTCTCTCTCTCTCTCTCTCTCTCTCTCTCTCTCTGTCTCTTTTGCTGTTCCATCTCAATTCTTTGTTCAACTTTTATCTTAACTTTGTGCCTCGCTTTGCTCCTCTTTTTGTTGTCAGCCGGCAAAACTTGAGTTGTTTTTGTGGTTAAATGTAAATTTTATTGAATTTAACTCCTTTGTGTCTGTCTGGCTAAGCGTTAAAGAGGAAATTGCATAATTACGCCTAATCTTAAAACCTATTGCAGCGCCACTTTCCAAATTTATGCAATGCAAAGGAGAATCGACCCCCTCCATTGGCTATGGGAATTAGTCTAACGCTGAGAGCTGAAGGTGGCTGAGTTTGGCTTGGCAGAGTGTATTATTGGTATATGTAACGATTTCAGTGTCTGTTCTTATCTTCCAAATTATTTGCCTCTGGGCAAATTGAAGAGAGACACACACAGTGAGCGAGAGAGAGAGAGAGAGAGAGAGAGAGGGAGAAAGAGTGAAAATAAAATATTTATCGTTACATTTATGCAACATTTCAATCATTAATAAATCAATTAAAATAAATTGGAATTTTGTGCGCTGATGTTGAACGCGAAACGGTCTTTTTTGTTTTTCTTTTTTTTTTTGAGGGCCCTTTCTTCGACAGTTCACTCCGTGTGATGGGCTCGGTTCCATGCCATTTAATGCAATTACGCAAAGCTCTCTTGGTATTATTGTTGTTTTTTTTTTTTTGGCTTTTCGAATTGTTGCTGATATAAATCAAAAAATGAATCATTTGACGCGCTCGACAGATCGACGAGCCGCGCCAACAACTTAAATTATTCATTTGATTTACGGCGACACAAATTTGTAGCCAAATGGAATATTAACTGTGCGATGTGGAGGATGCGAGGATACGAGGATGCGAAACAGCGCGGCATTCGTTTAAAATGCATTTCCATAAGCAGCACACAAAAGCAGCAAAAAAATGATGTTTCCCAGACAAACAGAAAGTACAGAGAGAGATTGTTGGCACAAGACATCCTTTTCCAAATCTGGACATAAAACTACTTTCAGCGCATTACAAGGCAGACATGTCAAAAGTTGTACGACGGCTGTCGATGTGCCTGCCACTATAAGGCTGGCGCACTAGCAATGCCGACGACCGACAGGAAATAGCAGCAGCACCCAGCACCCAGCACCTACACCTACACACACACACACACACACACACATACATTTTATCACATCAATAAGCGGGCGGTTAGACATAAGCGTTAAGAGCATTAGAACTTTGCCTTGAACTATCCAGTCCTCCCCCCTAATAGATGCCAAACACAAACTGCTGACTTCAAATCAGGATTTTGACTAAGGCGAAGTGCAAGCAGCTACCAATACTCCAATACACACTGGCACATGGAGCACGTTGCTAGCTTACCCTTAAGTAGCTGATAGCCAAGACAGCCCAAAATGAGAACATCGCCTACATAAGTGCATCATTTTAACAATCTTCTATATTTGCCCAATGACTTTAATAAGGATTCAAGACCAGCACCAGCTAACATATAAATCGGCTCAGTATGAATATCCGCAACCAAATACATCAATCTATAAAATTAAATTCCATTGCGAGCAGTCGTAGTGAACGATGGAGTTGTAGTCTCCTCAACCTTGCCGTTGTCCAAGTTTAGTCTTTCAGCCTTGATCTGCTGTTTGCACAGGTGAATCTTGTAGGCAGTTTCGCACTTGTTGGCGCCGCGCAGGGAATGGCACGGACGCTGCGACCACCAGATAGGATTAAGTGCATTCGACAGGTGACCAAAAAGGTCTGGCTCCACAAAGACACCGTCGTGCATCAAACCCATTTGCTCATAGAGGCAATGTGTAAAGCATTGAGTGGCCTCGGTGACATTGCTGACATCGTTGGCATGGAACTGGACCAACTCCTTCAAGGACAGCTCCGTTTGCTGTGCACAAATGCGCACATTATCCGCGCTAAACTGACGCGGGGTGTCCTCGATTACAGTCAATGCCAGATTCGCTTCAACTTTGGCATATCGAGACTAGCAAATGAATAATACACAAACATTTCAGCACAATTCACAAACTCAATTCAATTCAATTCAAACCTCAGCGCCGACAAAGAAACAAATCACAACCAGCAGGTAAAAAATAGTCATAATAAAGATTGTTTTAGAACTGATGCGGGTAGAGTCGTAAAATCTGATTTATATACTCCAGATTCAGCAATTTGTTTTATCATGTCATTAGATCTAGATCTAATTGCAAATATCAATTCAATGAGCCGCATAAACCGCTTAACTGAAAATTTGCTTTCATTGCCATTGCCACTGCCATAGCTAGAAATGTTCCAAGTTTGCTGCTCGAAAAGTTTAGCCCGCAGTTTTAATAATGCAAAGTAGTCGAAGGAGCCCAAAATTAAATTGATGCCAATGTCGATACTTGGAGAGCGGCTTCAAAAACTTTTGCAAAAAAACTTGAAAAAAAGAATTAAAACAAAACGTGAACTGCTGAGAATGCAGCTGGTGTGCCACGCACCTGAAATACACTATTTACCTAGTGTATATATAATATGTAATAAAGATATAATAGTTCGTGCCTATATAAGACTCAATTTAATAAAAGCATGTGAAGTAAAAGAATAATGGGTAAGGCAATGAAAGTATTTGGGAATATTTCTATATATGCATCTGAGATATCCTATACACTATGAATATATACATATATATAAGTATGGTTGGGTGCATTGCAGTATTTCCGCTCAGTCTGAGGCTGCTGCTGCTGTTATGGGCTACGACTATTTCCGCTGGTCGCATTAACTGCAGGCGCATAACTTTTCCAATTTGCTTTTGGCAATTATTGATATAAGCCAACAGCAACAACACTTGAGCTCAGTTTTTCTCCAGCTCGCTCTCTCTCACTCTGAGTCTCCCTGTTGAATTTGTGTATGTGAGGCGGGGCCGTCCAAGCATATTTTCTTGCATTTTGCGCATATTTGTGCAACATTCTCAAAATTCTTCAACAAAGTTTTGTTATTATTGCCGTTTTGCTCGAGACTCGAGAGTCGAGAGTCGAGACTTGGTTTTGGTACTGACTGCCACTTTGATTACTTTTGCAGTTGCCGTTGCAATTAGTTTGTTCATTAGACGAAGCAACAAACAGCCCATGACGAGAGAAAGAGGGAGAGAGATAGGCAGAAGCCAGAGCTGCCTCGAGTTGATTGGAATTCGCACACTTAATTAGTTGCATGCCCAGTTAATTTCCTCTTTGTTCCTGCCACTGGAGTTGGTAATTGCGAACAGTTTTTGCTCAAATATATCTTTAAGATGCACACGAACATGTTGTGTGCCCCCCGGCGATGCAAATAAGTTAACAAGCAAAACAGTGCACACAATCCAGCGCACGAGTTGACTAAAGTGAAGCAAAGCTCTGAAATTCAATACAGTGTTGAACTGGTCGAACTCTTTTTAATGTGTTAGCAGCAACGCAGATCGTTTGACAGACCAAAGCTTGCCCGTAAGGCATAAGCCTTGGACCTAGACCAGGACCTGAACCAGGATTGCCCGCCATCCCGCTCCCTCCCAGTTTTGTATCCATTACACTCTGCACATATTTGTTGCATAATGCCAACTTATGCACTGGCACATTGTTGACCAGCTGTTCGGCATTCAGAGCAAGCCGGCGCTGCCCTGCTCCGCCCTTTTGTATTTGCATTATCTCGTGATAGTCTAATGCCAAAGCATTTTGGTTGAAAAATCTACAATTCGCATGCCGCAAAACAAAAGCAAATGCCAGAGACAAACTCGTCAAGATGAATGACTGTAAGCAAATCCAGCGATTCAAGCTTGCATACCAGCATTACTCCATGTCAGTAGACCCCGAGAGCCCGGATAGCCTGCACAATTCAAATTGCACATGTCCAGCTTCCCCTCACTCTCCAGTCCAAAAAAAAAAAATATATATATAAATTGAAAATAAGGAAAAAGCAAAAAAAAAAAAAGAATACAGCGAGTATGTGACTCGGGGCAGTTTCTTTCTGCTGCTTGGAAAATTCTCAAGTAAATTTCATTGAATAAGAAATAAATAAGTAAATACTTCAAATAACTCTAAGATTCTCTCTCTTTCTCTGCACTGTGACAATTTGCTGCGGCGCTTTCAATTTAATTTACTCGGCCCCCCACCCTTTTTGACCATTGTTGGAACGTTGTGTGTAATTTAAAATCCCCTCAGCATGCAAAACACATCCTCAGCCGCATTTAGGCGCTTTCACTTGTCGGAGACTGAAATCAAGAATGAAGCAAACCAAAGACAAATCCACACAACCATAGAATGTGTGGCCAAACCAAATACGAGCAAGTATGACATGCCCTAGCCACCAGCCACCAGCCACCAAGCATCAGCCATCAACGGAACGTCGACGTGGCCTTGCAAGCCAAGCAAATAAATGTTGGAAGGCAAAAATGAAACGTGCCAAAGTAAGTTGACAAAGCATGAGGTAACCACATATATAAATACTTATTTAGTAGTAATGAAAGAGGTGGGGGTGTCGTGTTACAGGGATGGCAAGAAGTGTTAGACTGACTTTTCACTTTGCTTATTGAGTTTTCCAACTTTATTTCTAATATTTTTCCTTTGTTGGAGTTACGAAAGTCGTATTATAAATACCCTTTGGTAACAAAACTCAATCTACAAATTTACTTAAAGCAAAAATATATTTTTCTTACAGCTAAGATAATATTTAGAATCGCTTACCAAATTATAAACAGCTTTATACCACAGCACAACACACAACTCACCGATATTTCCACCAAACAAAACACACGCACAAAGCAGATACACTTCATTTCCCACAAAAAAAAAAAAATAAACAAAAAAAAAAAAAAAAAAAAACAAAAAAAAATGGAAAGCTTTAACTGCGTTTTATACACTTTTTATGATAGAGCTTTTACCACACACTCACAACTGGATCAAGTTAATATGAAGATAAAGCTCACAAACTTTATACACCCAAAAACGAGAGCACAATCACATCGATATACTGCTTAGCTTCGCGTCACTGCTAAGCTAGCATTCACATAAGAAAATATAAAAAAAAAATTTTTTAAATAAATAAAATAAATGGGCAACAAAAACCTTTTGCTCTCACACTTACACTACAAAAAAAAACAAATACTTTTAACATAATACATATACACACGCGCAACTCATAACGGATATGCATGCGAAGCGAGTAGAAAAATCAAACACGCACACGAACCGAACTGCGATTTACTAATTTATATATGAACATCAATGATGCGAGCGAACAACGAACGACGAACAAAGAAGAACTGTGCACACGAACCGAACTGCGATTTACTAATTTATATATGAACATCAATGATGCGAGCGAACAACGAACGACGAACAAAGAAGAACGAAGAGCGAAAATGAAAACGACGAGCGCACAATTAAAGATGATTTTACATTCGCGCAGACTTTTCAGTGCATGTCCACAACTGAGCACCAAGACAATCAGCAGTCTAGAAATATCCAGAAGACACATCTGCTCATGTATGCCTTCGCTTTCACACTCACATTCTGCGTACGTGCAGCTTGCATACAAAAATCTAACGGGATCAAAAGATGATTTTACATTCGCACAGACTTTTCAGTGCATGTTCACAACTGAGCACCAAGACAATCAGCAGTCTAGAAATATCCAGAAGACACATCTGCTCATGTATGCCTTCGCTTTCACACTTACATTCTGCGTACGTGCAGCTTGCATACAAAAATCTAACGGGATCAAAAGATGATTTTACATTCGCACAGACTTTTCAATACATGTCCACAACTGAGCACCAAGACAATCAGCAGTCTAGAAATATCCAGAAGACACATCTGCTCATGTATGCCTTCGCTTTCACACTCACATTCTGCGTACGTGCAGCTTGCATACAAAAATCTAACGGGATCAAAAGATGATTTTACATTCGCACAGACTTTTCAATACATGTCCACAACTGAGCACCAAGACAATCAGCAGTCTAGAAATATCCAGAAGACACATCTGCTCATGTATGCCTTCGCTTTCACACTCACATTCTGCGTACGTGCAGCTTGCATACAAAAATCTAACGGGATCAAAAGCATTGAACATTGTTTCTTTTTCTGTCATTTTCAATCAATTTAACTACGTTGCAAATAATTCGATCGAAACACGCCATAGATTCAAGAAAACGATTCACTGAGATTTTAATTCGATATTAGACGATCTAATCGAAACAGCACAACTAAACAGACACCACATATGCTCATTTATGCCTTCACTTTCACACTCACATTCTGCGTATGTACGTGCAGCTTGCATACAAAAATCTAACGGGATAAAAAAATTGTTTCTTTTTCTGTCATTTTCAATCAATTTAACCAAGTTGCAAATAATTCGATCGAAACAAGCCATAAATTCAAGAAAACGATTTACAGAGATTTAAATTCGATAATAGACGATCTAATCGAAACAGCACAACTAAACAGACTTAATTGAATGTGCAAATGTTTTTGCAGGTGCAGATTTGCGTGTAAAATTGAACACTACAACACCCGACCGTCCAACTTTATCGTCAGCACAGAACTGAACCGATCCTTTTATGCTCCCCCGCACGCACTCATTCTGTGTACAGTTTGCTAACAGTGTTGCTTATTTAGCTATTCTCCCGCCACTTCTAGCGTTTGAGTTTGTAAAACGCTACAATTATAGCTATATTTAATAATAAGAAGGCTTTATTTACTCTCAGCAATTGAAAAATTATCAAAAATTATCAAATATCCTTGCTAATAAATAAACACGTTTAATCTATATAAATTTATTTATATTATTTATTTATAGTATAATATTAAAATTTGTAGTTGGCTTATTTTTGTGCAAGCCCTGAAGAGTAGGCAACACTGTCTGCTAGGCAAATCAAACGGGATGAAAAGCATTGAACATTTAGTCTCGTCTCTTCCATTCCCTCTCTCTTTTTTGCTCTTTTTCACTCTTCTCTTCTCTTCTTTGTCTTTGCCTGTGGGCTGCAGTAAACATATTAAAATATTAAATGTATAAAAAAGCAATCAAGCAAATGAACGCTTAGCTACACATCTATGAAAGGCGCAATTTGTGTACATATTTTCTTATTCTGTTCTCGAATAATTGCATTAAAATTGGAATTTTTCAATTTGCGAAACGAAAGGCTGTCACTTGGACGAGTATATGCTGCCGGGCTTCGGAGCTCCTCAGCTCCACAACTGAAGTTGTGGCACGCATTGTTTGCGGGCCGCCATGTGCGACAGCGCGACAACTTTCCGACGGCCATGTGAGAGATCCCAGAGTGACGTCAACGAAGTAGAAGACAGTGCAAGCTGCCTGTCTGGCTGCTTGGCTGACTGTGGCATTCTTTAGCTGACTTCGCAGCGCGCAATTGTTTGATAATGACACTAACATGATGCTGTACTGACAACCAGCCAAAAGAAACCTACTGCTTGCTATTTTTGGTTTTTTTTTTTTTGTGAGCAAAGCCTCACGAAATTATATACGAAAATTATTTGTAACGGGCCGCCGCTAGCAAAATTTTGGTTCTTGGTCGCAGCTGAGTCGCTCAACCTCAACCTCAGCCTCAGCCTAGGCTGGCGCTTGTTTAGCTGATTTCCTCTTGCTGGCTGAGAAGGGCCACTGCGAAGCGATTGTAAATTAAGTTTTAAGCAACATGTCTGCAAAAATCATGCCCGAGGACAACAGCCTCGGCCTTTGTTGAGCCCCTTCTCACGCTCTCGCGCTCCCACTCTCGCTCTCTCTCCCGCTCTTCTTTTTTCTGTCCTCTTCCCCATCGCGCGCACTGTCGCAGGCAGTTGCAAGATTTCTTCTCTTTTCTATTCGCTCGTTCATTTCGTTGTTGTTGTTGTTGTTGTTGCTGTTGTTTTGTATTCCTATTTGAAGAATGGAAATTGTGTTTTGTGTGTTTGCTGCAGTGGTCGCGTCGCAATCGTCGTCGTGCAGTTCCTTGAGGAGCCGCTTTACTATTTTCGCATCATGCCTTTTCTACTTGCATTTCTTTTTGTTTTATTATTTGTATTTCTTTATTTTTTTGTGTTTTTATTTTTATTGTATTTTGCTATTTACACTGCCACAGTCAACAGTCGTCGCCAGTTGCAGTTGCTTTAGCTGTGCCTATTTATATATGTATATATTTGCTGTAGCTGTGCTGGGGTAGTTGAGGGTTTGGAACGACAGGACGTCTCGGCGCATTCGTATTCGTATTTGTATTTGTATTTGTATTTGTCTTTTAGTTTATTGTGCTGGGGCCACAACAGCTACCAACGAACTTTGGCAAGCAAGTTCTGTATTTGGGCTCCGCTGAGGCAAGGAATTCAATTTTAGAATCGCAAAGGACTCGGCGCAATTGTTGTGGCTGTCTCTCTGTCTGGCAGGCTGACTGACTGCATTTGATTACAGCTCGTTTCATTTAAAATGATTTGCGCAGTTGATCAGCTTACGTGCAGCCGGGGCAGTGCCTAATTAATGCCACCAACAATCGATATCATATGTAAGCTGCAAATGCTCGACTCGGAAATGCCCTATAATCAATTCATTAGCTGCTCGGCCCATATAAGCCTACTCGTTTATTACTATCTATTTTCACTACATAATAAGTTACCTAGTTTAATTTCCTGATACATACATACAGAGAAGAAATTTACAGAAAGCTAGAGCATTTCAAGAGACAGCTGATTTGAGTCGAATATACACAAGTCCTGGTCCCTGGCTTAGCTGGGATGAACAACAGCCGACTAAACACTTGCCCGGCCAATTAATTAAAACCCAACAAAGCTTAGCAGACAACTAACAGCAGCAGCGGCAGCGGCGGCGGCGGCGGCAGTGGCAGTGGCAGTGGCAGCAGCAACAACTGCAAATAATGTTAAAACCAGCTATATTTAAGCCAAGGACTTAACAGTTAAATGCAGCGCTAGGAAGAGGCCGTCATCAACTCTTGCTGGGCAGAGAAGGCTTCGCGGCCAGATCAGCCACCAGCTGCTTGATGGCCACAGTGCAGCCCACCACGCCGAAGATGATGCCGATGATTATTAGCAGAATATCGCGTACTAGCTTCCAGCGCAGGCGACCATAGCCGGGCTGATAGTTAATGAAGATATCAATCAGCGCCGGGCAGAGCAGGTTCAAGTTGCACAGCGAAAAGGCACCTTCTAGCTCTGTCAAAGCTGCCAGATTGGGCACCACAGCAGCCACAATACCTGCGAGGAGAAGAAGGACACGAACAAACTGCCATAAATAGAGACAGTCGGATCGCCACCTACCTGTTAAGATGAGGAAAAACAAGCGCACGAAAATTTCCGCCGCAGTGCGGCACTTGTTCCGGACTGTCTTATCGCCGTAGTCGCTGAAGACAACCGTTATGAACACGAATCCGTTCAACGGGTAACTCAAGAAAATGCCACACGCTATGGCTATCTTGATGAATTGGGACAGACTTGCAAAGGAAGAGAAATGATCAAATAACAGGTGTAGTGTGACAGGTATATATCTACTTACACTTCACTTTGCGGAATATTGAGCGTAATACTGGCATCCACTTGCTCGCCGTAGCGCCAATAGCCCATGATCCCAAAAAATAAATTCGAGCAGAGTATGAAGAAGACGGCTAGATTGAGGACACCAAAGAAGCCCAGGTAGCTTTCCGGATGTGCCATGTTGGCTTCCACGACCAGCATCTAAACGTAAATATAGATTTTTTAGGATCAATCAGCAAAAGTCCATTTTTTACGCACGGAACCCACGGCTGTGAGGGAGAAGGCGGCAATGCCAAAGAACATCATATAGTCGAGGGGTGAGCGCTTGAACATTTCGCGCTCCTGTAAGCTTGGCAAACCCTGAAACAAGTAATACATGATGCACAAGAATCCGGCGTACAGCAGAATATTCGAGACGAGATTCAGCGGCACCAGAAACTTCAGCTTGCGTATCATAAAGAAGGGCAGTTGCAGGACACAGACGCCGAGGACGTAGTAGCGTTCGTGATATTCCTTGAAGTAGAAGTCTCCGATTTCCTTAAAGTTCTTTGAGACAAACACAATGTAAACGCAGCAGAGATTAAACTGGCCAAAGACCAGAACACAGGTGGTCGAGATGCCGGCCGCGCGGGCAAAGCAATGCACACAGCCCGGTCCCAATTGGTAGGCAATCTGCACGGCCTGCGGCATGGAGACCTGCGGCACATGGATGCGTCGACAGCACTCGGTCATGCCAGTGATCTGTGCGGGAAGGCTACATGCAAATAATTGCGATTTCGACCGTACAGGAGCAGCACAGTAGGCAACTGCGGATACACACCAGCAAGTGAATGCAATAGGTAAGCAGGACCATTAGGAGCGCGGAGAGAAACACACCGGATATGATGCCAGCGTAGCGCATGGCCAGCGGCATGGTCAGGATCCCAGTGCCAATCACACACTTCAGCAGCGAGACGAATGCATCAAAGTTACTGTCGGAACAGATGTTCAACTGAAAAAAGTTCGCTTCATAACAGGCAACGCCTCTCGACAAGTCACTTACGTTAGGGGCACCTCGACAGTGCGTTTCTCGTAGGGATTGTAAATGTAAATCGAAGATCTTGAGGGGCTGTTGGGTAAACCGCTGCACGCAACATTTTCAACGTGCGGTTAAAGGCAAATTCCTCAGAAAACACTAAGAAATACTCACAGAACAGACGGGACCGGGGGCTGGCCTAGCTGCGAGTCCTGCGTTACTGGTTTGGCCATTTCAGCCAATTATCTGAGCCGTACGAAAGCCGTAAAACTAAACCAATGGTGAATAACAAATTTTGATAACAAATTCAAATGAGTGTAGTCTGAAGTCGGAAGTGTCGTCTGTGCTACCCCCACTCCTCTTCCCACCCAGCCCGCACACATTCAATTCACTTTAAACTAATCAGTGAGCTCAGCTCCACAATCAAAATCCGAATTGCTGCACATGCGCGACGGCCATTACCATAATATGCGCAAATTATTGCATACTTTGCAGCGTAGCCAGAGACAGTTGCAAAGCCGGAGCCAGAGACAGCAGCAGAGCCAATGCCTGGCCAGAGCCAGAGCACACAACTTACAACAATTTGCAAGGCAACAGGACAGTAGACACCCACTACAGCAGAAAGCATCCCGAAATGTTTTCCTTCTACCTATGACGTCTAAGGAGAGGGAGTTAGAGACAGACACAGAGAAACAGGAAGAGAGAGAGAGAGAGAGAGAGAGAGAGAGAGAGAGAGAGAGTCAGAGAGAGAGAGAGAGAGATGCGAGAGAGAGAGAGGATAGAGAGCGACCGAGGCAGTAGGAGACAGTGGCATACAGAGAGAGGAAAAGACACGACTGTATAGCCAGCCAAGCAGTAGAGTAAAGGGCTTACTAGTTAGAGGAGAACTTAGATATTGCGTGGCTTAAAAATAGAGCTAAAGCAGACAGATGAGTTGAGTCTGGTTTAGCACAGATTAAATTTCGTCTACTGGACAGTTGGGCTTCAAGTTAAGGAGTTGAACAATGGCAGCTTTCACTGTATCTTGTATCTAGATAACCAGCTCGGCAGCTCTCAAATTTCAATTCCAGCTGCAGGATGCAGGATGTCGAGAGTTGGCGCTGCCGAGTGCCGAGCGGAGGACGATTGTCATGCCAGAATGTGCACTTCCGCGTCCGCTTTTAGTTGTGTGAACTTAACAGTAAATTGAATTAAAATTTATTGTGAAAATTGCAAAATTCCAAAACGCCGCAGCAGCAGCAGCAGCAGCAGCAGCTAGCAGAAGTGGGCTTCAAGGAGACATCAGCGCAAATCCAATACAAATAAAATTAAGTAAAAATGCACACAGAGAGGCGTAGTGGGTGGGCCATGGCATGGCGGCTTGGACTGGGGCTGGCACTGGCAGGGGGTCAGGGGAGTCGCCGTGTGTTTGCACAAAAATATGCAAATGTGATATTGTCGCTGGCGACATTTACAACAATTACAATAACAACGAACGGAACGTACGGACGTGGGGACGGCGGACAGGCGGCAACTACTAACTGCGTGCGACATGTGACACGATATTCAAATAAAGGCGGCCCAGGCGGCAGAGAGGGCGAGACGTAGGTGGGTGGGCGTGGCACTTATAGCATATATTTTGCATAAAAAGGGAAATATGCAGCAGCAGCAGAGCAAGAAAACGAGCGAAGCAGCAGCAGCAGCGCAGCAGAACAGAAATCAAATAAAACAAATTTGGAATTTTACAGCAGGCGAACAGGAGAACATCTTCCACACACACACACGCAGCATCACATATGGGCGCGTACATATGTGTGCATGAAGGAGTCTCGCAGATGACTTCGACTTCGACTCTACTCAGTTGAGTCTCGCTCTTGCCAATGTGTGTTGGAGTGTCTGTCCGTCTCTCTGGCAGTCTGTCGTTTCTGTTTTTTCTACGGAGACAAACAGACTGACATTCAATTTAAATTCCTATACAAATAATTGCGTGCCAGTTCCGAATCCAAACAGACGGATAGAAGGGGCAGAGGGTCAGAGGAGGCTGGAGCACTGCTGCGCTTAGATTATGTTTGTTTTCTTTTCTTGTCTCATTTTTGTTCCTCCAACGGAGACAGTGCGACAGTTGCCATAATTTGCCTAGCTCAATGTCAATGGACACAGACGCTAATAATTATGCATTCCTTGCCACGTTCAATCCTATGAAATTATTCTGGCCTCATCACCTACTGTCGCTGGCAGAAAAAGAAACTAGGGCCGACCTGAAGATACCCTCTATCATATAAGCCAATTCTTAATTAATTTATTTCTCAATTAATAAAAATTAATTTTCTTAGTTCAATTTTGATAGTTAATTGAATACTTACAAAAATAGACTTTGTCAACTTTCAGTCGATAGAATTTTCGTTCATCCATTTGTCATATTTATAGGGCATCAAAATAAATTTTACCTCAAAGCAAAATTTCTTAATGCAGCTCACGCACCTGTGCTGCGTGCGTCTTGCTCCCTCTCCCTCTATCTCTCTCTCTCTCTCTCTCTCTCTCTCCATCGTTGGCTACGGCTTACCTGGCTGTGGCTTCACCTATTATCGCTGCGGTTATCTTTCTCCTTCTCCACGCAGCTCCCCCTCTTCTCCCGCTATTATCATCAATGTTATCAACAGCTTAGCTTAAACTTTGCACGACTGAAGGATGCACCACGTTCGACGTTCGACGCTCCAAGCTCCACGCAGCAAGCCCCACGTTTCGCTGCAGCTACTTCCTCATGCTTTGCGCATCAATGATTTTGATCAGATTTACTGAAGCTGTCCAGCGTTGATGCTGATAAAGAAGATGACGATGATGACGTTGATGATGACGACGCGGCCACAGGGCGCGCTTAGCAGCCCTTTTATCTCGTTGCCCACAATAATTTTTGCATTTATAATGAAATTCATCGTCATTTTTCATACTTTCACAAAGTGGATTTTTATTAGATTTGACTTTCTTGCAAACCTTTCGACTACATATAGAAAAGCTTATTGTTTGCTCTGCGTTGCCAGCCATATGGTCAAAGTGGCTTAAATGCATTAGGACTTTCTTTGCTTTCGTTATTTTGCTGTTGACGTTGCTGTTGCTGTTGTTGTTGTTGTTGCTGACAGAGACAATATCATATGCACAGCTATTAAAAATGCAACATTCATAAATATTCATATCCATTTTCATATTTTCCGCACAATTTGTCAATGGGGGAAACTATGTGTGTCTTAAAAACACAACGTGCAGAAAATTTTCTATTAGATAAACTGTCAGTCATTTACGTTGACACAGGACGTGAGCTCAGGAATACGCAAGCTCCAATATGAAAGTCACACGATGATATTTCAAATTATTTTAAGCCCCTCATCAATATTGTGTCTTTTGAGGTGCCATAAGATACCCTCTATATAATTGAAACGTTACTATCTTTCTGCAAATGTTAGTGGTGAGTCCTGCTGTGCTAGTGAAAGAGACAAGGCAAGGAACTGTTTGATCATTAAATTGTACACGTAAAATATTAAAAGGAATACAGTGTGCAATATGCGGTGTCAATATGTGAACATAGCTGTTAATGACAGAAAATATGCGACTTGACAACTAACTGAGAACATAAATTACAATTTAATACTCTCGCATATTTCAAATTGAATTTGAATTAGCGCGCGAAAATCGTGCACTGCTGCTTGAAGTTGCTGTTGAGGCAAGCTTTAAACGTTTACCAACACTTGTTTGTCACGCAATATATCGAGTGTGGTCACTATTCAGTCGACAAGCCCACGCGTTAATGCGGCGTGCTTCACATTTTCGAGAAATTAAATAAAAAACTACAGAAATAATGGATGATGAGGCGGAAACTTACAAACTCTGGCGTATACGCAAGACGATCATGCAACTGAGCCACGATCGTGGATACTTAGTGACCCAAGATGAATTGGACCAGACTCTGGAGCAGTTTAAGGAAATGTTTGGCGACAAGCCGAGTGACAAACGCCCCGCGCGGTCCGACTTAATTGTCTTGGTGGCCCACAACGACGATCCCACTGATCAGATGTTTGTGTTCTTTCCCGAGGAGCCCAAGATTGGCATCAAGACCATCAAAACATACTGCACCCGCATGCAAGAGGAGAACATCCACAGAGCCATTGTCGTGGTGCAAGGTGGCATGACGCCCTCGGCCAAGCAGTCGCTGGTGGACATGGCACCCAAGTATATACTGGAACAGTTTCTGGAGTCTGAGTTGCTAATCAACATAACGGAGCACGAGCTGGTGCCGGAGCATGTGGTAATGACTGCGGAGGACAAACAAGAACTGCTCAGCAGATACAAACTCAAGGAGAACATGTTGATGCGCATCCAAGCGGGCGATCCGGTGGCCCGCTACTTTGGTCTAAAGCGCGGCCAAGTTGTGAAAATTATCCGGTCGTCTGAGACAGCGGGCAGATATATATCATATAGATTGGTATGCTGAACTGCTTGAGGAGAGGAAAATAGCGCTAATAAACACAATACAAATATATTTGTCATCCAATTATAATTAATAAATAAATATATATATATAATTATAAAAAGAGCAACATTTAATGTTTACATTACATATATTTCGATATACACCATCAGCGTGCCTAAACTATCGATAGCCGATATCGATAAGTGTCAAGGTACAACTGCGTGTGAAAAGGAAAAAAAAAACAAATACAATTATACAATACGAGGTCTGTCGTGAGTGAGTGCCTGGTCTCCTATAGAGGGCCAGTGGCGTCTGTTCTGAGATGGCCATGCTAACGCGGCTCACCAGCAGCGGCACAACAACGGTAGCACCTGGTTCGCCAAAAGGCTTGCAACGCTTTCAAAACTACCTCAGCGCTTTCCTCTGGCCGGGAGCGGCGCAAAAACAGCAGCGCAAGTCGTCCACGCAACTGGACGCCATCGATTGCTTCACCAATGAGTTAGTCAATCGTAAGACACAGAAATGGGGCGAACTGCGTGAAAGTCTAATGAAACCCGCTGCCGAAGAGGCAACCACCTATGGAGGAAGCACCACCTTCGGCCAGAACGTGGGTCTCATGTCCAAGGGCATGATGAGTGACCTAAAGACCCTGCGCTCCCCGCAACTAGGCCTCGACATACGATCTCTCTCACAGCCGCAACTGGACAACTTACTGCTGGCCACGCTGGAGATTAAGAATAAGCTGGACTTCCTCTATTTAATACGGCAGTGTGTGCGCTGGCAGCAGTTGCCCTGCAACGAGGTTTTAATCTCCTGCCTAAAGTACTTGAGCTCCTTGGGCCGCATGCAGCAGCTGGAATCGCTTGCGGACACCTGTCGCCAGTTGAATCATCCTTTTGCAAGCATGTACTCAGACTTGGCGCCGTTTAAGGCGATTGCCCTGTGGCACAACGGCAACGCGGATGTGGCATTGATGACGTTACATCGCGGCTATGGCGGAAGCCTTAATACAGAGGAGGGTAGGCGCATGATTCGCGTCGCCTTCCGCACCATCGTGGAGGAGACGCTGGCTCAGAAGAGCGAAGCCGTTCTCGTCTCCCTAATGGAGGTTGCCCGAGCCATACACCGCGAGCACAAGGACATCTTTGTGGTGGCCTGTGTGTGGAAACAATGTTTTGCCAGTGATTGGTTCAGCGATCAGAAGTCTGCGGGCGAACTGTTCGAGCACTACAAAGATCTGCAGCAACTGGTGGATCGCAGGTGCATACCCGCCTACTTGATTATGAAACTTGCAAATTTTTTACTAATGATTCACTTATAGAGCCAGTCCGCTATGCTCCTCCTTCCTGAGTCGCCACAACGTGGACGCTGTGCATCGTCTAATTGAGGTATTCTTGCAATACAATCAACGCAACGCGTGCGCCAGCTGTCTCAGTTTGCTCTTCAACTATCAATGTATGGCTTTATCCATGTTTTATTTGACTGGAATAATACAAATATGATATCCCTTTACTTTTCAGACTTGCGCAAGGACTTGCGTGCCTGCGCCGAAATCGTGAAATCCTGCAGCGAACTGGAGATGCCATTGAACGAGCTGCAAAACGAACAGTTCCTCAGCCTGTTCCTTGATCAGAGCGAGCCATACGACACGGCTGCTGGCAATCGCGCGACGGGTAACAAATACAAAACAAAATCGTTCCAGTACAAATTTTAGAGGCAATTGTATTCCCCACTTCGTTGCATCCGTAGATTGTAATTGTTGTAGAGCACAAAAAGATACAGCAGCAGGGGCCAGGCTGTTGCAGTCGTTACTTAGCATTATGCACATACCTTTAACGCTTGAGTAAATGTTATTTATCCTGTCAATCAAAATATATATAGTGTCTCATAACTGCTATTATTGTTATGACTATGTACTTTTTAAGAGTCTCGTGGATTGCCCTCGGGTAGCTGACATGGCGTCAGACCCATGCACTCGAAGCAGCGTGCGATTAGATGATTGCCACAACGATGCGCCTGGCACTGCTGGCAACGTAATCTCGCTTTGATTTCGCGCTTGTTACGAGCACAAGGCTTGCAGCGACGATGCTTGTCTCCATAGCGACTGACCAAGGCGACTCCTTCGGGCAACGTGGAATGGGACAAGCTTATGACACCAACTCCATTCGATTGATTGGCCTCGTTGGCGGCTTCGCTCAACAGCCGCTGGCTGGACTGGCCCAGAATTTCACAAATTTGCAAACGCATTGCGAGACTTGTTGCAGCCGATCGCCGGTGCAGACGCCGCTGTAAACGCTGCTGAGTCAAAAAGAGTCCCAGCTGGCGTTGGAAGTCCCGTTGATCCATGTTGACATCGCCGGTTGGCGCCAGCCGCAGTAAGATCCAAGCATTAAAGGCCGAAACATTGAGCATCAAGTGCAGCAGCTGCAGGAACACATCGGGCTTAGCTTCAGCCGACATAGAGAATGAAGTGCTGTATCTATGGGAGAGCTCGTTGAATTGAGAGCAGGTTTCGGAGGTGTGCAGCTGTGCTTGCAAGGCATTCAGCTGGATATTCAAGCCAGAGGCGAGCAACGCGACGCCCGACTGCTGAGTCAACTTCATAGCGCCGCTGGACAGTGCTGCCCCCGACCACGCCTTGGGATAGTCCGGCGAACTGGAGGCCAGCGTGCATAGACTGCTCAAATTGCACTGCAACAACTGCTGGCATTGGCTGACGCTGGCATAGCGCGTGCCGAGCGTAACATTACGACCTGTGGTCTTGTAGTCGCAGATGAGCTGCATTAGCTCTTTACTGGGTTTCGTTTCCCTTTTGTTCATTATCGCGTTGGTCATGAAGAGCGTCTTGGCATCGCAGCACACGCTCAAAAACAAATTCTCCGAACAAGCCAGCTCATCCACAGAGAGCCAGCCACTGGATCCGTAGTAGGAGCGGCAATTGATGAGCAGCTTTTGCCACAGACGCAGTGCATCATTCCAACTGCCTTCGCCTTTTGAGCTAAAACAATTTGCAATAAACTCGAAGCGCGTCAGCGTCATTGTGGCACGGAAAATGACATTTCCCAGCTCCATTGTCCACAGCTCCTCTATTAAAAGAATTTTAAGATACAATATAAGCATATAAATCTATAAACTAGTTGCTTAGCTACCCAGTGGTCCATTGTGATGTGCGTTGCGGAAAACACCACACAAATAGCTCAAGCCCAGCCATGAGCGGAGCTCTGTGAGATCTGCGATGCGCTCTGAAGGATTTCGCGAGCGTCGCTGGCGTATCTGTTCATTGAGTAGGCGTAGGAGCATGCGCAGCATCTCATCATCGAACAACAGCATCCAGGACTCGGCAGCATTCGAAACTAACCGTGCAGGACCTTTGCCACACGCCTGCTGTTGTGGCACCAACAATTCCTCCAGAAGAGGAGTTTGAGTCTCACGCTCCGTTTTCCAAACGTGCCCATTGCCAGAATGGAAAGTGAATTTGCTGTTTGAAGGCCGGCCACGCTTGACACGACCTTTATCAGGATTCAAAAGGGCAATTTCGGGCATTTGTTCATCATCATTATGCAGAATATCGTCATCATTGAAAAGCCACGCAAAGTTTGATGTCAAAGGAGTTGTTTCCTGAAGCGGATCGGCGTGGCTGTCGGCCTGGCTTTCGACTGGAGTCTTCAGCTCTATTTCCAGACTCTCCACATCCATTTGCTGGCCATTAGAATCGACTTTATTTACACTGTTTTTTATGTGCGGCAACAGCTGTTCATCCAAAACAGAAAGTTTTTCGTCACTGTCTTCCATTGTTTACCTTTTTTATTTACGTTTCTGAATGCAGTGAAGTTGGCTGCGCGAATATTTTAGTCTCACATGAAGTTGGCTGCGTGTGCATATTGATGCTAGTGGCAGTGTGTACCTATTGAGTCACAAAAAATACATAATTAAAACATCAGCAAAACAAAACATTTCTATTTTAGTGTACTCTTAACTATTGTAACAGAGTTAGTGTTAATATAAACATAATTTAGATGATTCATTACTCGCAACGGTGTCAAGTGAACAAAAGTTTTGCCAGAAAACAGCAACATACAAACAAACAGCTAATTCTGCGCTGCAAGCGAGCCAAGCATACATGTCATAGGGAGGTTAGAAGCCTGCCAATAAACCATTTAATTTTAACTTCAACATAAAATAACAAATCAACTGACGGTTATAGTGTTTACGCTATGTGAATTATGCGCGCGTATTAAGCGATTTGTCAAAAATCCTGCTTCGCAATGTCAATTTGACATGTTATACTGTCACGTCTTTCAATAAGTCTTATACGCGCTGCTGTCGATAGACAAGCCCAACGATACCTTTCGATAACAAGGAATTTCGAAGGCGAGAAATTTCAAAATAATAAATATGTGGTAGGCCATGCTAAAATTTTTGGCAGCTAGAAAATGTCGTCTAGTCAAAGTTAGTCTAATTTCAAAGCCGGTGCTGTGAACACAAACAATTCGGAAACTATAAATATATATATAGTAGACATACTTATTACCCATCAATTTGTTTTTTTTTTTTTGTGTGAAAAAAAAAGGTTTTTTGAGGAGCTGCACGTCATTCCGGTCTCCTTTTTTTTTTTTTTTTTTTTTTGTTGCTGGTTGGTTGGTGTGTGTATGTTGTGTATGTTATGATGATCGCGCCGGAGCAACATGAAGTTGATTTGGTATTGGACCGCCAGGTGCGCAGGAATATACAGGACATGATGCACGAGGCGGATGTGCAGTCAAATCTATTGGAAACCGGTCAGTCTGGGCATATGCCTTATACTCGTATGCGAATCAAAATTGACGCAATTGAAAGTTTAGGTGTTTCTGCACGTGAGCGATACAACTCGGAGTCCAGCATCGAGCAGGATCATCTGCAACAGGACGCCATGGGTGGCCTAGGCACTCTCTCTGCAGACGAGATTGTTGAAGAGGACCAAGACTCGGAGCAGGCTGTGCAGGAGATACAAAACTTTCACGACATGCTCGTGGAGACGCACATCGATGTCAACGGCTCGCTGCGAAAGCGTCGAGGTAATCTGCCCAAGCACTCTGTCAAGATATTGAAGCGCTGGCTCTACGAGCATCGATACAACGCGTATCCCAGCGATGCCGAGAAGTTCGCCCTGTCCCAGGAGGCCAATCTAACTGTGCTGCAGGTCTGCAATTGGTTTATCAATGCTCGCCGACGCATTCTGCCAGAGATGATTCGCCGCGAGGGCAACGATCCCTTGCACTTCACCATCTCTCGCCGTGGCAAGAAGATAAGCCCCAACTCTTCAGGCTCCATGGGCAACCTGAACGTCCATTGCACACCAAATCCAATCACAGGCAGTCCTGCCTCGGAAGTTGTAAGCTGTCTCTCTCTCCCTCTATCCATCTGTCAATATCTGTGATGATTATCTTGATTTGTATCATTTGTGCAGGTTGTTGGCGCTACAGAGGAGGTGCACAGTGCAGCCGAGATGCACGAGGGTATTGCCAATGTGCTCACCAACTTTGATCAGTATGTGCGCACGCCCAACGGTCAGATGGTCAAGATGGAGCCGGAGTTCGACGAGAGCGTGATATACAGGTAAAGCTCAGCTTGCTCAGCAGTAGATCGTCCCGTAGCCTATTTGAATGCATATTGAATGAGTCCACACAATTGACCTACCTGCTACCTGCTCCCCAAACACAAGTTGGCAACAAGCAATCGCGAACAATCCGCTGGGCTTTCAGCGGCTGCACACCTCGCTACAAGCTACGATAATCGATAAAATACAAAGCTACCAAATGCGCAAGGCGGCCATGAACGATGGCAGCGCCACCAGCAGCACCACAAGCAGCGGCAGCAGTAGTGAGAGCAGCAGCAGTAGCAGCAGCAGCAGCACCTACAGCGCCAACAACTCCATGATCTCATATAGTCCCTATGGGCAACTGTCAACCGAGTTCGACGAGGAGAAGCCGACAAGGAAGCGCGGACGCAAGCGCCAGAACGAGTTGAACAAGACCTCCGATACTCTGCCACCAGATAAACTTCCAAAGCAGGATCGTGGGCAAGGGCAAGGCCAAGAGCAGCAGAAATCAGTGTATCTGTCGAAAGCAGAAGTGTTTGCTAAGCAGGATGATTGTTCTGGTGGTTTTGTGGCGGCGCTTAGGTAGCTTCATGCTTATGTTTTAGCTCCTAAGTTACAAATGGGCCTCTACTGTAGGAGGCCATCTCTAATGCCCGCGTTCTCATTCACAGGTCAGAGGGCGAGGAGAGTTGCCACGACTACGAGTCCTGCGAGCAGGGCAGCGAGGAAGAAGCCCGCTTCGAGACATCCGACGACTGGCAGAGTGTCATAAAGTAAGTATCCACATCGGAGCACAATTGCAGATAAGCGCGCCTTCTACCTATGCACTCCCTTAATGCAATGCAGGACCGTTTTCAGCACCGAGGAAGTGACCACCACCAAGACAAACCCAGTCAGCAGCAATGCAGCCAGCTGTGATCCATTGGCCGCGCAAGTCGCCAAGAGTGAGGGTATGTAGACACATCTACTTATCCGCTTTTTATCAAACTTATCTCACCTCAACCCCACTTCTGGCTGTGATTGCAGGCAATCAGCATTTGCTGGACCATATGCTGGGCGCAGAGGCGACAATAGTGACGAGTTCGAATGCGGATGACAGCATTTCGTGTGTTCCAGAGCCGGAGGAAACTGTCTCAATCACAGAGAACGAGAATACACAGCTACGCGCACAAACACCTCCACGTCCAGGTACGTTGGCTGTGCAATTTCATTTAATAATTCATTTCATTTAACAATTTGAATTATTTGCAGCTTTGAGTCGTGAGGAGCGCGATAAATACAAATGTCTCTATTATCTTGTGGAAACTGCAATGGCAGTCCGTCAGAGCGACAGCGGACAGGATGAGGACCTTTCCTACATGGGAAACTATTTAAATAACTAAGCTCTAGGCCAAGGATTTATATTGTACATAATTATATAGTATTTGATTAATACATTTGCAGCGTCTGCTTGCGCTTGTTAAACTCAGTGAGGCATGCAACCAATGAGTGTTATATTGTACAAAACTGTTAACAAAAACAACACCACTTGATAAGCAGTCAAATATATCTTTAATAGACCGAAAAAATTTTAATCTCGCTTGTTTTATTTAAATAAATACTTTAACGGTCATTTAATCGAAAATAATGTAACAGCGACGGTCGATTATCGATAGTATGTTTTTTGCCATTGTGTTAGTATTTTACGATTAATGGTCACACTGCAACTAGAAGAATGTTAACATTCCAGCAATTACAAAAATTTTAGAGTGGCCACAGTTGAAAGTAAAACTGTTAGTGCTAGTAAAGTTGAGCTAAGCGCAGACAAATGCGGAATTTGTGTAAATAACAAATAAGAATCAACGAAAATGTGAATGTGAAATAAGAGATGCAGTGGCAGCCTCACGTAAACGCACAAAACCACCAAGGAGAAAACGTTTCCAAACGCTGTGCCTGAAGCCACTCTCAGCCATCCGCCGCCGTCGCACTCTTAACCTGTCGCGCTGCCTCCACCGCCTGCAGCCAGCAGCGGCCACAAAAACAAAAACTCGACTTCGAGATTGCGGCTTAGCTGAGGAAGCTTCGCCATTGCTGCCACAGACCAAAATCAGGACATGAGAAGAGCTTTCCAAAGTGTGCTGTGGGTCAGTATTTAAAATGCTTTAACTTTATTGGTTGTTTTATTTTTTTCCCCGTTGAAATCTCTGGCCTCAGGTCTTTTCGGCTATCTGAAATTTTAATTTCGTTTGTTTTTTGTGTTTGTTGTTCGCAGTACGCGCACTTGCGTCACCAAAAGCTGTGCTTGTGCTTGGCTCATATAGAGACAGATATGGCTGAATATATGTATAATTATATATATAATTTAATTGAATGAAAACATGCCCACACTTGTTTATCTTCTGTTGTGGCTGTTGTTGTTAAGCGTTGTTTCGGCTACTGTTATGTTGTCGGATTCTTTTTTAGATAACATTCTTCCGTTGGCTATGTGTAAAGAGGTTCGTTTGAAAAGTATCCAAGCTGATAAAAAATATCCGCACAGGTCGAAATTATTTTTCAAACGAACCTCGCAAATTTATTTGTACTTTATATGAGTCTTGTAATTTGCACAGCTCTTCTAATCATAAGTCTTGAAGTTCACTGCAGCAAAGCAATGGAATGACACTTTATGAGATCACTCCCGGATATCGATATAGAATACATGACTCTTATAATTTTAATATCTTTGACTCTTCTAATTATAAGTTTCTGAGTTCGGCTTACATGTTCTGCACTTTAATTTTTCATTGATCTGTTGATCTCTTTGTGCCGAAGTAGATTGTTTTAGTTTGTTAAATGTCATTGTAAAATAGAGATATTTATACTGAAATGGGAGCACCTATGATTAGCAAGGGTGTCTATATGTCGTCGCACTGAAGCACAATGTGTTCTCTCATTTTTTTCACTCAGTTGCTCACTTAATTTGTCGCTTTGCCTTGCTCCCATAAACCACACTGGCTATTTTTAAGCACGTGCCGTTTTCACTCTCAGGACCCATTTGCTGTTGGGTATGATGAGGCTCAAGCACACACACGTACTCGCTCCCAAGTGAACATTAAATTTTTCAGCTCATCATATTTTAGACTTGAAAATTGAGAGCAATAAAACGCTGCAAATGAGACTGCGGCAAGGATGCATCTACATACGTTTGCCAGTTAATTCATATTAATAAGTGGAAGCGCCGCCGCTGCACACCTCGTCTGCAACAATGCCGAGCCAACCCCAACGACAAAGGGTCAAATGGTTGTCGATGTCGACGTCGATGCCGCTGCGCAATTAGTTGTGGCAGCCCCTCGGCGCCTGCTCTCTCCCTCCCGCTTCCAACAGGGCATCGTCTCATGTCGTCACACAGCTCGACGATTTTTCTATTTTGTCTAGCTCACGTTTTTAGCACAGTTCCCGCTCTCTCTCTCTCTCTCTCTCTCTCGCTCGCCCGCTCTCATGTAGTCTTGCTCAGCGGCGGCTGGCTCTTCGGATGCCTCACTTGTTGTGCCACAGCGAGGCAACGCATCATTCTCAGTTGCAATTATAAGCCACGCGGTTCCAACTGAATGTTGTGTGTGAATTTTCAACAAGTTTTCATCGCTCGGGATAAATATATAAATAAAAACCATTTGATATTTCGTTCGTGCATGTCTTCAGCATGGAGACAAAGAATTTCTATAAGTAACTCTTGAATGTGTCTACTGATCGAAATGCTATTGCTGCGACGGTATGTGCTCGATGGAAGGTATTCCCTATATATGTTTTCGACAACTTTAAAGAGGAATTGCTCATGGCATTAGCCATTTGCCATTTCGCATTTGCGATTTGGGCCACGCATACGTCATGTAAGCCGGGGATAATCCCTTTCTAAAGCGGCCACATTGTTTGCTATTGGGTCATGAGATTATAAGCCATACTGCACATTGAATGGCCTATATAGACGGAGACGGAGACGGAGACGGCGCTGCCTGTCTGGGTTAAAACTATTTTTAGTGGTTCGTGCGCGAAATGAGTGAAACAAGCAACAGAAATACTTCACTCTATCCACTTCTGCTAAGTGAAATTTAATTCCAGAACCTGAGTCTCTTTTACGCATTTCTAATTACATTTGTGACATATTCGGATTCTTATTGACCACAGTTGAGTTGTCCAAGTGTCCATTAGGCCAAGTGGCCAAATAATAATACTAAAGAGAGCAATAACTAACCACGCGACTAACTAGTTGCTTGTTATCAATTTTAGAGCAGCTAATAGGCTGGCTTTACATTTGGGCCTAGGCTTCGCATTACGTGCGATTTGCTTGCGGCCATCTTTTTCTTTATTACCCCCAAGAGCCAAACAAAACGAGGTAAAGAGAAAACATGTGTCTGCCCGTGAGGGCGTGGGTCTGTAGGGGAGGGGGTGTGCGCCAGTGCTGACAACTGCCTATCGTAAAAAGAGGACAGAAAAATGAGACAAAAGGCACTTAAAACAAGTAAGCATGTGGCAGTCAAGCACTACTGACTGCATGATACCCGTTCACAGTTCAAAAAGAGTTGTGAGTAGCAAAATAATAGGGAGTGCCCAACTAGATATAGTTGTGGCTTTACCACGCCTCCCTCTGAATTTTACATACATTTTCACAAATTATTATACTCTGAATTTACATATTTAATGGGTATATAAATATAAAGTATGGGACAGTTCAGAATCCATAGATCTCTCCAGGAAAAGGTTAAATTGGCAGCGCAACAATCAGCATAAAAAATGCTAGATCCAAAAAAGGCTAAATGGGCAGCACTGCCCTGTGTGCCCCGTTGCCATCAGACCTGTGTACCTTCTCAGTATTTCAACGAATGGGGGCGCTTTTCACTTCACGGTTAACCGCAATGCTCTGGCCTCTTGCTTGTTAGCCGTTATGTCACTCTTGGTCTACTCATTCGTTATATTTAATACGAAATCAATCAGATTAAACTTGATGGGCGTGAAAGCAAGAGTATTACGGTTAAGGTTCTGTCAAAAGCTTCGATTGGGCTAAATTCGTTCAAGTACATTTTTATTGACATTTGTGCAGCCTTTTGCTGCTCGGATATGTATGCTTAAGGCTAATGTCTAGAATTAAAAATACATTTGTGTATGTTAGTGTGTGTCAGCTAAAGAGGAACCTTTTTGGTTTTAGTTTTGGGGCAGATACAAAAGTTGCGCAACTCGAGATCATGGTAAATGAACCTTCAGAATAGTTTCTTAGGATTGTTGCTATGTGATAGATTAAGAAGTTCACTAAATACCGCCAGATGAACATGTTCAGGGCATCTCTGATCCTTAATATCTTATAAAATAAAGCACATGTGTGATATATATATATTGTTATTTCGTATTGTAAATTTGACTGGGAACTGGGAACTTCAGACATAGCCACTAGACTCGAGCTTAAGCGCGCCCTCGTATGTGGGCAGCCCCGATATGTCAATGATTTTGCTCATGTCCAGGCTGATGATGCCGTTCTCATTGATGTTGTTGATATCCAGGTCGGCAGCATCTGCATCTGTATCTGCTTCTTCTGTTGCTGTTGCTGTTGCTGTTGCTGTCGTTGCTGTTTCTGATGTCGCTGCTGCTGTTGACATCACAGCTGCATTGTCATTTTCGTCTACGTCGATGTCTGTGTCAGCAACAGTTGCTGATGCAGCTTCAGCTGCGCTCTCCACCACATTTCCATTTGCTGCATCAGCATCAATTTGATTGGGATTTTCGATGGCAGGTTGCAGTGGCTGCTGCTGCTGCTGTTGCTGCTGATGAGCACTTGCCACATTCTCGTTGGCGTCGCACTGTCCCAGGACACTTTCGACAGATGCCGTCAGCGCCTCGTCCTCGGCCGCATAGCGAAACTTGCCACACAGTGGACAGCCACGCCTGTAGTGGCTGTGCTGCTGCTGGTGCTGCTGCTGATGCTGGCTGAACTGCAAGTAGCGCCGACCGAAGCTGTTCAGCCGCATGGCCGCCTGAGCGTGCTTGCGCGCCTGCAGTGCCAGCGGCAAGGGAGGCGATGGCGACGACATCGGTATGGTCATCGGCATGTATGTGTCCAGCTCCTGGCAGTGGCCACTCCGAGCCGCTACGGCCGCCGCGGCTGCATTCCACATGTTCTCCACCTCGGCGCGCTGTAGCGAGCAGCAGGACTGAGCATTCAGTGTGCGCTGCAGCTGCTTGTTAGCCATGAGTCCTGCTCCGACAGCTGCCGCACTGTTGTTGCTGCAGCTGCTGCTGCTGCCTGCCAGGCCATCTGCATTTGAGATTTCCATTGCATTCTGCGCGCTGCTGATGTCCAGAGTGGAGCGATAGCCGGGCGGCGGCGAGACGCGCTGCAGCATCAATTGTTGCTGCTGCAGCTGCAGCTGCTGCTCCTCAAGTTGCTGCTGCTGCTGCTGCTGCTGCAACAGTTGCTGCTCGTGCAACAGGACAGCGTCGTACGACGGCGGCGGCTCATGATGCAACGCGGGCAGCGTGGCCAAACCGTCCGTGGAGTCGCCCAAGAAGAGGCCCGAAGTTTCGTAGCACTTGAACAGAGGAAAGAGAAGACGATATTAAACAGGGAAAGGACTCTGGCTAAACAGAAAAGAAATAAGTTTAAAGTGCACTCATTTTTTATATTTGTGGCGCATCCAGTCCGGGACTGCATCCGCTTACGCCCGTTGACAACTCCGTGTGACATGGCCCGTGGACCGGGCTAACGTTGATTTACGCTTTGCTGTCGCATTTTCCCACAGGGCCAACAAACAACAATATAAGCGCGCTGAGACCGTGTAAATGAAAGTGGCCTGTACAGAGGCCAGCAGCTTATTAAGAGTTGGCAACACAGCAGAGTGGAGTGTAATGTCCATATCTCCTGTTTGCCCTTTGCCTTTTATTTATTTATTTCCCTCTGCTTACTCTTAGTGTCTTATTCGCATCTGTTAAATACTCTGCATAAATATTCATTACCAACGTCTGCGTTGAGAGTCGAGTGTTAAGTGGCTAAGACTAAAGAATCGAATTTAAATTGTTCAGTTCCTCCTTGGGATGGTTTGGCCAATTGACCACACTTAAGTAAAATCACAAATCAGAGAATGCTTAGGATTTGTAGAACATACTCCTCCCAGGCGCATCTCAGTGCACAGATCTGGGTGCTCTCAATGTGTAGGAAAAGCTGAGAGTCACAGACAGCCATAGAGCGATAGAGATATAACAAATCGCTTTCTCTCCCTCTCTCTCTCTCTCTCTCTCTCTCTCTCTCTTTGCGTCTGTCTATATCTTATCGTTTAACAGTTTATTGATATATTTATACCTGCTCAACACTGTATATTTCCATATTGGGATCATTCTCCAGCCATTGGTGCTGCTGCTGCCTGTAGGCGGCCTCAGTGCGCTTTTTGATATTGCGATGGCAACAATAACAAACAACACACAAAATTGTGGTCACCAGGCAGAGCATAGACCTGAAAAGGGAGAGAAGGGGAAACAACAATAATTTCACATATAAAGAATGATAAATATTTCATTGAGTTGAGTCAAATACGAAAAGAATATCCTGTAAGGACCTAAGCCATTGTGCAGCAAGCATAGGAAATCTAGCCAAAATGAATATGTTTAGCCATAAACTTGGCTAACAATGCATTGTTCAGAAGTATGTGTATTATGTATAGATGTATGTGTGTGTGTTGGTTTGTATGTATTGCATTCACGAGTACAATGTGCGGCCATTCGCTTTGGCTTTTGTTAACACGAACTGCCGAACAACCAACCAAATATATGTATATCGATTGTGAATTACATTTTGTGTGTTAGCCCCAAAGGCATTTCGACAATATTGGCTTACAAGTAGATTAAATAATTGCCAAAAACAAAATGTTATTCCACACATTGTTTACGCCTTGAATTATACCACCTGGCCACAAATAGCAAACAAGAGGCACCACTACCTGCACTACCTGTGTAACATAGTATATATTAATATATATGTGACTGATGTGTGAATATATTTACATAGGTATTGCTAGTGCTGAAGTTGTCTTCGTAACCTAGATAGCGACAAGTTCTGCAGCACAGTAACCTCGTTAATCTCTCTCTGAAATCTGTTACACATTACACAAATCAATGATGTCACTTAATCCACTTTAAACACAATATAATGCCCTTTGTCCTCTGACATGTTGGCGCTACCTTTCCCTGCGTCTTACTTTCATTCGTTCTTTCTTTCAGTCTTTCTCCGCTCATTTTCCACTGTGCCTCACGCAATTTCTCGCATGTCAGCAGTTCATTAAAGGCCCCAAAAAGCGTTCGATAGTGTTAGGGGGGGCAGAGGCGGGGTAGGAAAAGGTGAAAGAGGAGGAGCAGCTAAAACTATCATCGGCATGTGTAGCTTTTATTTTTGTTAAATTTTATTGACATGCCCCCAGACAATCGATAAGTAAGAACTTTGAAAACAAGCCTAAGCGACTGCACAATACTCGCTCAAGATTTCATAGAATTGATGAATCAAATGTGAATCTTGTTGACTCCACTGATTAGCCTGTAGTTGATATAGTTTTAATTTGTGTATATTATAGACTTATACGTTATATGCAAATCTCTTTGTTCAATAGCTCCCGAAGTTTGCATATATTAGCTCCCTTTTTGCCACGCCCCTGGCTAGCTAGAGTCTTAACAGCTTATCAGACGAGAATACGCAAAATGTTAAGTTTAGCAGTACACACACAGGCAAACCAATATACTCGCTCTACATCATGACGGAGCATGAAAGAGTATAAAAAAGTAGTTAAAATAAAGTTACGGTCATCGAAGCGCACGCCGTTTGCAGACATCAAAGTTTTTTTGTTGTCACTCGAAGCATTTATTTTTACACAACCCATTTCATGCTCTGCTCTGATCTGAGTTTGTGTTACAACAGCAACAGAAGAGGCAGAAAATATTAATTTAAATAAGCGGACGTCACTGCACAGCAGCAAAAAGGCGACCAATTATGAATATGATTACTTTGTCAGTGCCCGGCGAAGAGTGGGGGGAGCGAGAGAGCCGCAGCCATCGTAATATATCCTAAGGATGCTCAGCAGAGTTGCATGAATTTTTTATGTTATTAATTTGCAGCTGTCCCATAAATCATGAGGATAACCATTTTCTACATGATCTATGGAACCGTGGCTGTAGCAGAGAGATGATGAAGTATCCATATACAGAGAATGTTTGGCATAATGAACAATTAGAAATATTACAAGAAGCCATATCATTCCATTTAATGGAGCATATATTAGGCTAAGCCATTCCTTCCTCTCTATATGCATACCCACTGTAGTTTCTGTCTCTCCTCTTCAGTATGATCTTGGTTAAGGTCTTCGTGACAGTTTCATTTTATCAATTAAGGTTTAAATATGCCTGCCTGATGCTGGGCTGCCTTAGCAAACTTTGCCATAAATGAATAATTTGAAATGAATAAAGGAGGAGCATTGATGTCGCCTCACTCACCCGCCGAGCAGTAGATTGACGCTGCCATTGACAACGTGAGCGTAGGTCTGTGAGCCGCTGCCAGTGCTGCTTCCGCTGCCAGAGCCGGCGGCGCCGTTGAGCAGCGATATGCCAGCTCCAATGCCGCGCTGCTGATTGTAGAGACCCATGCCGCCATTGTAGTAGGTCGTTATCGAGGAGCTGCTGGCGAGCTCCTGCGAGTGCAGCACTTCCCCCTGCCCCTCATTCTCCTCCTCCTTGCTAGTGGGCAAAAATGTTGTAGTTCTTGTTGATTCTTCTGGCGTTGTCGTTGTCGTTGCTGTTGACATGACTGTTGCATTGTTTAGCTCTTGTTGCAGTCGCTGAAGTTGCTGCTGCTGCTGCTGTTGCTGGTGCTGACTGACCGCCGCGGCTATTGCATAACGTTTCAAAGACATTTCACACTATGTCTTAAAGCTAGAGACGATTGCATAACAATTAGCCAAGGCGCGTATTAGAATGCCCATAACACAAATTCACCCACACACACACAGACACACATACACCGTGACAGACTCAACACACCTGTGCAGGCCTTTAATTGTGGCACACGCAGGTATTACCGTTGCCTGACGCTGCAAGCGCTAGACTGAAATACCAAGGACAACGGCCCTGCCTACTTAGTGCTATCCTCGTATACGTTATGTACGTCAGCCTGGCACGCGAGCAAACGCGAGGTAACGCGCACTAGCGAGGTGCGATCGATGGCCAAGGTAGCCAGCCCAGGTACCAACAACAAAGGCAACAACAAAAACAAGTTGTACAAGTGTTACTATTTCTATATTCGCTGATTATCCGCGTTCTGTGTGAGCCGCGCTGCGGCGCGTTCTGTGTGCGTCTTGGCAAATGCGTTGCGCTGTTGCAACTGAGTCCCGGCTTGACTTGCTGACTAGCTGGCAGGCAGGCTGGCTGGCTGACTGCTTGGCTGACTTGGCTTATCCTTTTGTTGTGCGCCACGACGAAGTTGTTAGGCAACCGACAGCGAACCAGCTTCGGCTTTGGCTTGCCTTCGGCCAGCAACAGCAGCAGCAACATCTGCTTCGGTTATGCCGTTGTTTCTGCTGTTGCTGCTGTCACTGTGCGCCTGTTACAATTCGTGCCGCCATTTTGCTGTTGCTTTGCAGGCTGCCTTTCCCTTTTCAACGGTAATAATGGAGGCCAAAAACACAGTTATTTGTATTGAGCTTCCTCTTTGTGTGTTCGTCTTCGTCTATTATATACATAAGTGTGTGTGTGTGTGTGTGTGTGTGTGTGCGGTTCCTGCACGTTTCACATCAAATTGAGCGCCAACTGCTTTTGTTGTGTGTGCACGATTGCTGTTGTTGTTGTTGCTGCTGTTGTTACTGCTGCTGCTAATGTTGGTGTTGTTGTTGTGGCAACCGTGCATGCCATTTGCACAACACTTGTCGCCAACTGTCGTTTTTCACGGCATGCGACCATAAATAATAACGCGACTCTAAGCAACACTCGATGCACTGCATATTGAGCACGGTGCGTATGCGTAATATTTGAAATTCTATTGACCCCAACACTACGTATTCTCCACAAAGTACGAAATATTCAGTAATTAGCTAGACTGCTCTCTGCGAGGGGGGCTACTGAGCGTATACTTAATATTGAAAATTGAAATGACCAAATTTATAAATATATAAAATATAATATTTGCATGTAATGTAGCATAATTTTTAATATTTTTGGCATGAACTTTGGAAGAGTTGTTTGCATTCTCATTGGCCACTCTCAATACTACCGCCCGGCACTGTAAATGCGCCCAGCAGCTGGCAGGTGGTTCAAGAACATATGTAAATACTATATGTGCACGCCATTTTTGGGACCAGCGCTAAGCTGAGCCCGCCAGCCCATCCAGCAAAAACTTGAAAGGCTGAAAAATCCGTTCAGAGTCGCGCTCAGTCGCAGTTACTTACACCTCGACAGTCGCACGTCCACTAGGACGGCACAGTCGTCGGCCGTGAATAGCGCAAAGGCTTCGCATATTTTGTTTAATTCTGTGCGCTACAAAGAACCGTTTAAATATAGATTTGTGCTTAAAGAACTAGCATACGGTAATAGTGGCAGCTGTAGAGGAGTCCTTCAACAGTTGGCTGACAGCGGCACGACGATTTGTCTGTGAGTCGCTGCCACAGATGAGGCTCGTCGCCATTAGCGCCACCATATTTTGATGATGGATAGTTTTCGGCGCTTCTGCTCGCTTAGCTCATCACTGCGCACGCGCTGCAGGTAAGCAGGTGACCCATGCACAGGTCGCAGTCAGCTGTACTTGATTGTGGAACTGGGCTAGAATCGGTATTAGAGCGACAACTACCTGTCCTTATTCAGGCTGTTAACCAAGATCTGTCTGGAAAAAGGCTAAAGGAGCAGCACTGTCGCCGACAGCTAATGAGCCAGCCAACGACCACCGATTGCCTTTCATCTTTCTTATGCATTAACGATGTATGCCTCTTGATTTATTATGCACAGACCATCAGCAGTAATGCTAAGGATGCCCCCCAAAAAAGGTGCACTTGTTTGTTTATGAATTTACTGTGCTATTGCACGTTTTCCCAACATGTGAGTGTTTGACATTTGCAATTGAGAGGCCACAGCCAACTGTAAGCTGTATACGGCACGTGTGCGGCTCTTTCATTGACTACTCGTACAAGATACATATATATATATATATATATATATATATATATATATATATATATATATATATATATATATATATAGTTTCGCATACTCGACTGTAATTCACTAATATGCTAGTGAACATGCACTCAAGGGTGTGTCCAGCTTGTTGTGGGGCAAGCGTAGAGCGCCTACAATACGCTTAGTGTGTCAGCAGCATTAGTCATTAGTCATCAGCCAGCAGACACGAAGGCACAAAGGTCCTTCCTATCGAGCATGGCTGTGTGGGCTAAATTGTTTTCTGTTTGTATTGGGAGACTTTAAACTCATGCCCCAACGACAATATTGACTTGATTTGCAAGCACAAACAAGGGTCGAGGTGTCATTGGCTAGTAATATATCCAAATTACTTAATTAGAGTCAATTAGAGAGATCGAAAAGAGTATCGCTGCTCTTCTTGTGTATGTAATCTATTATAGTGCATAAGATATATATATACATACAATATAATCAACTAGTACTTAATATTTAATGCGACGCAGTACTTCTCTAGTCTATGCCTAAAACTTCATCACATTCATATTTCAATAAAAATATAGACGAGTGTGTCAAAAGATGGGAAATCGAACTCAAGGAAGACCTGTATATAGTTGCATCTATGAAATTCCATTGCGATATTCATGTTCGAAGCCATGAATAGAAATAGTTGGCTTCGTTTAGTGGACCGCGTTAGTTCAGGGTAACTATAATTCTCGGAACGTATAAGGCGAGACCTATTTACTTCCTTTTTTTGGGATACTTTATAACCGTTTTACACTCTCCGTTATGTGGCACACACAGACAGTAAACCTAAAAAGGAAAAGCAACCTCTGGCTGTGCCGTGCATTGCGTGCCAGATGCTATATATGAAAGACAAACAATTTGCCTATGGGCTTTATGTGTCGTAAAAGCCAAAGCTAACAAGTTTAGTTCCGCAAGGAGCGAGAGGAGCAGCGAATGGGGTTCCTTTGATTTTATTGATTGTTAAGCCCAGTTCACTTTAGTCTCATCAACCAAATTACTAACGTTAATTAAGGTTAGATGTGTTCGTTGAGTTGTTGTTGCGGCTTGTTTCTTCTGCGGACCCTTCACTCTGCACGATGACGAGATGCAAAATGACATGTAATTTATAAAGTCTTTGTTTCGGTTGTTGTTCTTGTTATTCTACTTAATTGTTGCTGAGTACAGCTTAGCTGATTTTGATTTGTGTTGAGTAACATTTGATTGTCACAAGTTGTTTACCTAATACTTTGCAAACCGTTTCTGTTTCATAGCCTACGTTATCTGTTTAAGATGTCACTGGCCGTCTCCCTACGCCGTGCCTTGCTGCTGTTACTCTCAGGAGCCATTTTCATACTCACTGTGCTGTACTGGAACCAAGGCGTGATTAAGACGCAGTCGTACAGTGAAGCACAGCTGCGTCCACATTTCCGAAAGGAGCGCAGAACGGCTGCCATGTAAGTATCGCAGTCATAGTTGATTAGAATTTATTAAATTAAATCTAACAAATCACTTCTTACTTTCTAGACCATTGGAAAAGTCCTGGACTTACAAGTGCGACAATGACCGATGTGTGCGCGTTAACTACCACAAGAACGGAGGCAACGTGAAACGTGTCTCCTTCATCAGCTGCTCAATGACCTGTGGAGACATTAACATTTGGCCGCATCCCACTTCCAAGTCGCTGGTCAGCGGTCACACGCTGCGCTTCTCCGTGGAGGACGTGCAGCTCCGTCTGGATACGCCGCATCGCGAGGTGCGCAGGCGACTCCAACTGGCCTTCGATGTGCTCGTCAGGCAATTGCGGCAAATACAGCGATTGGATTATGCATCGCCGCATACAGATGAGATGGCAGCCGTCGGCGAGCCAGCAGCCAAATCCACAGATGCTGCTGAATCGCCATTAACTAACGGACTTTTTAGCTCCACTTTCGGCTCACATCGATCTGGTGATTTAGATAGTCTGCAAGTGAAGCTGTCAGTGCATGAGTCAGACGATCTCAACTTCAATCTTGACAACGATGAGAGCTATGAATTAGTAACAAGTTGTAAGCCACGTTATGGACGTACTATTACTTTCCTTTTACTAACTCTTTATCTCTCTGTTTCTGCTTGCAGTTGAGCATCGGCGTCTGATTGTGCACATCAAGGCCAAGACATTTTTTGGCGCGCGCCACGGACTATCCACGCTGCAGCAGCTCATCTGGTATGACGATGAGGAGCGATTTCTGCGCACCTATGCCAGCTCGTTAATCAATGACGTGCCCAAGTTTCGTTATCGCGGTCTTATGCTGGACACCTCGCGGCACTTCTTTTCCGTGGACGCCATCAAGCGCACCATTTCGGCGATGGGATTGACCAAGCTGAATCGCTTTCATTGGCACATAACGGATGCTCAAAGCTTTCCATATATTTCCCGACATTATCCGGAGCTGGCTGAGCACGGTGCCTACTCGGACAGCGAGACGTACAGCGAGCAGGACGTACGCGAGGTCACCGAGTATGCCAAAATTTTTGGCGTACAAGTGCTTCTGGAAATCGATGCACCTGCGCATGCGGGCAACGGCTGGGACTGGGGTCCCAAGCGTGGCCTTGGCGAACTATCGCTGTGCATTAATCAGCAGCCATGGAGTTTTTATTGCGGCGAACCGCCGTGCGGCCAACTAAACCCGAAGAATAACCACACCTACCTCATACTACAGCGGCTGTACGAAGAGTTTCTGCAGCTGACGGGGCCCACAGACATATTTCACCTGGGCGGCGATGAGGTCAATCTCGATTGCTGGGCCCAGTACTTTAACGATACGGATCTACGCGGGCTCTGGTGCGATTTCATGCTACAATCGAATGCGAGGTAAGCCACAAGTAACTTGTCTTAGTATATGTTATTGATTTTGGAACGACGCAGACTGAAACTGGCCAATGGGAATGTGGCGCCGAAGCATGTGGTTGTCTGGTCGAGTGCGCTGACAAACACCAAGTGTCTTCCAAACAGCCAATTTGTGGTTCAGGTGTGGGGTGGCAGCACCTGGCAGGAGAACTATGATCTGCTGGACAATGGATACAATATTATATTTTCGCATGTGGATGCTTGGTATTTGGATTGCGGCTTTGGCAGCTGGCGAGCCACAGGCGACGCCGCCTGCTCGCCCTATCGCACCTGGCAAAACGTATACAAGCATCGTCCTTGGGAGCGAATGCGTCTAGATAAGAAGCGACGCAAGCAGGTATGATGCATGACTTGCCGACATCATTTGCAAAGAGTATAGCTAACAAATGATTGACTTTATAGGTGCTGGGTGGCGAGGCGTGCCTATGGACCGAACAAGTGGACGAGGGTCAATTGGATAATCGATTGTGGCCACGTGTAGCAGCCCTGGCCGAACGTCTATGGTCAGATCCGAATGACGACCACGACTTCGATGTTGTGCCGCCAGAAGTGTTTCGGCGAATTTCAGTGTTTAGAAATCGCCTTGTTGAGTTGGGTATCAAAGCCGAGGCGCTGTTCCCTAAGTACTGCGCGCAAAATCCCGGCGAGTGCATTTGATATTTCATGTAAAAGAAAAGGTGCCCCTTTCCCCCCACTCTGTGCGTTAATTAGTTAATAGTGTAATTGTTATTTTTTATTATAATTGTAATACATATTAAGCGTCCACTAAACCAATGCATTAAGCATCGAAGTAAGCTAACGAGGCGACACTTTTCAAAGACATTATGCAAACAAGTGGTTTCTGGCTCCAGAGCCACACGTAATCACGAATTTAATTTCGATATAGTTATAAATTTTGTTCAATTCTCTCGAAACATACGCACACATATATACTTACACGCCAGTGCTGTCAATTTAGCCTTTACCGGACAATTTATACTTTTGAGAATGTTCATTGATAGGGACACAAATTGTTGATCTGACTTCGTTTTATTCATTCGCCCCCTCTTTACTGAAGGTCGTTGTCAGCACTGACCCACACAGACATACGTCGCGACCCAGAAGAAAGCATGATTAGAGTTTTATGATTTTTTAAATGTTTTGGCAATTGAGTAGGACGTATTTGGTAAGTGAGACAGTGATAGTTTTTAGCTAATATACATATATAGGAAATTCGTAGATTTCATACACTCAGATGCACACGACAGGCATATACAGTAATTCATAAGGCATTCTTAGCTTAGAGAACTATGTTCATCTCGTGAAAACATAAAAATTTTGATATTTTAAAAGCTTTATTCGCAAAACATGAAGAGCAAGACAAGAACAGCAGCAACAAAAGATCAAGACTAGTATACATACCTATACATACATATTGTGTGACAGCAAATTGTTTTAGTTTCATTCGTATTAGGATTATTTTAAATTACATTATCAGTGATACAAACAATGTGACCTTATGGAAGAATAAATAAATAGGAAGCAAACAAAAAACAAAAATTACAAATTATAGAAAAAAAACATGAAAAGCCTAGGGTTAATATACACACACATACACACATATTACATATGTAATCGTAATTGTAACAAGAAATTTTTGCACGCATTGGCACGTTATTGACCACGATAAGAAGAACAAGAAGAAAACTAGTAAACTAATAGCTAATTTTAATAACAATTATGATAATTATAGTAATGCTGCAACACAGTGGAATAATTAATTGACGACTCGATTTCAATCATTCGGCATCTTTGGCATCTCTTGACTCGATCCGACTATAAGTGTTTGTTACTGGTTGCTGCACTGTGCAGACGAATCTGATCTAATCTTAGTTGATCCAAATGAATTACATTTAAGCTTATTTTGTACTTAACAAGAATTTGCAACTATCAAAATCATGCGTTAGTTTTAAACATTTTGCTGTAACTTCAAGTCACTTTCAACAAAATATAAAACGTCAAATGGAATACTTTATTCAAATCAGGATTTTTTGGCTTGTAAATGGCACTCCGGAGCTCAAATTCAATTCATATGTGAGTCTCTGTTATTCTTCCTGTTTTTCAGATTTACATTCTTTATAGTTTTTTTTTTTTCTTAGACAAAGTCGGTTAAATCTATGCTGTGAAAGCGGTTCAATGAGCCAATGCGAGTGTGCAGCGAAGGCCTCAGGCAGATGACACACTCCTCGGTGCTGTAAGAGATCGGCATTAACATAATTGATATAATTGGAAGATGAATGACTAAATCGGTTTTCTATAATTTACAAAAATTAATACTTTAATAGTCTGTTCAATACGGTACTTATATACAATGTATAATGTATTTATATATATATATACATACATATATATGAATATAACACTAATATAGGTATTTAAAAGGGAAATCTCAATGGCGTTCGGTATGTACATATAAATCATTCTAAATGTCCAGCAGGCACGGGACTGGTCGAGGTCAGTCTACAGAAATGATAAAAAGTATAAGGTAAGAAAATAAATAAATTAAAATCGATCAAAAAACTACAACAAAAGGTTAGAGTTAGGAGCTCATTATACTCGTTCACTGTCCAAAGGAAGTTAAACTTCTGATGGGACCCAGGCGGACATCGTGAATGAGTATAAAGAGAAGATATTCATGCAGCCCTTAGTAGCGGTTAGTTGAAGCGAAACGTGAAGGGGGCGATTGGGTAGAGGAGAGATGCTACTACAAGAATAAGCGGGAGCATTGCGTATACGCACCGTAGACTTTCAGTACGCGAGCGCTGCGAGTAGTCTTTGGATGTGCGATGTCTGAAATGGAAATTAAGTTTTTTAAGCGACAACAGCGAGCCACAGCAAAGGAGGAAAACGAGAATCAAAAATGAAGTCCAATGAGATGTGATCAAGACAAAAACAACAACAACCCAGATATAAAGTGATCGAATGCCCAGATGAACATTTGTGTATTTTGCTCCCATTTATAGAGCTTATCAAGCAGTAAACGCACCTTCGGTTCTTGCGGGAGTTGCTCCGATGAATATTTCGACTCTCCCGCCATATAACGAAACGATGTCGCAATGTCTGCCGCACCTCCGAGTTCAGAAAGCAATAAAACAAAGCCACGAAGAAACCCTAATATGAGAGAGGTGGAGATCTCTTAGAAAATACACATATATGTTTTATGGCTTATAATCTCACCTGCGTGCTGAGTAGAAAGGCGCGTAAGGCCTCAAAGAGATTTCGACTAATGCCCTGCTCGGGGCCAGTCAACACCAGCAGATAGGTGATGCCAAAGAGGGGTATGAGCACCAGCAGGGCCTTGGAGGCCTTATAATACTGTCGCGTTTCGAATGTCTGAGTCGACCGCAGTTTGGTGATGAGTACCTTAAAGAGGAGGGCAGTCGATGATTCATAGCAATGCCATAATATATTAGTCCAATCAAAACTTACCCACATAATACGTATGAGAAAAACTAAATTAACGAGAATCGCCAAGGAGGCGGGCCCTTTGAATATCCAATCAATGTGAGATTCACGCATCCAGGCGCATTCAATTTCCAGCTACGCAGCCACGCACATAAATAAGTTATCAACAATTGCAAAGGCCAAACTCATGACGCACTTACGCCATTGAAATGCTCGTTCTCCAGATGCGATGCGAATGCCTTGGCAATGGCCCACACCAGAATGCAGAGAGCCGGACAGCCCCAACCAATCAATGCGTAGACAACGAAGCTTATGTTCTCGCTGGAGAACGTTTGCACGACCAAGATATAGAGATAGAGGCCTGCAAATCGCAGTTGCTTAGCACGCTCATTTAGATAACGCATTGGACTTAAAACTCACCTTCAACAAACATCCAGAAGAAATTGGTCAGGTAGAAGTACTGAAACATTATGACCAGCGTAATGCAGCCAGCCTGACTAGATTCAGTGGTTATCTGAGGAGGAATGGGAATGCCCTGTTAGATAGCCTGTTATATATATGATGAGACTGAGAGAGGACTACGCACCACCTGCAGGAAGAGTGTTAGGATCCAGAGCAACGCCGAGGTGATGTAAGTTAGAAATAGATTCGCATGGATTGTGTTTCTCAGGCAGCGCAAGTCTCTGCAGCAAAGACAAGTTAATAGAGAACGATTTATACTGGCTCGGGCAACTCACTTAAAGCTTAGGAATATTATTAGCGCCACCACCAAAGTTGCAAAACTTATAAAATAACCACCAGCATAGATAATGGCAGGCAGATCGACGCTGGCTGAGAAGTCGGGTACATCGGCCACGGAGCCCGATTGCTGATGGCAGCTGCTGTAGTTGGAGTAATGATTCCAGGTGCCGTTCGCGTGGCAAAAGCGCGTTGCATTCTCTGTGGATTGAGGCAGCAGGCTATATAGAGACTATTCCGTTTAGTTTATGTAATCCAATTCTCACCTGTTGTGTCGTAGTGGACACCTTTGAACTCCTCGAAGCAGGACAGAACAGCCCAGCTGCTCGCCTTGGTGCGAGGCCAACAAAGCACTGAATCAAAGGAGGTGGCACAATGCGAGTCCTGCTGGATTACAATTATAGTAAATTAATATAATTTATAGATGACATCATTTGATCATTTGCTCTTCGCGTGTTGCGAAAGAGAAGCCAAAAGATAATACTCGCATATAGAAAAGAAAAGATGCTTCTCTTCGCCCCTTTCATACATTTTCCATCCAAGCAATTTCAATAAAAATCAAGCAAAATAAATAATCAAAAGCTCTTTTTTGATTGCTTGCCATAAATCACCCATCATTGATAGGGGGTATTGGCTATTGGCTATTGGCTATATGTATGTCCAAGTATTTGTTTATCAACAAATAAGGCAGTAAAACATATTAGAGCAAATCGTGCATCATCGAGCAGCCAGAACGCTTTGATTTAAACTTTAACTGGGCCCTCTTATCGGGCACGCGAATCGGCTCTGCATGATGTCACAACTTGTGTTAATGTCCGCAATCGATTAGAAATGAAATAGATTTCATATTTTTATTGGAACAGGCTGTCTTTCTTTCAATTAATTAAAACTTATCTTTTAACTATATATTTGAAATACTTGGACATACTTGTATTTGCTTAAAGGCTTCAATTAGTTCACGCCAGCTGCACTCACCGACTTGGCATTTGATGAAACATTACTGATGCTGCTGCTGCTGTAGAGGCGCTGCTCCAGCTCTGCTTGGTGCCTGCACTGCTCCTCCAGGGTTCGATTGATAAGTAGAGCACCGCTGTGCGGCTGCTGGGTGCCAATTAGGGCGCTGGCTCGCTGCAGCATGTCTAACGAGAAGTTCGCAATGGCATTGGCAATGTTCTCCGCCGAGGCGCCATCGAGGCTCTCCACGAACGCTTGCAGCTCGTCCTCGGCCATACGAAATGCTATTGTCACGGCTGAGCACAGGTAACTAACCAACCAAGGCAATTGGTTAATGTAGACGTTTAGCCTCTGACTGCTCTGTTGCACATTTGCCGTTCACTCTCCGTTCGGAGTCGAGCATATGTATATGACGTGACGTACTTTTTACTGACTCTGTATCTTCTGCCGCCCACTGCGAACCAGTCGCCAGGAGGTCAGCTATGTGTGTGCTGGCGGGTGTGGAAAGGGCACACGACTGGCACACACTTCCTCCCCTCTCTCTGCGCTGCTCTGCGCAATTAAACAGCTCGGAATGGAGACGGACTGAAATGGCGCAAATACGTTGACGAGCTGAAACGAAGTGGAAGAGCGAACGCTGATGCTATCTGTGTGTCTGATAAAATCAAGCGATGAACTTATTCACGCACTTTTCAAGTCCAGAAAGGCAGGTCCACAAGGCCTGCCTATCTGAATATGGCACACATATCTGAATAGATATGCCGCTGAGTCGTCTTATTTGATTTGTATATATATATACGTATGTGTATGTGTGGGCATATATATAGAACATATAAAAATCTGTACAAATAATACATGCTTAAATCACGTGGCTCTGCCTCTACATACATATGCAGATAATGTGCAGATAAATAAACAATCTTTATGGCCTCTACACTTTTGGGGCGGGGCTACTGTGACTCTTACTGTTACTGCGAATGCCACACACTCTGATCCAAAAGGGAATATCTCTAGTTGCAGGCTATAGAAAACCCGATCCAAACTAGTTATCAATGAAAACGGGTTGCCTTTGCGGCGGCATCTCTTGCCTCTCATTAAGCAATTTAGAGCAGAATTCTGTGATATTCGAGTTTAAGTATATGGAATTATATAGAATATTATATAGAATCATATTCGCTTATCTCAGACAGCTATTTACATAGAATCTGAAACAATCGCCCTTATGACTAATGGCTAATGCCTAATGACTTGCAAATCCATTCAACAGAAAAACAGAGACTCAAATGGATGACATAATAAACTCAGTTAATGGAAGATGTTGCTCGCATTGCTGGCTCTAATTAAAGATGCTTCAGGTGGGTAATTAGATATGCATGTGCGTACTTATTGTGTATTGTGTCTGTCTGTCTGTCCGTCTGCCTGTCCGTCGTTGACATTCGACTCAGGCGTAAGGACACGATTCGGGCGAAACGACTGCCTGAAACAACAATGGACTACAGGTAGAGCGAGAGCTTGCTGCTCGCAGTGATTAAAACGAAAACACGCCAATTATTTATTAATGAATAAACAGAGCAGTCGAGCGTGCAATCAGAGTCACCCACTGACAAGTTAAAGGTATATTTGACTTATCATTTGCGCGCTGATATCTTTAGCTTGATCTCGCATGTGGTTAGGCCAACTAAGATAAGTCCCCAACAAGTTAACATATGAATATTCCACGAAATAATAATTTAACAATAATATTAAGCTCTTATAGATTTCATAAAAGAGTAGAAAAGCCAAAGAATTATTTGTAACTTAAATTTGCTGCGTCGTTGTCCGTCTTCTCTCAAAGTCTGTGCGGAGCCCAGTTCTGACTTTGATCTTGACTCTCATTCATTGAAACAGGCAACGAATTTCAGTCATGCTAGTCATGCATATTGCAGAGCTCTGCCTGGGAAGGCAATGGAGACAAAGCTAGGCAACCACTTGCCAAATGCCAGTTTGTGGCGCATGCCGCGATTAAATATTTGGCGAGCTGCGATTTATTTATGATGCTACGGGGCAAACAAGCGCAATATTTGTACGGGTGCGTTAGATTATGATTTTTATTTTGTTGTTAAGGCTTGCCATTCCATTGAAGCAACGGGCGGAGGTCGAGGCTGAGGCTGAGGCTGAGGCGGCTAATTTGGCTGCTAATGCGCACAATTAACAGCTAAAGCTAAATGCAAATAAACAGTCTTCGCAGCTGCCTCCGACGTGTAAATAGAGCAAATAATATTCTCCTGCTGTCCGGAATGGGCTGTAAGCGTTAAAATTATATTTGCCAGGCTGCGATCTGTAAATGATTTATTAAGTGTCAAAACAAATGCAAGTTAAACAGGTAAACCTTCATACTTCAGATACTATATGGTCACTGCACACATGCGGGCCAGTCATTGCGGGCCTTACACAGGGTGCATTGGCGGGGCTGTAATGATAAAGAAAATGCCAAATCGGCAACTGCTATCTAAGACCCTATCAATTATATGTCTTTTTTGTGGCTATTATCGGCCTATAGCATAGCCATATGCCATATGCCATGTGCCATGTGCCATGTGCCATTTGCCAGCTACAGCGCAATAAAAGCCACGTAAAAGCGGAAAAGGTCGCAAGCAACAATTTTATGAATGAATAAAGCCCGAGTGAAAGCAATTGCAATCGGAGCTGAAAGCGTCGCCAGCTGGAAAGGGTGCAAATCAGAGCCAGATGCAGTCGGGCGATATGATCGATATTTATGGATGCCGGAAAGCAAATAAATAGCTTGTTTGCACGCCGGACAGTCGACTGTCCAATTGCTCGAACGGCTGCCCGTCTTCCCGTCAGTCCAATTGAATGGCTGTTTTCCTGCCTCGGCGCAATCGACTCGCTCAAGTCGACACACAAAAGGCAAACAAATTAAAGCCAAAGAAAACAAGCACACACATTTAGTATGCATGCGCCTGTGGTTATATAGCCATAAGTTTACAAACTAAAACAAAAATGTTAAGACTCAATAAATGGCGCTGCATGGCCCACGCGGCGTATGCGCATTTTCCGTCCTCAGCATCAGCAACGGCATTAAGTATTCGCCGAGTTGGCAATGTAGGACGCGGGCTCATTTCATATGCGAAGCCAAAAGAAATCTTTAAACATGGTTTAAACTTCAAACAAATTTTGCTCAACACTCAGATAAGGGCTGCCCGTGTACAAAGTTGTTGTATGCGAGCCAGATACGTGGGCAGAGTCAAAATTTCATTTGCAATTATTATATGAATTTCAAAAGAAGCTGCAGGCAACTTTATTGCCTGGTTGCTGGCTGCTGGCTGGCAACACACACAGCCCCAACCCACAGAGCCAGCTCGCGATTCGCAATTCGCAGTGAGAAGACTCAGCAAACAATATGTAATTTCGTGAACAAATTCACGAGTTTACAGAAGCCGTCCCAACGTTTGTTTTATCTCCTTTGTAATTCCTATATGCCGACGTAGATAGCAACGCATCGACTACGGCCAATGCAAATGGCCCAACTAATGGAGAGCCATTGAATTCAATTAGTGTAATAAGGGCGTGGCACACATCTGCTGCATTTAGAGTAAGCTGCAACTACTGCTAACTGTTAACAAGTTGCACTGATGGCTCTTGAGAACAAAGTGGTCTCAATTGCTTTACTGCAGTCTCGGAATATTTTGCACTCGCACTCAGAAATCCATTTAGCTATTGCTTCACCTATTCACCGCTCGGCACTTAAGTATAATTAAAAATTTCTATTTACTCAATAATTCAGAATCTAGAGCTATAAACAAATAAGTTGGTGCTCCGTTTTACCAAATACCCTTCCCAAACTGTGCTCATTGATAAGCTGGCACAGAGAGTCGCAGCTAGGCAGTCAATAATAAGGAATAGAGGTCTTTAGAGTATTTGGCTTTGGCATACTATAATATTTTAATCTATATAACTGCGTTTGCTTGGTTCTAACTAACTCGAGGGTATCCTGTAGTCGACTTGCCTGTGCTTCTCTCTACTTTATACTACGCTGCTCTTTTAATTTGAAATATCGTTGTTAGTATTTTGCCTAGTTGTATTGTTAATTTCTCAGCTTTTTCGATTTTTTATTTAATGTTTATTTTAAGCACTGGAGGCGACTAAAAACTCGCTGCACAGTTTTACATTGTTTATCTTTGGTCAACAGAAATAACAACAACAAATAGCAACTGCAGCGAAGAGCGTGGGAGGGCCTTGTGTTTTATTATATATATCATATCTATCATATATGTTTATCAAATATATATAGGCGATGTTTTAATTACCATATATGTGAGAGATCTTCGCAAAGGAGAAGAATCTCCAAGAAGAAACTATCGAATGAAAAGGGAAGGGCCATAAAAAAGCTTCAATTGGCTTGGCTTTTGTGCTTTGAAAATTGTTTATCTGATGAGACTAATCAGACGTTTATTCATCAATTTAAAAGTCTCATTGTGTGCCAATGGGGCGAGCTGCTAAGTGATCAACAGTTTGCCACGGCCCTCGAACTCGCTTGGTTAAGAAAAGATCAGTTTTATTGGATGTTTATTTGCCCAATGTGCTAATGCAGTCTATATATACCGAATTGAGGCAATTCTGTTTTTTTTTTTTTTTTTTTTTTTTTTTTTTGTATAATTTAAGTGTGAAATCGGCCGCTCTTGAGTTCCATCCCATCCAAAAGTCAGAAGTCAGAGTAAATGTTTAAATTGCCGTCTCACCCACATCTACTCACTTGCTCACATGTTGTCAGCCTTAAATGTTTATCGCCTTTATCATTTTTTATTACTTAGCTCGCACACACATATACTATTATTAATATATATTTATAAGCATATATTCAAAACTCACGCGTCGCTGCTGAGCACATTTGCTTTCGGATCACACGCAAGCATACAATTATTTAAATGCAGATAGCGAAATGATAAAAAGATGAATATTTAATCACAAATTAAGATTTATTCAATTTTCTGTTATTTTTTATTTTTTATGAAATTCTTTATATTTTTGTTGTTTTCTGTTTTTGTTTTGGCGTTTCGTGAATCCGTTTCCGAATCTATAATCGTGTAAAGGTTGCGGATGCTGCGACGAGATTCGCAATCAAGATAACGGAATCAACCGACGGTGCCGTGGCAAAGCTCACGTCTAATGACGGCAAATGACAGCGATGTACTACGACCGGGAGGGAGCTTTCGTGTCTGGTCGTTCGGATTCTTGCGGTGCGGGAGTAAAGCCCACACACAAGCACACCTCGCACTGACGACGCCCACAAATAAAGAAAACACAGGATTCGTTCGACACGGCCCACAGTGAGCTCTTTATTCATAAAAAAAACAAAGCATTCATCAAATTTAATTTTAAATTATTATTAAATATTAAATAATTATTAAGGAAAACATTTATAATTAAATATTTTTTCACTATAATCAGTATGAAACCTATAAGTATTTTTGATTTTTGCTCCACTGTGCGATGCTCGCAACAACTTGTGGCTATGGCAACCTGATTAGGTCTGTCGATGTGTTGGTGCAACAGAAAGCCGGAGCTTTTACCTAACTGATACCGGCATGTACTTTCTAACCAAAATAAACGCGGGTATATTGGCTTCGAAAAATATATTTTAACTTTTGCTTCCAAACCCAACATAGTTTAAATGACAAAGCCTCTCTCTTCTTCATATGTAGTTATTCGGAAAACAGAGTCTATGCACACTGGCTATTACAATCTGGCTAGATTGCTTTTGCATTTGCATTCAATTGTCATCGAGTGTGACGATGTCGTTGACTATGCCTTAACACGTTACCTGCAATTGACAATCAAACTGAATGGGCCGTTAAATACTTTTTGTCGATTACTTATTGCTACGATAACAAATAAGCACCCTGTGCTAAAAGCGGATCAATAAACAAATTTTGATGAAGAAACTGTGAATGCTCACAAATACATATGATTAGATTTTTGAATGCAAGCCAATGCTCCATTCAAAAGCCTGCCAAACGTGAACATTTGTTGTTTTTTTTTTTTTTGTCATCGCAAATATGTTAAAAATGGCAAAATTTTCTAAAATCGGTAAATGGAACTTCATAGTGCGAATCAATACGCATCCAAAAAAAGTATGTCATCTAATTTCCAAAATTAAATTATATTAAATAGCATGTAGACCTAAATTACGTTCCCATCAAAAGCTGCCGAATATTTTATTTAATGAAATATATACAATAACAAAAAATAAAATAATATAAATATATAGGAATAATCAAGTTGTCAGTAAAAGTAGCAGAAATTGTTTTGTTGCGCACATTAAAAAAAAAAAAAAAAATTAAATTTCAAAAAATAAATGTACAAAAATATAAATCACTAAACAAACCGAAAATTTTAGCTGTAATTCGACTAAAATACCAGGCGAACAGAAATGAGCAGCAAGTAGCCTAAATCAGAGAGAAAAACATTTTTCTGTTGAGTAGCCTCAAGGTCAGCTGCCGCTGCACAGCGGCATGCTCGCAATGACTAACCAAAAGAATAAACACAAATACCAGGCAATGAGAAACGAACAGCAGGGTGAGCATTTTTGCTTAACAGACTCAATTTAGTTGAGTGCAATGCTACTTTACATAGAGAGAGTTATTAAACAGTGCGTTAACATAACTCTGTTAGTTAACAGCGATTTAACATACTTATGTTAATTACCAGTGATCGTTACTGTTAACTAACATACTTATTTTTCTTAACAGTGTTAATTACTGTTAGTTAGCATAAATATGTAAATTACAAGCGATATTTACTGTTCATTAACAGAATTATGTTAAATAACAGTAACTATCGCTGTAACTAACATCACTCAATTTGAAATCATATTGCACTCAATGCCAACTAAATTGAGTCTCTTCAGCAAAAATACTCACGCTGCTGTTCGTTTCTGATTGCCTGGTATTTGAGTCGATTTTTTGGTAAGTCATTGCGAGCACACCGCTGCTCAGCGGCAGCTGACCTTGAGGTTACTCAAGAGAAAAATGTTTTTCTCTCAACAGAAAATGTTTTTCTCTCTACGTTAGCTACTTGCTGCTCATTTCTGTTCGCCTGGTATTTTAGGCGAATTACAGTTAAAATTCTCGGCTCGCGTGGTAAACACCGTAAGCTGGCGCTGCTCAGAGGCAGGTGACCTTGAGGTTACTCAAGAGAAAAATGTTTTTCTCTCAACAGAAAATGTTTTTCTCTCTACGTTAGCTACTTGCTGCTCATTTCTGTTCGCCTGGTATTTTAGTCGAATTACAGTAAAAATTCTCGGATCGCGTGGTAAACACCGTAAGCTGGCGCTGCTCAGAGGCAGGTGACCTTGAGGTTACTCAAGAGAAAAATGTTTTTCTCTCAACAGAAAATGTTTTTCTCTCTACGTTAGCTACTTGCTGCTCATTTCTGTTCGCCTGGTATTTTAGTCGAATTACAGTAAAAATTCTCGGATCGCGTGGTAAACACCGTAAACTGGCGCTGCTCAGAGGCAGGTGACCTTGAGGTTACTCAAGAGAAAAATGTTTTTCTCTCAACAGAAAATGTTTTTCTCTCTACGTTAGCTACTAGCTGCTCATTTCTATTCGCCTGGTATTTTAAGCGAATTACAGTTAAAATTTACGGCTCGCGTGGTAATCAACCTAAACACACTGCTGCGCAGAGGCAGCTGACCTTGAGGTTACTCTGCAGAAAAGTTTCCCTGTTGATTTCAAGCAGCTTGCTGCATATTTCTGTTCGCCTGGTATTTCAGTCGAATTTCTGTTCAAATTTGCAGCTTGTTTATCGCTAGAAAATTATTGACAGCGACAAGCGTATGTATGTATAAATGATTTTCGGAATTTAATTTTATTTATTTATTTATATGCAAATTTCAAAATGATCACAAACGCTCTGAATTCGGGCAAACAATACCCAAACTAGAGCATGCAAAGTATTTTTTCTGAGATAATATTCTGGAAAGTAACAAAATAATTAATATATTAAATTTCACAATAGTTTAAATTTTCTTTTAAATTCAGGTTTTTTTTTGTAAATTGAATACATTTAAAAATAGAGCGGTTATAAGCTGAGTTTTTATTGCCCACTCTAGCTAACAAAAATTGAATATATGCGGAATTATTTGCATAAACTTAAGAACATTCAATTTCGAATTACATTTTGCTATATTTGTTTTCTACATTTATATAAAGCTGCAATTCTAATTTTGCTTTTTTAATGGCTAGCTGGGCGCCACATTGCACAGCCGATGGAGTCGGGCTGTATCGGCGGACAACTGAAATCAATTGAAAATTGATGCAAATATTGTTCGGCCTCATTGACCCGCACATCGTCCATGTCATGGTCGATGGCAGTTGGCAATCGGCCACAAAAAAACTGTGCGAAATTTAAGTGGAAGAGCTGTGGTGCCAAGAACTCCCGCTCAAACTCATATGGGCGATACTCAAACCGTCGCGAATCATGGGCCAGCCCAAAGAATGTATCATAGGCCAGTTGGAGGCCATTGATATCCGCCATTCGCTCCTTCAGTGATGCTGTTGGTGAGTGCTGGGCACATTTCAAGGCAGCTTGGAACTTTGGATTTTGGCGAATCCGTAATCCGGGTAGCGCCTCGTTGCCAGTGGAATCGAAGAGTACGCCATCCTGCTCGAAGCCGTGACTCAGCTCGTGGCCCAGTATAAAGCCCATCAGGCTATGCCGAAAAACAGAATGTTGTCGATAGTCGTAGAAGGGCCACTGCATAAAGACCAATGGAACGGTCAACGTGTTCCGCTCATGCTCAAAATAAGGCGCATTGCGAGCCCTGAGCAAATCATCATTCACATAATAGTATTTCAGTTGAAGCGTCGCACCTGGGTGCCTTAAAGGTAGATGCTGCAGATGCGCACGTAAGCGCAGGACCTGCCAAAAGTTTTGCCCAAAGTCGTCAGCCGTAAAGTTGGCGCTGGCGTAGTGATTGTCATAGAAATCATGATCAGTGCTTGCAACATCCGGTAAATTGCCCAGCTTCAATTGCATTCTCGCTAGCTTGGAGCGTAGATAGCTTAACTGCTCAGAGGTTAGCTCCAATCGATTCAGGTCCAAGTATTTGCCAAACGTAGCGCGCAAGCTCTCAAACATCTGCTGCAGCTGGCGCGAGTCCTCCAGTCGTGTTCTATATACATAGCGATCGTAGATGTAATTCATGCCCAAAGGAAGCATGGCGCTCATATGATGTATGCAACTCTGCTGTGTTGAGCCCGGCTTGGCTTCCTTTGCAAACGTAGCCAATCGCTCACTTAGATATAATTCCAAAATAGTTTTACTGCTCTCACGCAGCAACTCTCCCAGTTTTCGGAAATATTCCACGTCGCTAATCTGCACGCGTAGCTGCCCTGGATCCATTTCCAGCAGCTCCTCAAAGTAAATTTGCCACTCGATTTGCGGTATTTCCTGCTTTAGTTTGCTCAGTGTCCACAAGTGCAGCAGCGGCTCCTCGTTGCCGCATATCTCGCGCAGCTCACGGAGAGCTTTTTCCAGCAGTTGCAGCTCAGGCCTTAAAAGGTGCAGAGGCTGCGAAGAGAGGCAGTTAAAGAAGAGTACAAATATGGTCCATAACTCACCAAGTAATTACTTCTGGCTGGCATATTAAGCTCCACCACATAGCTGAGCGAGTCGTTGTAGGCTACATCTGCCGTCTCATCGAAGAAAATGCCATTCAGTCCATATTTGCGAAGTCTGGCAGTTGCACGAGTCCATTCGAAGGCATCGCCAGAGAGTATATCCACTGGCAGTGGCATCTGCTCCTCCTGTCGATGACCAACACATGCAGTGAAGTAGTCTTGCAGTTGCTTAAACAGGCGTGGAGGATCTCTTAACCCATTATCCTGCAGCACTCCGATTATTGCATTGGCATATCTCTCCTCCGCCAGCTGAAAGTTGTCCACGTAGTTGGCAGACCAATTGCCGCAGGCAAACGCCCAGAAATTGGTGCAGGGTGACGCGCGACGATCCATATTCGCCCGGATGCTGTGCATCGTGGCTGAATTGATATCCGCCTTGCATCGAAACACACCCAAAGCAATGAACAAAAATATACCAAAAACGATTCTTGACATTTTGCTTCTACTTCTCGTACTGAACATGAAATTTTGCATTCAATCCATCCGAGGCCTGAAGCTTATCTGCAATTTATATACAAAAGTTATAGTACATAATGATATAGTCTATACACATTTATATACATTGAGATAAATTTATATATGGTTCGCAAGTTTTAGTAAAATACATTTTATTGGTTTGTTGATTATGCACATAATTATAATCCAAAGTGTTTCGTACTTATTTAAAAAACAATAAATCGGTATTGGTTGCTTATGCTCAGATGGACTCTACAGTTAGCCTAAATATTTGCAATATATTAAATATATATGTATATATATATATTTTACTAAATATATTAAGCTTCGCAACTAACCCAATCTTAAGTTTTTGATAAAACTCTTAATTCTATTTCTGATTATTTTGTAAACTTTTGCTTGCTTTTGCTGTCCAATGTCTTCTTGGTTTTTTTCAACTGTCCCATCTGCTTTGACTTGTTTTTCAGTTTGTTTTGCATTTTAATGGGCTTTCCTTCCAGTAATGGCACCTCGTCTATATCCACTCGCGGCGCCTGGGAAAGTTTTTTAGTTAACTTAGATGTCAGTTTTTGGTTGGCGCTTTGTCCATTTTTTTGCGGCGTGGTTTGCTGCTCCTTTTTCACAGCTTTCTGCTTTTGATAACCGTTCGATTGTGATCCCGCCTGTTTATTATTTTTCACTATTGGGGAAGCAGCGAGGGTCTTTTCTTTGTTAACTTCAGCAGCAGGCTCTGTTTGCTCCGTCTTCACTTTGTTGGGCGCTTTGATGGGCTTCTCAAACACCTTGGCTACATATTTCGTCTTACTCTGCTCCAGCTTTTTCTTTTTCAGATCATGCTCTACATCTGTAAGGTTGGGTTTTCCAGCACGCTTTCCAAGGCTTTTCCGGCGTCCCTCAGTGGTTTCTGTTGCATCCTCTTCGTTAGGTTCTGCAGTATTCGATTCAGTCTGATCAGATGCAAGTGCTTCATCCAGCTGCTTCTCATCCGCTTCTTGTTGCTCCTTCGTGATGGGTATCGTATTCGAGAACTTTTTCAGTTTAGCCACGTAGAAGCCATCCATGTTGTTTGTGTGCGGATAAAACCGCCTGCTCAAATTTAAGCTGGGATGGTAGCGATGCTGGCGGAATTTGGTGAAGCCAGGTTCTCCAAAATCAATACCCAGGGGCACAAGCTTAACATTTCTCTTCTTGAGGGCGTAGTCAATGACCCATTCATTCTCCTCAGGCAGTACTGAGCAAGTGGAATACACAACATAGCCGCCAGTGGAGGATTTGGCGTCCACGCAATCGATGGCAGTAAGCAAAAGCTTGCGCTGTAAGTTATAGCACCGCTGCACATCGATCTCCGATTTAGTTGTCTTAACACTCGGATCCTTGGAGACAACGCCCGTGCCAGTGCAAGGCGCATCGAGCAGTACTCGATCAAAGCCGGTCATTATATTTCTGAACTTGGTCGCATCTTCACAGCTGACAACAGCATTCACAATGCCCAGGCGATGGAAGTTGGCCACAACGGCCTTGATGCGATCCCGATTCGCATCATTGGCGAATAACACGCCCGTGTTCTTCATAACGGCTGCTATGTGTGATCCCTTGCCACCAGGTGCGGAGCACATATCTAGCACTCGTTCGTTCTCCTGCGGAGCAAGCGCTATCACGGGCAGCATAGACGAAGCGCCCTGAATCATATATTGACCAGCTAGATACTCGGGCGTAGCGCCCAGTGGAACAGTTGAATTGAATATGACGAGGCCTACGTTCGTCCACTTGCCCAGCGGATCGAGATTGACACCACGATTAATTAACGCGCCAGCAAGGTCTCGACGGCGAGTCTTTAGAGAATTTGTGCGTATTGTCAGCGGACGCGCTACCTAAGTATACATAAAGCAAATAGAAGATTGATTACAAATTATAAATTACATAAACGGAGTTTATAACTTACCTCTGACGCCTCCAAGTACTCCATAAGATCGCTCAACTTAAATATATCCATTAATTTGGACATAAGAAACTCGTTATAGCTGTAGTACAAACATAGGTCCAACCGAAGCTGATCTACATACTCGCTACGCGAGCGACCCTCCTGCCGATACTTGCCAAAGTCCGAGAGCACCTGTATTATATCCTTAATGCGCTGTTGGACATCCTGCAGAGACAGCTCCTGCTCAGGTTCTTCGCCAGGCTCTGGTAAATGAAACATTTCCGACTGATCCACAGACATCTGCATCTCCTCCTGCGCCAATTTGTCATCTTTTTCCTGACGCTTTTTAAGTTTTTTGCTGGCACGCTCAATAGGCAGAGTATCATCATCATCATCATCGTCATAGTCCTCATCTTCATTATCATCATCATCCTCATTGTCTGATTCTTCATCCGTTGCCTGTCCTTCATCATCGTCATCAAAAAGATCCTCCAATTTACCAACTTGAGCTTCATCGTCATCATCCTCGTCGATTGATTCTTCCTCTTCCCCATCTGTTGCTTCATTCTCCTTGTCGTCTTCTACTTCTTCGTCTGAACCAGCTTCAAATTCATCCTCGGATTCTTGCTCCTCTTCCAACTCCTCATCTGATTGTTGCTTCTTCGTTTTCTGTTGCTTTTTTGACTTCAACTTTAGCCAATCTTTATTGTCATCAGTGATACCATTTGACTTTTGTTTTTTGATTGGCACAAGTTGTGGCACTTCCTCGTCTGATGACTGCGTCGGCTGGTTTTCTTCTGGCTCACTTTCACTCTCACTATGGTACTCTTTCTGTTTTCGCGGCTGTTGAGCGCGTTTATCTTTTGATTTAGCTTTCTGTACTACCTTTTTTTGTTCCCGCTTGACAACACGCTGTTTTTGACGGTGTGACAACCTCTTATCCTCCTCCTCGAGGGGCGCTGCAAATAAATATTTAATATATTTCTTCGATGGCATAAGCACCGTCATACATACCAAATGATTTCTTTGGAAATTTAGGTGGTCCCTGTTTGCGTGCCTTGCGACCTGGCCCTTTCTTTTGTTTTTCACTATATTCGGCTTTGCGTCCCATATTTTAGTCCCTGCTACTCACGTTTTGCCAGCGAAAAATGTTTTTTAAAAAATGTGTGCCTCCACGTGCAGTGCCAGTCGGGAAGTTTCGCAACACTGCTTGGCGAAGAGCCACTATTCGATATATATTGCAAAAGTATCGTTTCATATGGAATGCAAATGAGTTCTGCCTGCAAAGAAAGCGAATACAATACTATCAATTTAAAGTAAAAAATAAAAATACAATAAAAATAATATTTAGCTTTACATATCGTTTCAACAAATACAATAAATTGGCTCAAGAAACAAAATCGCAATAGCCGAAGCCAATCAGCTGGGTTTATGCGTTTTGCAGCACTGTCTATAATTAGTTGAAACATTCATTGAATATAAAACATAAACATGAAAAACTTTAAAATGTAAAGATTTTGAGACAATTGGAATAACACAGGTAAACAGAAATGGATATTGCCAGCATTGAGCTCAGCGTGGAAGCGCTCATTGGCTCGCTTGTGGCGCTGAGCATGCTCTTTATCTTCTGTCGCAGCATTTTAGCCGAAGATGTTGTGATTTGCATATCGGGCAAAACACGTCACAGTTGGAAATCAATAAAAATCATTGAACAGGTAGGTACGCATAAAATAAAGCTGTATGTGTATATTTTACTATAATATATACATATATCACTGTTCGTAGGCCAGCTTTTGTAATGTGTGTGAGATTTTGTTGACACCTTCTGCGGGTCTCTTCTGCGACTGCTGCGGCCTTTGCACGCACTCCGAGCCGACATGCCAAAGGCAAGCTGAAGTTAATTATCACTGCAAGGACAAATGGCTAAGAAATACGAGTGCAGTGCGTCATTTGTGGGTGCGTGGCAATTTGCCAATAAATTATAGCTGCTCGGAGTGCGGCCAGGAGGCTGAGCAGGATCATCATTGCAGCAGTTCAGGGCCGGGCCTGTATGGCTGGCGATGTGCCTGGTGCCAACGCTGTTACCACGACAGCTGCTACAAGAAAGTGGACGTCAACGGTGAATGTGACTTTGGCGAGTTTCGGGACATGATATATCCGCCCTACAGCATTGTAGCAGCCAGGACACGCGAGTCTGTGCGTTTGCATCTCGCTGGCATTAAGCCGCCGGACATTGAAAACTGGGAGCCACTAATTGTTATAGCCAACACGAAATCTGGTAGCAGCACGGCTGCAAATGTTTTGTCGCTATTGCGTGGTTATCTGCATCCCATGCAGGTGATGGAATTGGGCTCACGCGGACCCCATGATGCCCTCCAATGGGTGGCAAAGACAAGTCCACGCCCCTGTCGCATTTTGGTCGCTGGTGGCGATGGGACCATTGGCTGGGTTCTCAATACCATCTACACTCTGAACATAAAGCCTCAACCATCAGTGGCAATCATGCCACTGGGCACTGGCAACGACTTGTCACGCGTCCTGGGCTGGGGCGCTGAGCCGCCGTCAGTGCTCGATCCACTGGATATCTTACGTAGCATAAGACGTGCCAAATCCGTGAATCTCGATCGATATGATCTGCAAATTGAGAAGCTGCACTATCGCCTTCCCATTCAAATGCAGCCCTTGAAGACCATTCACGTCTACAACTACTTTAGCGTGGGAGTCGACGCCTACATCACCTACAATTTCCATAAGACACGCGAATCTCGATTCTATCTGCTCAGCAGCCGCATTTTTAACAAGGTGACATAGCACGTGATTTTATTTTACATTCCTTTTCAAGCAGTTGCTTATACCCTTTATAGCTGCTGTACTTCACCTTTGGTACACATCAGGTCATGCAGCCGGACTGCGAACGCATTGATAAGAAACTAGAACTTCATCTTGATAACAAGCTAGTCGAACTGCCGGAGCTACAATCGTTGGTGTTTTTAAATATTGACTCCTGGGGCGCTGGCTGCAAGTTATGCGAGCTGAGTAACTCGAATGGCGAAACGCGCATCGTTAACTCCATCTCAGACGGCATGATGGAAGTGTTTGGCATAGTCTCATCCTTTCACATTGCTCAGCTGCAGTGCAATATAAGCAAGCCCGTGCGCATTGGCCAGGCCAAGCAGATAAGGGTATGCAAACGACGGTCAACGTCTCTTGATATATCCTTTAATGAAATTTGATTGCAGCTACGGGTGAATGGAACGGTGCCCATGCAAGCCGATGGCGAGCCTTGGATGCAGGCACCGGCAGAGATACGTCTGCAGGCACGCAGCCAAGCTCGCGTGCTAAAGGCAGCACCTGCAGCCAACCAAATTCAGTAATCCAATCTGTGCCACATGGACGGATGAAAATTGTACTTAACTCTCCTCTACTAGAATCTACGGTGTTTCGTCCCATTGAAGCTAACCAAAGCAACTTATTTTAGATCGTAGCTAGCCAAACTTAAATTTTTAATTTATGAGTATAGTTAATTCAGACTAGTTGGAATTAATACAATACAAGTTTCAAGGTGTTTGACTTTTAAAAGCATGTCACTTTATTCTTCTCCTGTGTTTTATGTTAAATGTTCGACTGGTGCTTAACATGCGGAGACGCATAACATTTGGGATTTGGGATTTGTGTTTATTTGTAGTTTATCGAAAGGCGGGTAATAAACGAAAGCAACGATGTTCCTGCGTTCCAGCGCCTTAGAGCATAGTTAGCTCCATAATGGCATTTACGATGTCGTTCTTGTTGTTCTTCAGCGCCTTTATGGCCTTTCCACGCGTCGTATTTGCCTGCGTTCTAACTAGCTCAATGTCCTTCTCATCGACGTCCGTGCCGTCAACCTCTTCCTCATCCTCCTCGGCGATTGGAGCAACTGAGGTGGTGGCACCCACGCTATCAGCAGCAAGAGGACCTTCGGGTGCCTTGAACTTCTCGGCGGCGGCCACTTGAGCCTGCTGCGACAAGTCCTCGATCTTAGCCTCACCGAAGACAATGTATGTATCGCTGTGGGGGTTCTTGTACACATCAGGGTTGTTGATGACGAACAAGATGTTCTTCGACTTGCGAATCGTCACACGGTTAACACCTTGAATTTGCTTCAGACCAAGCTTCAGCATGATTTTACGCGCCTTCTTCTCGCCGCGCGACTGCTTTGCCTTGGATACCATGTCGATGGGCAATCCTGTGGCACCGCCGCCCAGCTGTGTGGTTCCGGTTTCGGCCTCCTCCAATTCGGGAATCATATCCGAATCGCTCTCACTGCCGTCATCCTCGACGCGCACATCCCCATCCTCCGGCTGCTTCGCCTCGGCGGAGGTCGAAGGTGCTTCGTTTTTGATTTCAGTTAGCTCGGGCATATTTACCTATTAAATACAAAATAACAATATATTAGTTTTAATGTACAATGTTCTAGCCGGTGATGGGGTGACTTTTGCCATCGATTTTTCGAGAACAATTTTATCGAAACTATTACTATATTTGTCGCAATATATACAAAATATTGCAGTTCAATTTATTATCTTTTTTGTACGATTTTCAACTCATACTTTAAGGGCGTGATGTCAGCTTAAATTAATAATTATTTACCTATTAAAAGCGGCTGCAGCACGGAATCGCAAAACGTTTTTTGTGAAAAGAGATATTGCCACCTGGTAGAAATTTCATTTAGTCATCGTAGTGGCAACGCAAATTCAATTTCAACCAGTCATGCCGATAGTTGCTCAATCGATATTGGATTGCAATGTGCTTACATCTGCTTGCTATGGCACTCGGCGCGTCATTTGAAAGTAATTGCATTGTAATATGTCAATAGATCAAAGACCGTGCTCAACTATAAGCTACTAATTACTATATAAACCATGCCAGCGTATAACAAGGAAATTAATAACTGTAATTACTATCCAATTTCCAATTAAACTGTATAAACAACATTGATATTGCAGGCTTAATTACAGTCTTACAAGTAAAGCATGTGGAAAGGGTTAAAATAACACAATTACGAAGGGCAGTTGCTGTGCCCAGGATCCAGCCCACAAATTGTAGAAGTAGGCGTGTCAATTGCTGGGTAAACATTGGACAGCTCCTCGTTACGTGCCGCTGTTGCGGTTAACTGCGAACACATGTTCGACCCTGCCTTTCGTATGCGAGCAAAAAACCGTAATGGTTATTAAATTTGTATTAGTTGTAGGATATAATTTAGAGGTTGGTTGGTATGCACACCCAAATACACACGAACAACAGCTCCACAAGAATTTGTAGTACGAACTATTTGGCTAAAGGGACAGCTCTGATCATCAGATTGATATTGATGCACTCACAGTTGATGCAGTTGTAATTGTTTGTGTTTTATTTTGTGCGCATTTTTGAGCGCTGCAAACGAGTCGCAAATATGCAAAGTATTCAAAACAATTTGTCAGTAAATAATTTCGATATGCATCTGTATCTGTATCTGCACTTGTCGAAGGAGGCCCCCATCACACACACACAAACACACACACACACACACACACACACACACACACACACACACACACACACACACATACACACACACATGCATACATAGACGACATCCCGGGTGTCAACAGCGCCCTGATTTATTTGAGCGCATGAAACGCTTCGTTGCATTTCGTTAATTTGTCCGTTTTCCGCAAAGGGAACAAACAGCCAACAGCCAACGGCAACAATATATCCATACACACACACACACCACACAGCCATGTGTAGCAAATACGAAATATCTTTATGCAGGCTCTATGCCAAATAAAGTTGAATCAGCGCCAAATGAGAATCGCAGACCTTTTTATCATTATAACCATAATCGCCGACAAGGCGCATAATTATATTTTAATTTATGCCCGATGCAAACAAAATATTGCAATTTAAAGCGCTCATAAAATATTTCAAACACTCAAACGTGACCAAATGCTATTTAATTGCCTACAAAAGCTAACAAACACTGGCTTTTTTTTATGTTGCCAAAAATTTGGTCAATTATGGCCAATTTAAGCCGTAAATGCAAATTGTCAAACGTGTTAAATGTGGCTCGCATAACAAATTGAAAGCCGAGGGCGGAGCAATTAACTCAGATGATAAGAGAGGAACTCTGGGATATTACTCATCAGGCCGATAAAGCTATTCATATTCAATTGATATTTCCTGGTGCAGGGTACAGGCAGGTGCCACACTTACTTGCACTCACGTACTCAAATCGAATTGCCGGCTAATATGCCACTCGAGAGTTGGCTTTATTGCCCACACCACAGCATAGACGAAGCTAAACAACTGCCAACAATGTGGATATCGATATAGTATTTATTCATTGTTAGGCTGATTACCGTACGAATCAAGCAGTAAGCAATTAGGCACTCCTGCATGTCCCTGTGTGTGCGAGGCTCCAAGAACAACCCCAAACACAAATAGACAACAGACAAGCTCAACCGGTTTGACAGCAATTAACGCACAGCCAATCAACGACGCCCAGCGCTCTAACACAGTGCGCCATATTGGTCATTAACGAGGCGGAGCTAGTTCGTGTTCGCTTTTTCTCGCTCGCTCCCGCACTGAGTGTGTGTGCGGTGGTTGTTTTCGACTGGGCAAGTGAGCTGAGAGCTGTGCATGCGGCAGCATTGGTTGTCATTTGCGCGCAGATCTTTGAACGGTTCACTGCGTTACGTGTTCGTCGCGCGTTTCGAAACATTTAAGGCGAGTAAACGAGATTGAAATTGATAATGCAAAACGAGCATACGGCGCTGCTGCCGCCGCCGCCGGTAGAGAGTAGCAGCAAGCTGATCAGCAAACCGTTACCGAAACCGTTCTCCATAGAGAGTCTAATTGCGAATCAAACAACTGCCGTTATTCCTGCAGCCAATGATGATATAGAACAAGAACAGGAGAGAGAGCGGGAACGCGAACGGGAACGGGATACAAATCGAGCACAGGAGAGGGAAAGGGACAGCAATCGAGAGCTTAACGCACGTGCTATGCTGGGTCTGACACAGTTTCCACTTTACAATCCCTGGCTGCACGGCTACTTTGCCCAGAATCACGAGCGGCTCTCACATCTAATTGCCGGCGGCGGTGGCGGTGGTGGGAGCGGCTACATGGCAGCACCATTCGCCGGCAAGGAGCCACTGCCCACGCCACAGTCACATGCCTTGGACAACCTCAGCCTCAGTCCGACAAAGCCCAATGAGATGCCTCTGCCTCATCCGCTGGACACTCGATTCCTGCCCTTCAATGCCGCTGCGGCCGCTGCCGCTGCAGCCGCAGCTGCAACTGCCCCCTCTGATCTGAGCTATCGTCGTCTCGCCGAACTCATGAACCAGGATTATGTGCATAGTCTGAGCGTGCACGCCAGACTCCAGCACATGGCCGAGAGTCAACATCAGCATCAACATCAGCAGCATCATCAGCCCATGGCTCTAGCGCCGCACCAGCAGCACGAGCCATCACCATCTCAGCAGTCGTCACCCTCGAAATCAACAAGTCCTGCGGAGCCTGCCGTCGATGTGGGCATGGACGAGGACTACGAGTGCAGCGGCGACTCCTGCAGCGACATCAGCCTCACTATGTCGCCCCAAAACTACGGCGCAGAGCTCGACAAGAGTCGCAATGGAGGTAGGTGGCAGACTTCAAGCTAAGCGAAGACTTAGGTGAAGATAAAGAAGATAAGGACAGGTAGTCTAACTTAAAGTCTAACTTAAACTAGATTGATGGCTATAATATATATAATATATATCCATAGATATAGCTATAGATATACAAATAGGTGTTGAAGATTTTATAGAACTAAGAAGTACAAGTATACCCAAAAGTAAGGCGAATGGAATACATATAAATATTGAATAATATAAATATCCATTGCTATATTCACATTGCCCCCTTCAGAGTAATGCTTAAGTTCTAAGATAACTTCTAATTACCATATATTATGTATATATGTTGGTATTCCTTAAGTTGTTCCCAGCAAATCAATCTTTATCTAAGCCACCACGAAATTTGATCAATTTTTGTACTTTTGGATAACATTTCGTATAATCTGCTCACTTTTGGGTGTTTATGCTAAGATACTAGTTAACTTGATAATTATTATGATTAGTTTTTGGAGCCCCCTTTGACGGGCACCTTTTACTACTCAAGTTGCTAACGTCTACCGTTCTCTCCCCCCTTTCTTCAAGTCCAACAGCTTCTTCTTCATCTTGTTACAGTCGGTCTAAAGTGGTTTTGTCATGGTAATTAAAATGAGGCAGTCAAGTCATAGACAAAATTAGCATAAAACGCATTTACGACCCAATGTTTGATGTCAATCAAAAGCTGCAAAGTTCTCCGAGGAGAGCAGACTGACAGCCAGAGCGAAAGAGATAAAGAGAGAGAGCGAGACAGAGGCAGAGGGAGAGGGAGACTAACAATAACATCAAAAATGGAGCTGACATTTTGACAAACGTAACGATTTAGTCATTGAAATGGAATGGAAGAGAAAAGTTTTAGCAAACCGCATTTCGAGGACTTCTTTTGGCTAAGGGTCTCCTCTGCAGCAGTTAGGCGAAACGAATTGGCATACAGAGTGAAATATAATGTATTCATAACTGAATTTCATACGATGTTGGGGGTGCGCACAGCTCTCGACGCTGACGATGATCTACCCCCGCCGTGCAAATAAATCAGAGACGGGGCAGGCGATGGGCATATCTGAAGCGTGTAAGTGTTAAAAAAGCGTTTAAGCGTTAACCAAAATAATCAGGCATCTCAAAGGGGGATGAACAGGCTAAGCAAACGCTCTCCCACTCGCTCTCACTCGCTAAATTGTTCTCTCTCTCTGTCGCTCTCTGTCTTCCTCACTCACACTTTGACACTTGACTTCGGCTTGCAGTGAAACATTGAGCTCTGGGTCACAAATTACTGTTGTTGTTGTGGTTGGGCTGGAAGGAGAGGGAGTGGAATGGGCTCACACATGTATCCAGTTATGACTAAATATGTTTGCCACAAATGTTATGACACAGCCCATTTGCGACAGAAGTCGAAATCAGAGTCCGAGTCTGAAGTCTGTTAAGTAGTGTTAATGGGGGATGCGCATCTAATGCGATAGCTCAAGTCGTTTGGGAAGTGAATTGGTAATAAGATACTTTAGCTTATTGTTGAATGATTTCGAATCCCAACATGATGACTATATTATTATATGCAATATATTATTTCCAATTTACAGCCTATACAAACTCGGACAGTGAGGATTGCAGCGATGACGAGGGCAGTCACTCGCGCCACGAGGCCGGCGGCAAGGAATCGCAGAGCGGCGGCAGCAACAGCTCCTCCAAGTCTCGGCGGCGACGCACAGCCTTCACCTCGGAGCAGCTGCTCGAGCTGGAACGCGAGTTCCATGCCAAAAAGTATCTTAGCCTAACGGAGCGCAGTCAAATAGCCACAAGTCTGAAATTGAGTGAAGTGCAGGTGTGTTAACAGGTTAATTGGTCCATAATGTAATATAATGAATATAATATTCTGATGTTCCCAATCCTTTCGGAATCACACCTATTCTTTCTGTATACTTTATAATAGTAATCCATGTCTCTTTTGTGCTTTTCCTACCGTATTTTGTTTAGGTAAAAATCTGGTTTCAAAATCGTCGCGCCAAATGGAAACGCGTTAAGGCCGGACTCACGTCGCACGGCCTGGGCCGCAATGGCGGTTCGAGTGGCACCAAAATCGTGGTGCCCATACCAGTGCACGTGAACCGCTTTGCGGTGCGCTCGCAGCACCAGCAGCTGGAGAAAATGTGCCTCAGCGGGCCCAAACCGGATCTGCGCAAGAAACTGCCAACGGAAGCGATCAGCGGCTTCGAGAAGTTCAATGCAAGCGCTGGCGGCTCTGCCTCAGCTGTCGGCGTGGGTGTGGGCGTGGGCGTGGCCATGGGTGTGGGTGTGGGTATGCCACCGATGGGCCCCGCTGCGGCCTCGCTGGCCCTTGCGCGCAGTATTTACTGAAGGAGCCAAAGTGCTGAATAACACTTTTGTTATCATTTTTGCTGTACATAAAATATGTCCCTCCCCTTAGAATTTGGCTTAAGTGTAGAGACAGACTTTTGTAAATAAACACACAATTTAATTCAAATGAAAATCTAGATTTATTTTTTTAATCGCCGGTTAATGGTTTTTGATCAAATTTCTCGTTGAGTTAACTCTTCCCATCAAACAATTTGTGTGGCAGGTCTGAGTCCCAGCTGAGATACATAATTGCCTCCATCTTGTTATCTTGCAGCTCTCAACGAGCAATGAGAGAGTCTTAAAGCCTAGTGTGGGTGAGTGAGATGGCCTTTTACGCTCAACACCTACTTATGCACAAGTTGCACTTCTCGGTTCTATGAGAGGAGCGCCTGCCTAGTGCGATCGAGCGAGATGGCCTCTCTTAATAAGTCCCGCAACTGCGCTTTCAACTCTATGCATATGCATATGTGTATGCATGTACACGAAACAATGCTCAGCCTTAAGCCTAGTGCGATCGAGCGAGATGGCCTCTCTCTCTATTGACAAGTGCCGCAATTCTGCTTTCAAGTTCTTCCCTTCTATGCTAGAAGCATTGCAGGTTATTTAAAGCGTTAATGAAACTTCATATTCGCATGTTTTTATGGGTAGGGTATTAAAGTGTTTGTGCTTAAAATGCAATTTTTTCGTGTAGAGCACGCACACACACTCTCATATATGTAAATATACGCTTAGCATTTATGTGTTTACACGTATAAGTATGTGTGTGTTCTGCTGATACAAGCGGCGGACAGAGTTTGTTAAATACTGTAGTTCAACTGTTTAAGAGCTTAAATGCTGCTAATAATTCACTGCTAACCAGTGCAATAAATTCCTGGCTATCGGTGTACGCCTCCAAGCTGACAAAGTCAGTTCCCAGTTGCCCATTTATTCTGGGCCACTTAAGGGCCAAAACAAAATTTGGTGTCAATTGGAACAATTAAACTGCCAATTTGTGCGATTTAACACGGCAGGCCCCGAAGGCAAAATGTTGTTGAGCCTTTTTCCCAGTTCGCCGTGTGACTAATTTTTGTAATTTAACGCACCAAATTGTCGCAAATACAGAGAGCCCAAGAGAGAGAGAGAGACAGAAAGAGAGAGAGAGAGTTTGTGTGAGATTTGATAGCGACTATTCCTCATGGCCACATCAAACAATCACTCCAGGTGTCTCACGTGTCACGCCTCTTCACAGAGAGCGAGAGAAAGGAGGGAGAAAGGAGACATGGTGAGTTATTAGTTTTGTAATGCTCAGCCCTTAGCCCTCAGCCCTCAGCCATCAGCCTCTCTCTTTCTGTGTGTGTGTGAATTGTTAATTGCATTAGCGACTTATTGGCTGCGACAATTGACTTTTGTTTGCAGAGTAACGAAAAAGAATCAAGCCCATTGCGGAAGAGCGTACATGACTGCTTAATACTCGTTCGCAGCCAAAATTGTTTATACATTTCAGTTTTAAATATTAATACCCATATCTGTGGAGAGGATCATCTGTGATCTATGTGAACTGTGAAAAATATTAAATTGATCGATTTGTAAAGCCAGAAGAGGACTTATCTAAGACCTATAAGTATAACGTGCGACTATACATCAAGTCTCTAGTTCAACTCAATATACTTACTTTGCTGACTCTCTGAGCGAGTATCATATATATGGTGGCTCTAGCCACCCTGTAAATGGGCAGCTCTATGGCCAGGCACCCTTCTGGTATTATTGTATTGTTGAATGCCTCTGTCGCCTCGTTGCTCGCTGCTCGTTTCGTTTTGCAGTTTTATGTTGGGACACGCCTCCAAGCATGAGTTTTTATTATTGCAACACTTAGGCAGGGAATTTTGGGTGCCGGCTGCGAGAATACAGCTACTGCCACTGCTGCTGCTACTGCTACTGCTCTTTTCCTGCTCTTTAGGGATATTCGAAAACTGAAATTGCGGCAAATGAACAAAGTATCACTGGCTGCCGACGATGCTCTGCCCGAGTGTAAGTGTTTTGTTCGGCTGCGGTGACTGCGGAGTGAGCTATTACTGAAAGAACAAAAGAAACACACGAAAGAAAAGATTCTTGGCTATAAGTAACTGTGCACATAAAGGTAAAATTAGCTATTAAGTTGTTTTTATCTGAATTACCTATTGAAGCTCATTAAAAGTTCGTTGTGGCCGTAGAATAGAGTATGCCCTGGGTGGCCGGATCTGCAGCCGTAAAGCGTTTGTTGTAAATGATTTTGCCATTAATTACGTCCGGATTGGTGTCGCTTTAAACAGTTAAGCAACCATAATGCAGCACGTTAAAAATCACTTAAAAATCATTAAAAATTATGTAAAACTTACCCCAAGCTAGAGAAGTAGGTCGTTTTCTCGAACAATGCATTTTGTATGCCCCAAAATATATATATGGGCTATATAGGTTCATCTTTAGACTGATTTCAGTCCACTTTCCCTTCACTACAACTGAAAGCAACTATACTTGATCTAAATATACTTATAACCGACTTAACCAGTTTGCATTAAAGTCCGTATGGCCTCATTTGAAATATATATATCTAGAGAAACTATTAAGAAGCAACATTTTGGCAAAAGTCGGCAACAGGAAATCTGTTAGCATAGTCGCCGCTTGGCATGGGGGTCATAGTTGAATGCAGCGGGGGTCATAAATCAAATGCGAAATGCTCGCTGTCATAATTTGTCATAAGGCGTGGACACGCCCTCCATTTGCCTGTGGCCTTTTCTGCCCGAGCAGTGGCTGAGAATTGCTAGACTTTGAAATTCGAAACATGTGGCAAAATTTTTAAACTCAACTTTTTGTTAGCAATTTTGTTGCCCGTTGCCAGAGTCCGTGACCGAGAGCGACTGAGAGGGGGCTAGAAGAAGCAAGATAGAGATAGATAAAAAGAGTTAGAGAGTGAGAGAGAGAGAGAGAGAGAGTGAGAGAGAGAGAGTCCAACAATCACAATTCTGACACAGAAGCTAGAGCTGACCAGAAAAAAGCTATATTGCCAGCACTGCTGCGGTGGGCAGTAACCAACAATCAGCAGTAGAAACTGCAATTGTAGAGGCCGCCCTGACGATCGCATTTGCTGCCCACTTTAGTTTGTATCTGTCAATCGGACTGTCAGTCGCCAATTCGAGTAAGAGATGGGCAGGGGGATCAGTCGGAGACTCGCCTGCTAGGGTCTGTCACGGTCGCCGTTGAAGAAATTCTTCTGAAAACCGAAAAAAATGCACTCACGCACCTGAATCGCTAATCAGAGGAGCACCCAAGGCCCGCAGCCCGTGCGCGGACTGCGGCGGCAATGCATATTTTCCTTTATTCTTTTCTTTTTTTCGCTGCTGTCTTGTGAATTAATTAATTACATTTTTATGATTTTATTAATTTCCCAACAAATATGAGATTGGGAATGCATTCGGCGGGTATGTCTCGGACCGGCCCGTCTCCGTGTCTGTCTGCCGCTCCGCCAACTCCCCGCTCTCTCGTCGAGCCTTTCCCCAATTCCCATGGCTTATGGGCACGTACGATGAGCTCGTAATATAATAATGAATGTAAATTGCCTCAATGAGCGATTTAATGTCTTAATACATTATTTACAATGCACGTTCATTATTGTCTGCCGCCGTTGCACCTAAACAGTGCCACGCCCCCACTCACTCCGGCTAAACGCCCCCAAGCGAACTGGCCGACAATTGACATTTCCACAAACAATTTGAATATCTAATTATTACTCGAAGTAAGTGGGATTCCTGATGCCATTGTAATGGGAACAGCAGCAACCAAATGGCGTGAAATGGAAGAGTGCTCGACTGCAAGATACTCTGTAGAGATGATTGAATAGAGAGGGGGAAGGGGGGAGAGAGAGAGGGAGAGGGAGAGTTCTTAAAGAAGATATTGATGGAAGTCTTCCGAATGCCATTATCATACCTAATAGAGAGTTCATATTTATAATAAAAAACAAATATATGTCTAATTCCGACATATACAAATTCAGCCATACCCTCGATAACTATTTCATATAGGTAATAACTATAAAAAGTAAACAAAAAGTGCCGACTGCATGTGCCTGGATTAACAATGCACTCATAACCGAGGGCAATTGAGACTTAATGAAGTTTGGAAAATATCGAAATCAATTCACAGCTGGCGACTGCAATTTGGGGAGTTTTTGGTCACGAAGGAAGCCATTCATCAAACACTGTCCAAAATTTCGTGCAAGCTAATTAAATATAAATATTTTATTTTGCGGCCCAGTCTGAAAGCTCGATAGAGCTTCAAGGTGAAAGACCTAGTTTGAGCGGGCTTCAATAATGGAGGAACGTGTGGATTATGGAATCTGATCAGCTGCCCACCTTTGCGACATTTATCACGGGGCAAATACTTCCGCTTTGCCACATAGGTCGCATCCTGATCCTGACCGCATAATAAAGCAAATTTGGTCGACTGCACGTACTCCGATTCGTTGGGTTGCGAGAGCACGCTGTGTGGTCCTGCGGAGTAAGAGAGAGCGAGAGAGAAGGAGCGATAGATCGTTTAAGATGAGTTACGAGGCCAACCATCGATGATCTACGTGCCCGTTTATGTCTGCTGCGGTCTGCCCGTCCCAAAAAGGACACGTGCACGCGCCAGATAATTGATAAAATTGCTCAGATAAGATTCTGGAGTTTCGGTTAAGTAATTGATATTCCTGTCGACAAGTCAAGTTTTACCGGCTACCCGCTGAGCCGAGCCGAGCCGAGCTGAACTGGGTGCAAAAGCAATCAGCGGCGACTAAAAAACCGACGGACAATTTATGCCACAGCATTCGGAACTGCCAACACCCACACACAGGAAGAGAAAGAGAGGGCAATACATACTGAAAATATATATGTATATTATACTACTACTCTGTATGATATTTGGTGAGTTAGCAAAAAAGCAAGAAAAAATCTGTGAGTAATAAAAAAGATGCTTGCTGCACACAAAAAGCACATCATTGTCATCTCCTGGCTAGCAATTTGGGAACCCTCTTTTTATGCAACGCCCACCAACCCAACGGCCGACTCGCCGACCCTCGTCTCTAAGTCTATCTCTGTCTGTCTGGACTCGCTCTAGTTCCGCCCATCGGCTTCCGTCCACATAAGTGCCAGCCAGCTTTTGAGTGAGTCTCAGTTTTTTGCTGCTCCTGCTGCTGTTGTTGTATGTATGTTGAACGCTTTCAGCGCTTAATGTACTGAAATGTGACGGAATGGGTGGCGCATGTCCATAATTACAAAAACCACCCACTGAGCATGTGGTGGCCACTTGCCAGTGCCTCTGCCACTCCCTCTACCTCTGCCAATAAAAAAAGTGATGACGTAGTTTGTGGCACAACTCAATTGTTGAGCAACGCCCACCGCTCAGCAGGCGGTCAATTTTTGCGGTAATCATTGTCGAGCGACTTGAACGACGGTTAAATGCTACCGGTGGCTTTTGATTGCTTAGCTGATGGACTGGATAAGTCCATGCGAGCTCTAAAATACATCAAATGATATATGATAAAATATTCAAATCACAACTGCTAATTGGATGTGCCTCACATTTCATAACACTCGGCTATGGTCTGTGAGCCTCAGTCATTAATCGATAACCCTTAAATGTAAATTGCTTGGCTACGCCCATCGCTCAGCAGGCGGTCAAATTTTGCACTGATTGTCGCTAGAATAAAATGCTCGGTGCTTAATGACTGGACAGCAAAGAAAAAATAAGCCCGGTGGAGCACAACTAAAACTCATTTGAAAAGACTTCTCACATTTAAATTTAACCAAAAAATATTTTCAGCATTTCTTATACATTAGCAATTAGTTAATTGAACATCATAGCAGTCAGCTTTGGTATGCGAGCTTCAGTAATTAATCGATAACTTAAATGAAGATACAACTTTGGCCACAACAACCGTTAGCTTACAAGGAATAACAAAATTAATATTAGTCTATTTGTATTTGCGCATATAACTATCTGCAGCAATTTTCTTGAGATGATTAACTGTAGCTTTATCGTTTTGATTGACTAGCTTTAAGAGAGCACCATCCTCCAGCTGCAAGAGCTTATGTGGCGCTCCAAATTCGATTATTTTCCCTGCATCTACAACCAGGACGCTGTCGTTGTCCATGACTGTGTGAAGACGATGAGCAATGGTCAGCACCGTGCATTGGGCAAACTTGGTATGAATTGTTTCCTGTATAAGCCTGTCAGTGCTGTAATAATAAATGATTGAGTCAAGCGCAATTTGCAGATATTCAATAATAATTACTCCGCATCCACATTGGCCGTCGCCTCGTCCATGATGAGTATTCGATTGTTTCGGAGTATGGCTCGGGCTAAGCAAACGAGTTGCCTTTGGCCCATACTGAAGTTCGAGCCGCCGTCTTGCATATAGCATGACAGGCCACCCTCCAAGCTGGCAACGTATTTCTTCAGCTTTACATCATCGAGCGCGCTCCATAGCTCCTCATCGCTCTTCATACCAAACGGATCGAGATTGAAGCGCAATGTGCCGGAAAAGAGGACTGACTCCTGTGGTATGATTGAGATGCGACTGCGCAGATCATGCAAGCCCAGTAGGGCAATGTCCTGGTCATCTATCTCGATGAGCCCCTCATTGTTCGCTAACCGAAACAGTGCTTGGATTATCGAAGATTTGCCAGCGCCCGTGCGTCCCACAATGCCAATCTTTTCCATGGGCTGTGACTCAAAGTTCAAGCCTTTCAGAATGTCAATATCATTTGGAGCATATTTCATGCGTAGATTAGAGAAGCGTAGGTGACCCTTTTGTGGCCACTCGGATGAAAGATTTATATCCTTTGATGTTCCCAGTGCTGGTTCAGATGGCGTCTTCGCATATTCCAAAATACGCTCCACACTCGTCATCTTATTCTCCAGCTCGGCCGTCTGCCGCATACCCCATTGACACATTATCACCAGGGTCATAGATTGGGTGATGGCCAGGCCAACATCGCCGCTATAGAACGTCTCATTGATGACCAGGAAACTGAACGTCACTGCCAGTATGTAAACGACACAAATGAGATCCGTCCAAAAGGAAAAGGCACGATTGGCACTTGTATAAAGAAAGAGTGCTGAAGAGTTTGTATTCTGATGGCCATGGAAAGTGCGCTCCAACTGTGGCATAGCATCCAATGCTCGAATGGTAGTCAAGCCCTGAAACGTCTGATTAGCATGCGTGTAGACTGGACTACGAGCTGTGAATGAAAGAATTTGTCAGTAAGTAAGGATTATGCTTTGCTCTTCGACTTACTTAAGCTTTCAATGCGTTTCAGACTGCGACTGGCGCCTATATAGAAGGAACGGCAGAGATACATTAAGATCGCCATAATAGCTGCTGGAATGAGGAGCCAATAGTTGGCGATTGCCACGACGACCAAGACAGCCACCACATCCACAAAGAACTGTAATATTTTAAAAAAATATATTAATATTATATATATACATGATAATTATAGTTTGACTTACCTGCAGGGAGTCTAGCATAGCCTGTGGCAAGGCCACATCCACGTTCTCAATATCACTGGAGAACCGATTCAGCACTCGGCCCGAGGGATTGGCATTAAAGAAGAACATGCGCGCACGTATGATCCCATCGAAGAGCAAGTTGTGCAATCGGAGTGATATGCGTAAACACAGCAGGAAGAAGCCAAACGTGCGCAGCAAGTAGAGAGCCAAGGTGCATACCAAGAGCACCGCATACCAGGTAACCATGCGAGCGCGTGTTTCTTCGAATTGCTCAGATGTTTCATACACTCGATTCTCCTCCCACGTAGCCCAGCGGGAAATGAAGATGTCCACAAGTGCTTGACATACTCGAGCAACAACAAAAAGCGCCAGCACCACACAAACCAAGGTGGGCGAGCGCAGAGCACGGAAATAGTCCATGTACGTATCGTAGCTAACAGCTCCTTTTTGCTGACGCTCTGCGAAGGCACTGTCATTATTAGATTGATCATCCACTGCCTTTGTAGGATCCTGAAATAGTTTTGAGTTTCTGTCCACTTGGCTAAGGACTCTCTTTACCAGCTGCTTGTCAGCCTCAATGGCATCCAAGTCGGGTGCCGCATGCTTCTCAATAACGTCTCGCAGCTCCGCATAGCTGCCTTGTTGTGTTAGACGGCCGGACTCGAGGAGCAGCAGGTGATCCACATTCTGCAGCAACTGCACGTGATGCGTAACCAATATGCGCAGTTTGTCTCCTAGGAAGCGATTGAAGCACTTGTCCATGAGCAGTTTGCCCACTCGTGAGTCTACCGCAGCGAGAGGATCATCGAATAAATATATATCTGCCTTCCGATACACAGCACGGGCCAGACTTATTCTGGCCTTCTGTCCGCCACTCAAACTGATGCCCCGTTCACCGACTACAGTGGCATCACCATGCGGCAGCAGAGCTAGATCACAGTCTAGCTGGCAGGCGTGCACCACAGCTCGATAGCGCTGCTCGTCGTATGGCTCCACAAAGAGTATATTATCACGGATGCTGGCTTGGAAGATCCAGGGCTCCTGCGGGGCATAGCTCAGCTTGCCGTGCACTTCGATGCGACCCTGCATGAGCTCCACTTCGCCTAAGATGACATTCAGGAGCGTACTCTTGCCAGAGCCCACATTGCCCACGATGCCCACCAATTGTGTTGGAAGAAGCTTAAAGCTGATATCCTCAATGTGTGCACGTCTTGCCTGCCTAACGCTTGGCTTGTTCCAGCTTGCGCTGACATGGCTAAAAGTGAGAGACTTGTCCATGCCCTCTGTGCAGTGTAGACGGCCCCCAGAGACTGGCTTCGCAGGTGCCTTATGAATGTCCAATTGTAAGGTGGGATTGTCTCTGCAGTTGAAGGAGCACTTCTCGCTTGTGGGCGATTCCGCTTGCTGCAGGAACTCCGTCACCCGCCTTGCGCTCACCACTGTCTGTGCCCAGGTGGTAATAGCCAAGGGCCAAAAGTGCAGCAAGGAATCATTCAGCAAGCTGTAGTACGACGAGAGTATAAACACCTTTTTTGCTGTTACCAATTCACCTGTATACACATAAGCAATGAGACTTAGGAACAGAGACACCTTCGATATCATGTTAGTGCACTGTAGCGCGGCATATATGCTCATGGAACCTCGGATTGCTTTTACCTCCATCTTGCGCACGTTTGCTATCAGCTTGGCGAAGGACTGCTCCCACGCATACATTTTTATCACCTGTATGGCACCTATAATCTCGTTCATCAGCTTCACACGGCGATCCCGTTGATCCGCCGATCTTGTGCGGAATTTAGCTGCTGCTTTGGCAGCCCATGCTTGAAGTGGAATCAGCAGCACGATGAACGCAATGCCTATCAGAGCCGTCCAGCCAATCTGAGTGTACATAATGTACCCAAATATGCACGCCTCCACGGGTCCCTTCCACAAATCGTGAAAGAAATAGAACGTCAGATCGAATTGCGGCAAATCAATGGACATCACTGATATGGCCAGCGCGCCGAGTCCGTCTTTGCCATTGATCGCGGCACGCAAACACTTTCTGTAGATTAGACCAGCAAAGGCCACACGAATTCTGGTGCCCACGGCAAAGACGTAAAACATAAATGGATGAAATACCAGAGATGTGATCAGCGCGCAGAGCACAATGCCCATGGCATAAAGATAGGCGCTTTCCTTGCTAATGCTCGTTTGCCCCTCGGCAAAGTAGGAGATCAAACCGCCTAGAAATAGGGGCTGGATGGCGCTGCAAAGAAATAATATAGTAGACTATGGAAATTGTGAACCCTATATATGTATGTATATATACTTACTGAATAACGATCTCCAGGATTGAGTAGACCACGCAGGCGGGCACAAACTGGCACCCGTAATGAGCGAATATCAGATGCAGCGAACTGGGTTGCTTGCGTTGAGATTCACGTACCCAGGGCTCCTGCAGATCCTCCGTCAACTTCTCACTGTCGAAATGTGGTAAATTTGCGTACAGCTCGTTCTCCGAGAGCTCCTCTCGTCTTCCTTGCCGAAATACATGGCGCATCCATCTGAATGATTAAAACAACAATCATCAGCCTTAAATGCACAATTGATTGGAACTACGTGCTGGCAGGCAGTCAATGCTCCACGTCTCTCTTCAATTACCAATAAATGATAAAAGAAAAGCAACCGACTGCATAGGGCACATTTGGTCGAACACCTTATCGAGACAGGTCGGATATGGAGATTAAATGGGTCTTACTTATCAATCAATATGAAATCGAGAATCAACGAAAATTATTCCATTTTGCGTTTTTTCTATTTACTCGATCGTTAATAGGAATTCTTTAATTTTATTATTGTTATTAATATTATTACAACTCTTTGAAATTTCATTTAATTTTAAATTCACTCCAAAATTAATTGTTATTTTTTTGTAATTAAAGTTTTTTTTTATTTTGAAGATTTGTTGTGTTATTAAACTCACAGAAAAAACCATTTGGAGAGTATATTTGCCTTTAGATAGGGATTAGTTTCGCGTTTACTACTTGATAGATTATTCATAGCGCCGCCATTCACGAGACTTATCCAAGTTCTACTATCGTCTCTGGCAGACGATTGCCAAGTGCGTTCCGTAGCACCCATTCATGCCGTTTATAACTAATTTTTGTGTTTGTTTGAAGTGCTTGATTTAGTCGTCATCACAACACACTCAGAAGACATTTTGCACTAGGCACAACAGAGTGATTGATAAGAAGTAATGGAGGCTAGCTAGTTGGGCCGATAGGAATGGGCTCTGAAGTTATTTGGCTAATAGATATTGTTTAATGGCTAATCATTTCGTCGGCCATTTGTGTGCGTCAGCCACTAAATGCAGATTGCAGCTAAGTTATAACTATATATGTATACATATAGACGAAAGACTAATAAATCTTTGGGATTTTGACTAATTCGGCTTTTTGTCTCTGGGAGGATAACTCGCGATTACCTTTAATTGGGCTAGCAGGGGCAATGTTCTACTACAGCTGTTCGAGGTTGCACAATCTAATCAAAAGTGGCTTAAGATTCTAATTTCACGTCACAGATAAGTTGACTACACGATAAATATAGACCCATTCGTTAGTCGAATGCTAAAGCTTTAATGAGACAAACACGAGCAGAAGGCAATAAACACAAGCAAAGACACAGATATTGGAACGGACCACGCAGTAAGACAGAGAGAGGCAATGGGTTCCACAATACGTTACAATTTCAATAATGACCTATTCAATGAGAGTTCTAAGGCAAGCTGTGCAGCTCCTCCGCCGTGTAGAGCTGATCCGTCCGATTGTAGACACTCTGCATATGCTGTAACATATCAGGCAGCCTTTGAATGGCGTTCGAGACATTCGCATCGCTGCAGACGCGCTTGAAGAGCTCGCCGCGCGTGGGTATGGCAAACATGGCTACTTGAGCACCTTTTCGTATGAGGAATGGGTGATGCTTGGCCAGGGTGTCATTGTAGGCTGATTTGCAGATATGGTGCGCCTTTTCCTCGTCTGCCACGTCTTGCAGACGAAGCAGAAACTCGTACACAAACTCTGCAACAAACGAAAACAGATAAGATAAGGCATCCGTTATCTACTGGACAGAGTTGTACCTAAGCCACGATGCAGACGCAATAAGGTTCGACTGCCGGACACGTAACCCTTTTGGTGCAGCAGGCTGGCTCCTTTCTCATACAGCAGCATTGTCTTAATACTATCGAAATGTTTGTTTTCCTCGTTGTCCTGCTGCCGCAGATCGTATAGTATATCCAGTTTGTTGCGCACGTCGCTGCTAACAAAGGTAAACACGCTGCCCATCAGCAGGAAGAACCTGAGACAACATTACTTTCAATTTGCTGTTTACAAATGAGCTTATTTGACATACTTCATAATCTCCTCATACGCTTCCAAATAGTCTTCCATGCGTACATCATCATCATCAATTAAACTACCTTCGAACAGATCTGCAACTTTTTCAATATCAAAGCAGTTTTCTGCAGCTGCAGAATCGCTAACAGCGGACATTTTTCCACCTGCCTTTTACCAATCTGCAGCACATATGTTTAGTCAATAAAAACAAAGAACCCACAATCGATATCACCACACAAATTTCGATACGATGTTTTCTAAAATGCTCTTTACGTGTTTCGATAGCTCGTGTGTCACGTTAAATAGAAAAGGCACAAGGTTTACAGTTCTGCGATAGTTGATTATCGTGTTCTTATTTGGTATATTTCACAATACCGTAGTCTACATCGATATAAATAAATCATCTGGTTTAAAAGCAAATGCGAAATGAATTCAGAAACTTCTTCCGGGGTTTTGCTTACAAAAGACCAATTACGAGAGATATTGGATGATCTATCTGCTGGCTTCATAACATCCGAAGGACCAAAAACATCTGCAACAATTTTGCCGCCATTTAAGAAACTTGGCGTTCTCATTGACCTCGAGGATATTGAAGAAGCCAATGAAACAAAGATTCCCAAGTACAAAGATATAGTGAATACGAAGACAACACAGACTCAGTACTACAGCTGCATACAATGCCGGCGCCAACTGCCAACTGCACACCTGTTGGACCTGCATATCACCGAGCAGCACGATTTGTACTTTGCAGCCAGCGTGGATCGAGGCGACAAGCCCCACTACACCTGTTACATTGAAGAATGTCCTTTAAAGTTCTTTGCGCCTGCCGAGCGAAAGGACCATTGCATCAAAGTGCACAAGTTCCCGGCTAACTATCGATTTGATCAGGGAAAGGCCGCCACCACACCAAAGAGCCGTGCACAGAAGGCAACTAATGCCATGGATGTGGACGTGGATGCAGATACGGACTCGAACGAGGGAAAACTTCCATATATCAAGGCTTTCAGCTTCGGTCATTCGAAACAACGAACCTTCAATTCGCGCAAGGACAAGGCGCTGAGCGATTTGCAGGCACTCAAGGAGGCGCTGGACGATATGGACTAAGTTTTATTATACCATTTTATTACTCGAAGTGGATGTTATAAGATACTTGTGTTAATTAACTTGCGGAAACCTTAAAGATCATTTGTTTTTAATGCTGGACCTGAAAAATTAAGAATAAAATTAATTCAATGCTCGACGGGTTGCATTTCTAGTTTTTTACTTACTTTCCCGTATTGGCGTTGATGTAGTGGTAAGCAACAACGAGCAGAAACAGAAACACACCCAGGACATTCGAGAAAATTGCCAATTGCACGTCGGTTATCATTTTGATACGGAGCCGGAGCCTCTGCAAACAGATAATATTAGTATTGTTCTAAGGGCGCCTTGATGACACGTCATGTTTCGAGAGATCATGTTTTTTTTTTTAAATATATTCACACAATGCACTAAGGCAAAATACTGTCATCACATATAAGATACAACTTTAATTGACAATTGCACTCTTTAAACATGAGATATGTCTAATAATTACTTTTTATTTCCAAAAAACAAGCCGGTTTTGTTTAGACCACAATAATTGCCAGAGATGCAAGCTAACTATCGAGTCTAGTGCCAGTCATTCGTACCTACAGTACTTTCGATAGACACGAAAAAGCAGCGCTGGTATTTTTTAATCGAAAGGAGGTGTATGTGTTAAAGTCGTAGCAATATTCACTAAATAATACCAAAACACCAAGGCGCCATATTCAAATTAAAATAAGTAAATTGTAAAATATATTAATTATTTTATTTTAACAAGCTTATTATTAACATAGCTTAGAAATAAATTTCATTTTTCTTTTGTTGTATTCAAGTGTTTTAATGAAAAACTAAAGACTCTTTTAACATAATACTCATTGACGATTGGCGAAATCGCAAATCGAATTTTATATAATCTTAAGGTCACTTTAGTGAATATAGTCTTTAAGAATCAGCAATCGCTTATATCTCAGACTAATACATTAAGTTGTACGTACATAGTTAAGTAAAAGACTACCTGTCGAGTAGAGTAATATTAAATACAGAATTGGTTTAAATTAACATAACTAAAATCGAACGAAAGCTTTGCTTTTCTTTTGTTTGTTTAAAAGCTCAACAGGAAATACAATTTGACAGATCCTTGTGGTCTTGCTTATAAACTATGGAATTTGTGTCCTAGACGATTAGTAAAATCAATTGCGGGCTAATTCGTGGTGACAACAACCGTCGAATGGGTTTGACTCACGTCCTGCGAGCTCCGTGGCAAATAGGACTTTCCATTCGGTTTCGACGGAAACAGATCAGAAACGTAGTTTGCCTGAAAGAAAATAGAAAAATAGCTTTTATTACAGTTCGATTCATTATAAATGTCTACAGAGGCAACAATAAAGATGGCTCCTAAAAGTATGGAATGATTCTTTTGGGCGGAAAGTAGCTGAAGAAGGAAGACTGAGTCACGTTCCATAAACCAATTGAAGCGTTAAATTGCTGATCTATATATTTGCATGTGTCTGTCTGTGGCTGCAGCTGGTCAATTTGAAGTTAATGTGGCATGCCACACGCCACGCGCCAGCTTGCAGCAGGTGTTGAGAGCGAGCCAATTAGATGCACGAATCGAAGCACTTCTAACAGAAAGCCGAAAGGAAACGCCACGGTATGTATATGTATGTGTGTGTGTGTTACTTTAATAGCTAAGAATCTTGACATTACAAAAGCTATCAAATTAAACTGAAGCAAATCTGTCTCTCTCTTTTTCTCTCTGTTCACTGGCTCTTGGCTTCTTTGGTGGGCCAAACTGTGTGCATGTCGAAACACGCTTTGGGCATAAAGTAGCTCTAGAAAAAGACGATGAAGTGAGTGTGTGTGTATAAGACTCGCTATATATAGTATGGGAGGTGGCAAAGAGTAGAGCAGGAGCAGGAGCAGGAGCAGAAGAGGAAGGAAGGGAACATACCACAATCAACGCACAGACGGATCCAATTGCTGACCCAGCCAAGACATCCGACCAGTGATGCTTGTAGTCGGAGACGCGACTTAGCGCCGTGTACCACGCGATCATGATGAAGAGGAACTGTAGAAAGTGTCGCAGCAGCTTCGAGCCCTTCCAGTTCATGCGGGATTGCAGATAGAGCTACGGAGAGAGAAAGAGAGAGCGATGCTTAACAGAAAGGCCAACAGGTAACAACAATATCAACTTACCGCCACATAGACCATCGTATAGAAGGAGAAGCTGGAGTGTCCACTGGGGAAGGAGAGGCGCATCTCCTTCAGCATCCGCGCCGAGCTGCCCACTCCGTTGCACTTGAAGTCCATTATATATTTGCCCACGTTCGATGCGCTGTCGCAGGTCGAGCCATCGGGCATCTGCGGCTGGCACACCTGTACAACGGCAAGAAGAACAAACACTCAAATAGTGCCTAAGCTGCTTAGTTACAGTTACTGTCGTCTCTTTAGTCTTTACTCCCCCCTCTGCTTTGGCTATCTGCAACATGTGCTTCGCATTTTCTGCTCAATTTTGCAGCGCTGTTGCCGCACTTCACTAAATAATAGGGCGTCTCTGTGCTGCTTAACGGCACAGCTAGGGGAGTCCGCACAAAGCGGCCTACCAAGTGCCCCATCTGCCAGTCATAACTGAGGCGACACGCGTTCCGCGAGGGCTGCTTACCAAGTTTGTAGAAATGATAGGGTATATAGAGAATAAACAGAGCTTGCTTCTGCTTGAGCTGCCCTCGTTTGCAGAGTACTTTAAATAAACACAAAATATAAATAAATATCATAAAAGAGATGTCTCAGGCAAGGCGACAATGGAATGGCCAGATATGGAAGATAGAAGCTTACACTGATCGGTTAGATAATCGATTAATCAATCATATTTTACATTTTACATATATAATTATAGATTAGTTCTATTCTCTCTCTATCTCTGCTATATACAATTTAGTCAAAGCAGCGGCCTTAAGCCAACCCTCTGAATGGGCCTAACTGGATTTCAACTTATTAATAGCCCCTTCGTGTGTGTCTCCTGTCTGCTGCCTGTCTCGTGTCACATGTTAGGCCCGGCGCATATGTTGCATATTAAAATTAATTGGCAATCGGAGTTGCTTAATTGTCATTCGATGGCCCCGCTTACCGCTATGAAGTGCGGCCGCAATCGGCCAATCGAGTACTTGGCTATATCCGTCGTCAGTTGACTGGCAGCGGCGCCAAAGGCGAAGACACCCAACTTCTTGTAGCACTCGACCAGCCAGTCGGGTATCTCGTACGACATGAAGACATAGCGCCTCGCCGCTCCACTGCCAGAGATATTCGCATTTCTCGACCGGATCAGCTCAACGGTGAGCATCTGTGAGGGAAAGAGTGAAAGAAATTATCATAATGTTGCTGATCTGGTCACACCAAGAGATTGAAACTGAGACTGAGCAGAGGTGGGCATAACTAGGCTAAAGGGCAGCTAAATGAAGGCTAGATCACTGGCCAAGCATGCGAGACAGAGCGGGTTGCGTGGAGGAGTCGGCTAGAGGAGGTAACGGAAAAGGTTTTAGAAAAGGCCATATCTGTCAAGGAAAAGAGGCTAAATTGTCCGGGCTAATTACACATATATTTATCAATGAATATTTCCTTTTAGCACCTTTTTTCTTGGACAGTTTGTTTTCTTAGGAAGGGCCAATATAAACAGAGCGAAGGCGGAGGCGGAGGTGAACAGGAAATAAATAATTGTTGCACAGATTTTCAGTCAATGAGTTGTTGTTTCAGGCTAGGGCTAGGGCTAGGGCAAAGGTATGCAAATAGAGTGAAATTTGGGCAATATTTGTGTTCATTTAGGCTTCGTTGGAACTAGGGCCATTAGCCAGTTTATGGCCCATCGTTTGCCTCATAGAGGCGCAAGCAGATGTTTGCTCTGGTTTCGTTTACAACATGTGGAGTGGACAACAGATGTCTCTAGCCCTTTCGCTCTCCCCCTGGGTCGACTCCTACTCCGAGTTGCGCAAGAGCTTGAAAGTGGAGCACACACTGATGGGGTCTGTCTGTTCTGTCTATGAACTTGAAATGATTGTGCAATGGACTCGAGGCTATCAAAAACCATTTGACTGACACATGCTTGACATCATTTAGCATGGGTGGCCCCTTGGGAGACTCTGCACTCCCAGAAGAGCCCGCATCACATGATGCGCAATAGAATTCGCTTCAGTTTCAATTTCTCTTTAATTCCATTCAATCGCCCACTTACCACGCCCACTGGTATCACCAAGCCGATGATGTACAGCATCCAGCTGCGCACTGTGGACTCCTTGAAGGGATGCATGAGCGACTCATCGTCGCAGAAGAAGCCGCGCTTGTACGGATCCCCAAGCAGAAAGAAGAGGAGAATGGGAAAGCCAACTGCAAAACAGAAAAGAAAGGAAAAGAAAAGAAAATTAGAGAAAATTATTGATAAATCGCTAGGGTTTGTGAAGGGAGACATCAAGACGACGACGACGACGACGACGACGACGACGACGACGACGCCGCTCCCCTCATAAAGCAACTATTTTTGGTTGCAACAGCTGCAGGCAGCACAGCTCAAACAGAGCTGGGACCAAGTGGGGAGGTTTCGGCGTGGGGGCAAGGGCTCTTGGAGTGGGGCTTAGCAAGACTCGCAGTGGACCTTTCAACAAGTTACAAAACTGCTTCAGACACGCGCTGACTCGCTCACTTTTAATTAAGAATGCAGCACCATTAGCAAGTGGAAAGTGCTGCGGTGGGGCTTAGCTGACTGCATGATACCCATTCGCAGTGAATACAGCAGGAACTTGAGCAGGCATAAGACTAAGCTGCATATGTCTATCTGTATGTAGAGGAGTCTATTATCAATGATACAAGATCTACAATTCTCTATAGATATGCCCCGCCACCTAGTGTTGCATAGCTGAACCAATATGCCCGCTTTTAACTGCCCGAGCGGGCATATTAATTAATAATGCAGCACCATTAATAATAACTGAGCAGGCATACAAATTGCTTTCGCCTAGACAAATGGTCAGCCGCTCAAAGTTTGATTGATTGATTGATCAAGCCAAAAACCAAGCCATCCATCAACAGTGGAACGATCGAAAGTGTCAGCGACACTTGAAGTATGTTTGTTTTTCTTGATTACAGAGAGAGAGAACGAGAGAGAGAGGGGGCGACAGATCTCACTCTACTACGACACGGCAGGCGAGTTCGTGTATCTAATTAAAATTAGATTAGAGCTGCACTAGATGCCGCAGTTAGCAAAAGTCAACGTCTGGCTAATTGCCACTGCAATTGCGCGTATTACCTGCGTGGAAGATGCTCAGCGATGCGCTGCGAGGGCTGCTTAATGAGTGCAGCAGAAGAGGCGGCAGACTCTTCAGTGCCTATTTATAGAGATGCAAATGGCCATTGGCTAGATGTGGACGGCGTCGACTACTTGAGATGGCGCCGAAAGACATTAGACTAAAGAGAGAGAGAGAGAGAGAGAGACATGATTCTGTATATGCATTCATATACTCGTTTAGGTATGGGCAAATGGGCATATTAGCTTCGTTGGGGCCTGTAAATAAGACTGTTCAGACAATCAGAGGAATTAGACTGAGCATATTCCTTTATATACTCGTTTATCTAAAGCAAACGGACATATTATATGGTATATGCTTTGAGCATGCCATAGTCATACTGTATACGACTATATATATCTTAAACTTGACATATATATAGCCTAACTACGTCTATGACAAATAGGAAATAAAAGCTTTATCTCGCATAGTTTTGGAGCTAGAGCTCGAGCTAGGGCTAGAATGAACAAGAATTACAGCCGAATCTCCGTTGACTCCCCCTTGGTGATATATGAACTGCACGACTGTAGTTCAGGGTATATACGCCATATAGTATATACTGTTTCTATTACCATAAGATTCATCAGGCGAATTGCTCACGCGTAAATTAGAAAACCAGAGTCCTGAATTAGCATGCGGTGCGAGGGCAGTTTAATGAGGGAGCCACGCTTACCGCAAGTACTTAAATATTCCCAGACGGCATTACTATTCGACTATTTATAGAACTAAGCTGCAGAGAGTCTACTTGAGTTGGCGACGCTTGCCCGCAGAGTCCGAGTCAGGACTTAGAGGAGAAAGCAGGCGGCAGGATTATTCACTTTTACCCACAGTCAGAGTGAAAGGCAGACAAAGGTAGAGGACCCTGGGCAGAGTAAGGCAACTATGAGAGCAGCTGCAACTGGGAGGAGAACAGGTTCGATCTTTGTCTTCGAGAGTGATTTAACATTGGACGCTGGGAAAGTGATGCTCGCCGCAGCTATTGTTCCCGGCTCAGAGTCGTATTACAGCGGAGCAAGTGGCCTTTGTATGCGGGCGGCTTAGCCCGGACGAAACAGAAGCCACTATCTAGGGTATCTCTCGGGTATCTATAGATACGGATTTTTATGTGTTTCGCGTCGCGACATAGAGCAAGGGAATAAAACGACTTTTGAGCTATATGGAACCATAACTAAGCAGATTCAATTTGTGCTCTGCTGCCCTTTTTTTGTTGATTCTCACTTGAAATGGTGGACCATGGGCGGAAGTGGTTCGTTTAGAGGCAAATCTGTCGCACTTTGATATAACTGTTTGCTGAAAGTGCTTTGCGTTCATTTGGTGTCAAGTCCGTTTCAATAATACTTAAAGCCCCAAATTGTGTTTTTTATTCGCCCCCCACCGACCCCAATCACACACACACACACACACACACACACACTCACACACTCACTCTCAAAACAATTTGTTAAAGAGGTAAATGCTCTAGAAACTAGAAAGAGAGGGGGAGAGCCAGATAGAGAGAGAGGGGGTATCAGCTGTACCCACCTCTAGACATGAGTCAAAGGAAGCCGCTGGTGCCACCGACGTACGCCACAGTATCACACATTCTCAACTTATCGCCCAGATACTTTTGTATCTCTGGATGCTGTCGCACTCTCTTTCAAGTCGCAGACGCAAACACTTTGAGGCCCACACAAACATTGGGCGGCACTTCAGAGGCCCCTTCCGTGCAACACAAAGAGCTGCAACTATTTAGAACTGGAAATTACGAAAGCTAAAGCTGAAATCTCCTCTATTATCAGTGCTGCCCATTTAGCCTTTTCCAGTCAAATATTTGCGAGTGGGAATTATGAAAGCCAAGACCAAAGTCTTATCGCATCTGGCAAACAGCTAAAGACTGTCTGTCCAGACAATGACTGTCTGCTTGCTCGATTCTAATAGCATTAATTAAACAAGACGGAAGTTTAATTAAAGACAATTAATGCCAAAGATTTGCACTCTCAACCTCTAGCCAACGTCTCCAGCTGCTGACGCCAGACTCCGGACTCCAGTCTGCAGACTGGAGACTTTAGCATAAGCTCTAAGGATGACTGACAGCTCACAATTGATCGATCAGCGAAGGACAAACGCGAGGCAACAATTAATCATGCTCTGGGCAAGCAGGGTATATTGGTTGACGAGCTCAAGAGCGTAGAAGAATATATAATATAAGACTTTAAGGGTATAAGAGCTTAAGAGTATAAGACTTAAGGTAAGTTATTTTGATATAACAGTTTATATATTGAGAGTATAATAGTAGAAGAGTATAACAGACTTGGATTATCTGAGTATAGGAGTTAGATGTATAGGAATACAAGAGTAAAAGCCTACATACATACTCCGACACACTTTAGCATTATTCCTCAAGATACCCTTGAGTCTTAGGATGACTCCTAGTCGAGCAGTCTCGCCTCTGTCACTCCTAATTGCTTTCATATACATATCACTCGCAGACATCGACTGAGAAACGGATTCAGGCATCTCTGAAGAAACGTCCACGGCAATTTCGCGTTTCGGTTGTCGAGACAATGCAGCGAGACCTCCGAGGGGAGGACGACACATTAATTGCAATGTGCAGTGCACATGCACCTCAGTACCAGGAATTCCCAGAGCGATGCAACAAAGGTGTCACTCAGGTAGGGCCCGGTGCGGACACCTTTGTCATGGCAGGTCTGAAATATTACCAATAGCTCAAAATCAGAAAGAGACTGATGAGGCACAGATAATTACATATGCCTCGAATGCCTCGAAAACTGTAGCAACAGCAATAATAGAAGAGGTTTACTCGACATCAAAGATACCCTGCAGCTAATAAATGGGGATTAGAGACACGACAACAATAGAGCTTTGGTTTAATTCGCATTGATTCTCTGTGCAGTATAAAGATTGCCAACAGATGAAGGGGGAGCGTGTGAAGAACTCTTTGATAGACCTCAAAGATACTCTACAATGGGTACTTTGATATTAGGCATTTGCTATGAATGGATTTTTAATCTGATTCACATTTGAGATTGTTTGTAAAGACTTGAAAGACATACTATATACCCTACAGTAAGTCAACTTGGGAATTTTGCTTGATGCCCCATTAAGAACTGTTCTCTAAGTAGCTTAAAATATTTGTATCCATTATTATATTTTCATCAATAACAATTTTTGTTTGCAGGGTATTATCAAGTCGATCATCGGTTGTTTTGGCAGCTGTCTCGCCCTCGTACGTGTTTGTTATTGTGGCCTTTTGGCTAGAAAGTAAACAATAATATTGAGGGAAGGAGGAAGAAGGGCGAGATTGCATCCATTGGCCATGACAATAAAGCAAATGCTCAGCATAAATATTTTTCTTTCTACTTAGTTTTTCGTTTGAGCGCAGAGAACATCACTCCCCCTCCCCCACCCCCTCCTCCTGCTGCCAGGCACAATAAATTATTGGAGTGCGTACGCACTTTTTTCATTTTCTTTTCTTTCTCTTTTATGAGTTTAATGACTCCACCGAAAGGAGGGGGAGTTTTCCCAATTGGTCGTGCCGCAGCTCGTTCACATTCAATTAACGTCAAGCGGCGACGCCCGAAGTTTATTTCGAGTCGAATTTAGGGATTGTTAAGGTATGTTAGAAGACCCAACCACAACAGCTGAAGTGGAGGCACGCACTCAGCCTCATCCCTCTCCCGCTCCTTCTCTCTCTCTCTCTCTCTCTCTCTCTCTCCTATCACTCCATCAGCGCCTTCTGTGTCAAAACTAATTTAAGTTCGAATTAGTCGACGACAGACGGAAAAGTCTAACAGATTCGACAGCCACTCAAGCAAAAGTCTCTTAGGATTCTCTTAAAAGCTGCTCTCTTTCGACAAACTACACAACTATCTGATTGGAATGCATATTTAATGGGAATTTATTAGTAGTGCAGGCTGCCTCTTAAAAGCTCTCTTTCTGAAATCTGATTGGGACTGACTTATGTTTTGGTAAGCTAATTGGAATTTATCAGTGGCAAGCTGTTCAGTGCCTGAAAGGTCGCACACAAATCGAATCAGAATGTATTGGAATTTCTATTACAACTAATTGGAACTTATTTGTGGCTGCAGAACTTTTTCTGTTCTTCTGTTTTACATATTTGATTAAGAGTGCAGCTGATAAAAGTTTTTCGTCTCCGTCCTATTTATGGACTCCAATTGGACTCTTACTTTCGATAGGGGCACTAAAAACATTTCTTATTTGATTATGTTGAAATAACTAAAATACTTTTTATTAGCTTTTATTACTGAGATAACTTAAATGTTTTGTGTAAATACCCCTATACGGCCCACTGATAATACTTCTAGTCTATAAACTTGGCTATATCGCAAAGGCCTTTTTTTTTTGTTGCCAATTACAAAATAGATAAGCGAAGTCTGTTTTAGCCAAAGCTGATTCATTCAGGATTAATGCTCGTTTATAAATATACCTGGCGGCACCTTCTGGGATAAGCGAATGAGTCAGCCGCGCGTACCTGAGTTACCTGCTGCCAATCTGCAGTTATTTATGCCCGATTGTCTGTCTGTGTGAGCCCCTTTTTAAGAGAGTCACATAAGTGTATGTATGTATGTATGTGTTCCAAATAAATATCAACTGTGCAAATAACAGTAAGTAGCACAGAAAAAGCTGTAAAGTAAGCGTAAGGTCGACAGCCATAAAAAGGTGAGATACGTATTTATGTTAGACACGGCTTCAAGGTGTTCCCCCCGTTGCCAATTGGAAAAACATTTGAGTCCCAGCTAAATCCAATTGAGTGACTCACAAAGATAAAGAGAGCCGAGAGGGAGTAGAGAGCAGTAGAGAGTCTGGGTAATAGAATAAACAATCAAAGGCGCTGTTCGAATATGCGAACGGGTTTTGCAGCAATACTAAAAAATACTATGCAATGCTTTGTCTAAACGCGCTTTTTTTCGAAGATCGCTGATAAAGGGTAACTTATGAAATTGCTGATTGTGAAGCACACACACACAGATACTCCCCCAATACAATATGGAGAGTGGGCTGTTCATGTACCGTTTTTTGGGTGACTTAGTTTTGCTGGCAAATATTGACTGAAGGCGGAGCAAGAGGAAAGCGTAAAGCAAACAACAGCAGAATAACAGCGTGAGCTAACCCAATGAGAAAAGCTATATGAGTTTACTTATGTGGCTAGATTATCGGGCAATTCTAATGCTTATTAGTTCCACTAAGTAATAGTTAATTTGGGCTGCGGTAAATATAAAAAGATTACGCTTAGGCAACATGTAAGTCTGACTTCGCTCAGCTGCTCGAAGCGACCAAGCAAAGAGCGCAACAGCGCGGCGTGCGCTGAGCGAGAGTGCGCAAGAGAGAAAGCTCTGGCTTGAGCAAGGGCAACTGTGCGAGACGCGCACGCACACATGCGAAAAGCCGAAAATTACATAAAAAGAAATATACAAAACAAACATTGCGACACGCGGCGAAGGCGCCAAATGCATATACATATGTATGTACACATATGCATGCTCACTCTCACACACACACGGATGCACATGCAGGCACAGATTCGCATTGACGTACATGCATGTGTGTATGTGTGCGAAATTACTTTAGGCAAACACTCACCGCAGAGCAAAATCAAAATATCGAGGCCCACACGGCATAAAATTCGTTTGTTTGTGTCCATTTTGTTGTTATGCTGTTGCTGCTGTTGGTGTGGCTGCTGCTGCTGTTGTTGTTGGATGTGATTGCTGTTGTTGTTGTTGTTGATGATGCTTGTGATGCCTTGCAGCCGCTCCTCAATGATAGAGTTATTGTCGTTGTTAGCGGGCAGCGCTGTCGCCTGAGCAGGTGTCTGAATGCCAATGTTGATGACGTGTTTGTTGTTGTTGCTGCTGGCCACGTTAGCGACCAAACCTGCACTCAGTTGACTTTCCGGCCGACGCAGCGGTGTTGTCTCGCTCGCTGACGATTCGTTACTCATTTCGAAGTCGATTTTGTGCTTTCGCTTGGGTTAAAATGCTGAGGAAAGCTTCTCGGAGCTTTGCACTCTCGCGCTCCCTCTCTCTGTCTCTCCTGCTCTCTGGCTCTCCCGCTCCGACTGTCTTGACAATGAACTTGTGCTTTGCTGTCGCAAGCAGCTGCCTTTGATGTTCAGGTAAAAATCTGAAAGAGCGTAAAAAGATCGGTATTAATAAAGGAAATTTCGCAGTTACAAAGGGACATTTACTGCGTATGTGTGAGTAATGTCGGCGGATGCCCCTAAGATTAAGAAACCCAGCCCGTGACGAGTTCACTTGGAAGCTCTCAAGCTGTGATTCATTACCGTTAAGATTACAAATTCAGCACGTTTTTGGGTATTTTATAGTTAACTCAATTTGAGTTTTGGTCGTTCTGAGACTACTTTTTATCTAAGTTATAAAAACCTATTGCTAATCAGCTAACCGGCTCAAGCGGTTTCGCTAACTGCTAACTATTTCTGATAGCTTTTTGAGCTAATTTATAATGTCTACAAGCCTATATCATACAGGTGTTTCACTTGCCAACTTTTGTGCCTCTTAGATTTCAATGTCAGCCATAAACTGCAGCAATATTATAATTATTATCATTTGCACGGCAAATAAACAAGTGTTTTACATAAGTACAACGACCGCACATGGATAAACGACGCAACTGGACACCTGGACAGGTGGGCAGGGGGACAATGGCGGTGTCGTCTTGCCTTCTTCCGCTGGCAGCGTCGTCAACCTGTCTGCCTGGAGCTGTTCCAGGGGCTGGGGGCAAGGCAGAGCTCCAGTAATCAGACTGAAATTGAATGCCTCGGACTCACTGGGACTTTCGGACAGTTTGCTGATGTTTACCGCGAGTGGCTGCAAGTTTCGGATAAACTTTTTGGATTTGTATTTTCGTTGGCGCCAGAGAGTCGTAAAACCAAACTCATATGCATATATGTATATTATATTTAATATGCAATTCATTTACGCTTATTTATTTTTCTGTTAGCTCCAATCTGCCATTCGCTGCGCTCAACGGGCAACAGATGGCGCTGCCTGACCTTATTTCGCAGCAGGCGCGACAATCGTTTCAAGCGGAACAAGGGGAGGTGTGGGGGCCGGCGGCAAGGCTGCCTCAGCTGGTGGCCATTGCCCGCCCATAAAAACGAAATCGATTAACCCCAGCTCCAGCAAATATGCCTTACGAACTCAATAGTCAGAGGCATTCAGCGAGCGAAATTTCAGTTTTGTATTCTGCTGCGACAAAGGTTAATAACACATGTCCAGGTTTATCTATTTATAAGTTGATTCGATCAGCCCACAGAGATGCCGCCGATATGCCGATATGCGATTGCAGGCAAGGTATTTCCGCACTCGGCATACCCTTCTCTATCTGAGTTACAAACACCTAGTATCAGAGACATGTTGTAAGTAAGGGATATTTACTCTTGACTTGGCAGGGACTTAACTCAGCGAAGATTTGGCATATTGTAGACATCTTGTAGGGAAAAGGAATTGCCTTTGTGGTAGGGAAATTCTTGATTGCCATTAAGGCTGGGAAATCACCTGGTTGGCTGACTTGCTGAAGGAAATTACTCTGGCGTGGCAGTTGAAGCTTGTTTTGCCATCTATAAATAGTTCCTGACTGATGGGCCGCATGGCGAGCCGTTGACTCGATCTCTGTTGACCATATTTGAAGCTGACAACTGCAGATCCACAATCGAATGCAGCTGCTTGATGAATTCTTAACGCTGCTCCCCACTCCCCACTCCCCACACCCCACTCTCCTCTGCCTTCACTGGCCAAGGATTGGCGTTCCTGATTCAGGTTCCCATTGCAGTTGAGGCTGCCTATTACAACGCCCCTTTTACGTCCGAGCAAGTTAATGAAATTGCATAAAATTGCAGAGATTCTATTTGAACAGACTCTGGCCATAATCTTGGCCAATAAAACCCAAGAGCCTGAGCAAGCAGCTCGGCAATTGCCGCACGGCTCACTGAGCACAGAGAGGCCTGATCACGTCTCGGTAACTACGGTGGACCACAGTGGACTCACAGTTAAATGAACTTTTTAAATAAAAATAATTAATGAATAGATTCGATATATATGTAGAAGATATATATTTCTTATTGGGTAGTTGGCATTTGAAAAGTGAAGTAACTTTCTGAGCAGCCCTCGCATGTGTTCAGTTGCTCCACTTTCTTATCAGCTCCATTTGCCTAACGTTTTAATGGCATCACGGCAGAGTTCCGTGTAATAAGTTAATAATTATTTTCATGTTGGCCAGCTGCCAATATGGAACGAGTCGGCTATGACCGACTGCTCAATACTTGATATAAGTACCTATACGCAAGCAGGACTCTCTGCATTCCAGTGATAATTGAAGACAAATACGTGTAAAACCAATATACCCATTTGCACTATCTGGACGGGCATACAAATATTGGGCAAGAACGTGACGCAGCCGCTGGTTCTATAAAACTCAATCGAATTGTCGAATTCATCATGAAAGGCAATTCATTAACTGCTGCCCGCTCTAGCTGATTAGGAGGCGCGCCCACCTAGCCCTCTCCGTACCTGAGCGAATGATAAGCACTGCTTAGTCAGTTAAGCAGAACTGCACTCATGTTGACCTTGACCCCCAAGTGGCCAAAAGGAAAATCGATTGTGGGAAAACATATATCAGCACTATATATACGCTCCACAATATCGACGGATATTTGCGGTATTTGTTTGCCAATTTCCATTACACAACACCTCTGGACGGCTTTGAACACCTTTTGTTTATAGATTGCCGCTTCTTTTGCTTTGCTTATTTGGCTTGTTTTGTTTACTTTGGCATTGAGATATAAGCAAATCTCACTTTCCTGTTTGCAATCGAACAGAGGTAAAAATAAATGTGAATTAAAATTATATTTAATCATTATTAATTGAACTCACACACACACGCACACCTTGCAAATAGATATATTTGGTTAGCATATTTTACCTTTTTGCCAATTTGGTAAATGAATTGAATTTTCGTTTGTGGAAAGCAGCTGTGAGAGTTTCCCAGTGCGCAGCTTTGCTTCTAGTGTCAGTCAACAGTTATTTATTAATGTTCGTTATGCATAAACAAATTACGAAAGAAAGCACAAAAATATATCACGCCACAGACTCTCATAGACTCGACCGAACCGCACACAGCCGCGGCATAAATTGTACTAAAACGCTATGCAGCGAGCGGCAGCTAACGCGCCTTGTGTTTGTCACACGCTGCGACAGAGGCAGACGGCGGAAGAGAGCGAGAGAATACGTTCTATGCTCTCGCCTGGCTTCGTGAGAATGGCAAGGAATGTGCGCACACGCGCTACCCAGGTAAGCTCAAGGCAGAGGCAACTGCGTGTTCTAAGCTTAGATAAGATATGTGCTGTAAATGTGGGAATATCAATGGAATTTCACAAACTAATATTAATAATGAGGCCATGCTGTTGTCAGCATAATAAATAGCTAGATAGACTGAAGATATTTTTATTGCAGCATATTTAGGTAGCATTAAAGCCCACCAAATAATACAGTTATATGCATTTCGAAAGAGAGCGCGTTCGCACTGCCGAAAACTGAGGATTTGCATATCTATGCAAATTGTCCTCTTCAAATCCTATGCTCAGTTAGACTATTTGTAATAGCTCGAAAGAGAGCGCGCGCTTGCAGCTCTCTCTCTCTCTGGCACTCTCTCAGTGCAGTTGACGTCGCTTCTTAGGTGTTCGTGGTGGTGGGTTGCTGCGCTGCGCCGCGCGCTCAGTTCTCTGGGCACTGTCGAGCGCTGCGGTCGCTTGTTCCTCTCGATCGCTACAGTTAAATCTTGTCGGCACCCGTCGTCGCCGATGGCGCTGCGCATGCGAAAGAAAAACGCGTAACGAAAGCGCAAGTAGAAAAGAAAAATAACGGAATGCAATAAAGTAAACAACAATAATTACGACTATTTAAGCAACCTCAACGAAGTGCAGTGCGAACGTAGAATACGCAAATTCAAGTGCAAATTATTTTAGAAAAATTAAGTTAAAAAAAGTCAAAAGTAAAAAGTTTTCCGCTTTTTGTGCGCTGCCAGCAGAATTGAAGCGGCATTTCGCAATTTCCAAGTGACCGAAAAATCAGATTTTTGTTTATTTAACATTATTGATCGGCGCGTTCCTCATTTGCGCAACGCCGACGCTTATCACCGGGCAGCGTACGTGCCTTTCCCACTACCCGAATTCCGAATCAGCCAGAGTAAATAGAGCTCGGAGCGAGTCCATTAGCGTTTGCCCAAATATTTGAGGCTCTCCTTCGCGCCGCTGATAACGATGCCCACACACGCCGCCAGCAAGGTGCACTAGAGCCACGCCCACGCCATGAGCGGCCTTCGGCCCGGCAGTGTCTGCGACACGACGCCGCTGCAGCGCTTCGAGAGCCAAAGCAGCAGCAGCGAGGAGCCGTCCTCGCCAACAGCGGCGAGCATCATAGCAGCCGCTTCCACTTCCAACTCCCACCAACAACTCCAGCACCAACACCAGCAACAGGGACAGCACCACAACAACAATAATAATATTAACAACAATGTAAAAGTTGATTTGCAGCTGCCCCCGTGCGTAGGAGCCGGAGCCGGCGCCACGCGTGGAGCACGCGGACGTAGAGTAAGCGACGCCAAGCCGCGCTCCCGCGGCACGGCCTGCATCTTGAGGCGCATTGCCATCGACGTGGCCCTGCTTTTCTGCGGTGAGTATTGATCCAAATTCGATTAAACATGAATCACGTACGGAATTTCAATATGTATGTGTATATGAGTGGTACTACTACTACTACCTTTCTATGACTATTATGCTACTGCTACTACTACTACTGCACTGCTCTTCCTTTTCTACTACTACTACTACTACTATGTCTACTACTGTTAATCCTTTTCTACTTACTGCTACTACTATTTTACTACCAATCTGCTAATTTCCTACTATTCTACTACTACTCTGCTAGCACCTTCTATTCAACTATTTCCATTATTCTACGGGTATTCAACTATTACTACTATTCTTTGACTACTATTTTGCTACTAGATGATTCACACCTTGTAAGATATATTTATATGTAGGCCTTTATAGAGTTGATTATGGTGGGCACGAGCTGTCAGAGTTCTCTCTCCATTTACGGTCTGCTATCACGTTCTGTCCCAATTGATCTCTGGCTCCGGCACTGCCTGCGTGGAGCAGGAGTGCGAAGTATGTGCCATATCGGAGGTTCCAGCAGTCGCTCCACGATGCGCTATCTGCTACCCTCGCTGGCCACCTCTTGGCGCCTGTGGTGCCATCATTGTTACCGAAGACCTCGGGCCTCATACGTTTAGGTTTTTATTCATTTAATTAAAAACAACACTCGGAATGCTGCTTTTTAAATAAATTAATAAATAGGCATCGCTGCTGCCGGCGGCCCTCGAACAGATGCCCAATGGTGGACCAGATATATGAGTATTCGCGCATCGAGTGTTGTCTGATTTATATTTGACTTAATTTACGCAAATGTTTTTCTGGGGTGAATTTATTGTACACAACAACAATGAAAACAACAATGAAACGAAAACATCATCATTCATCAGCGTGATTTTGAATTGGATCTGTGCGGCACTTGGCTGAGTTTGTTTACAGAGCTCTAATTTGGGCACGATCAGCAGACCTTGCGCCAATGAGCCAGTGCGTCAGCTAGAATCCGACACCATTGGCCAATGCTGATGATAATGATAATGATGATGATAATCTAGGCCACCCTTGATTACCCTTAGTTCGTTGCACTATAGAAATGGGTTCCTCTCAATATATATAATGATAATGACAATGACAATGATGATGATAATTATAATAACTTGGCCTTTTACAGCTGCTTTAACCATGTTCAGCCTGTCGGCATTCTGCGAGCCGAACAAGCGCGGCTTCTTCTGCAATGATCTCTCGCTGAGGCATCCTTACAGGGAGTCCACCATACACACCTGGATGCTGTACCTGATGTGCATTGTGGTGCCCCTGTCTATGGTAAGTGCTCGCTAATTCCAATTGGAAACTCTCATCTCTAATCGCCGGATTGCACAGATTTTGGTGATTGAATTCTATAGAGGGCAGGACTGCTCGAGGTTCTCGCACCATAATCAGCCGGCGGGCAGCGGCTATTATTTCTGCCACTTGGAGCTGCCACAGTGGGCGGTGGACAGCTATCGCATGATTTTCCCCTTCTTCTTTGGCCTGGGCATCGAGCAGATGACGACGGACATAGCCAAATACACCGTTGGACGACTGCGACCTCATTTCTTTACCGTAAGCAGCAGAGGATGAGCTCACCCCTAAGCGATGCCTAATCCACAATCCTTTCAGCTCTGCCAACCTGTGCTGGCCGATGGCACCACTTGCAACGACTACGTCAATGAGGGCCGCTACATAGAGGACTACGTCTGCACGGCCAAGGACATCACTGAGAAACAGCTGAAGAACATGCAGCTCTCCTTCCCCAGTGGCCACTCAAGCTTTACCTTCTTCTCCATGATCTACATGGTGGTGCGTACAACACTTATACACACACACATATGCATATTCATATTTCCTGAGCTGAGTGCGAGCGAGCGACTTGCACTCTCAAATGCTTTTACATACTCTTCCTCTCTCTCTCCCTCCTATTTCCTAATGAGCGTGAATATTGCAACTCAGTAAAAGGAGTTGCCATGCCCAATGGGATCGAGCTTAGGGCGAGCGAGCGAGACAGCCTCTTGCTATCTCTCTGTGTTTGTATCTACATACACACATACATACATAGTGACATATGAATCTATTTTTGAACACAGCTGTGCATATGCCAATGCAATTTGTACTCTCTCTCTCTCTCTTTCTCTCCTTCTTTTGTGCTGAGTGTGAGTATGACAGAGTAAGGATTTGCTGTGCTTTTGCACACACACACACACATTTTTGCTTGTTCAATTGACATTTGTAATTGAAATCCTTTTTGTTCGTAGATCTACCTGCAGCGTCGCGTGGACTGCTCGCGCTTTCGCATGCTGCGACACCTGTTGCAATTCGCCTTGCTGATGGTCGCCTGGTACACGGCTCTGACGCGTGTCTCCGACTTCAAGCATCACTGGTCGGACGTCCTAGCTGGCGGCTCCATAGGCGCTGGCTATGCGTTTCTAGTGGTATGCCATACATCTATCTCTCTCTCTCTCTCTCTCTCTCTCTCTCTCTGTCTCTCTTTCTCTTTGTATATATATACATATTAACGTGATCCTTTCTCTGCTGCAGACATCGACCTTTTGGTAGGCCGACCAAATCGAACTGAGTTCAAACCGCAATCAAAACTTGGCTTCTAAATTTCATCGTCTCCACGTATTTATAACTGTATCTGCGAATATGGTGCATGGCGTATATGAATACATATCTATATATGCCTGTGCTGCTCACGTACAATGTACACTGTCTCTATTCCTATCTGTAGGTGTGTTTTATCTATATTTTACTTAATAAAATTTTAATAGTGTATGTCAGAAACGAATCGTGTTTGTATTGGGGAAAGGAAGGGAATGCATCGAATATTCGTCTGGGCATTTGTGGATCGACCCATCTGTTCCTCCATCTGCCTGCGCCTTTTCAGTGTTTACAGGGTATGCAAATGGGCTGATCTAGGATCGTATCATGACTGCTGACTCCAGGAGTGATCCTAGGTGTCTCTTTTAGTCGCCTCTTACGACAAGCCTGAGGCGGAGGCTGTGGTGGTATTCGCGCAGCCGCCAACCACACGGCTCCACTGTAAGGCGTACAGGTGGGCACTGCGCAGTGCACAGTGGACAGAAAACGTTTAGCAAATGCCGTTAGCCGAGTGATTGAAGTTGACTTTAATTGCTTTTAGCGCCAGATAAAGAATTGAGTTGTGTGCAGACAGGTAGACAGCCAGTCAGGTAGCCAGTTAGCCCGTTGGCCGGGTTAACAATTAGCATTGACTGCAGCTCGGTGCAGTTGGCCAATTGGAGGGGTTCGTGGCCAGCTGCAATTAGCATATTAATCGAATTTACTGCACACTCGACACGCGCTCAATGAGATGCGGATGAAATGGGCTGCGCCTGAGATGGAGCCCATCACTCACTCAGCACTGGGGGAGGAGGAGGCGGAGGCGGAGGAGAAGAGCTGCAAGACGGGACGAAGATGAGGGAAGACAGACGTCTTATTTGATAGCCTCTGCTATCAGCACTTAGCCAAAAGCTGCGAGATTGATGCGCCTGTAAAATGTCAGTGGAAATGCGCGCATACTCGCTCACAGAGGGCAAGCGGGTATATTCGGGTTGTGCTTTCTTCAAGCTGACGCCCCCTTTTCAGCTCTCAACAGCAACACGATCAGCTCATTAGACCCCACTGAGCATGTGCTACTCTTACACAGTGAACGAGTATGCGGCAGTCACTAGCACTCGCCCTCCACTTCTTCTAGTTGTCATCAAGTTGTGTCTTGCAGCGCCCCTACGACATTTGATACGCTCGAGTGGCTGGCTGGAAGGCCTGTTCCTAGTCTTTTGGCAATTAACACAATTTTTTATACCACTTTTATCGTCAAGAATTACATTGCTTTTCCCCATTTTCCCAGTTTCCCTCATTTCACTGAGGCGCTTTTCAATTGGACTTTCGTGTTGCCTCAATTGCTTCGAGTTTTATGTCGAAATCTATCGACGCTATCAGCTCTAGAGCCAAATCGTGTTCAAGAAGCCAGCTGCAGAGTGAGCGAGAGCGAGAGCGAGAGCGAGAGAGGTGGAGAAGAGAGAGAGAGATGAAAACTTTTTGAATATGACAAAATGCCAGAGGGCGTGAAGGCTGCTCCGAGTTGGGTGTTAAATTAACTGGCAATTTCAGCTCAGCCCAGTCTCCGAGCGTAACATTCATTTTACCGTGAAAATTACAGATTGCAAAGGTAACAACAACAGAAATTCTTGTCTATAGCGAAAAGTGTGCAAAATTGCATTTAGGGTAGAATCTGCCTCTGATAACAACCGAAGTGCATGGGCATGGCACAGCGGGGTGGATCAGCATGATCAGTCCGCTTACACGTTATTAGATTCAATTATTACGAACATTTTAATTACCTGATTGATGCAGCTCTTAAAGCTGGGTAGTTCCACGGAGCGGTTATAGTCATGCATATCCTGTGCAAGTTAGATCTTCAGTGTGCCACACTCCTCGCTTTCATTGGTGGTAAGGGTGTTTCGCAGTCATGCATATCCTGCCTAGCTCTGGCTCTGGCCAAGTTCTGCATTTGCGACTCGCCGCTAGGCAAGGCCACAACTCATGCCAGAGTCGTGTCCATTGCGAAAAGCGTTAAATTTTGCCACGTGCAAAAACGTAGCGAATAGAAAATCCGCGCAGTCATAAGATCGTTAAGCCGCAACGTGGGACTGCCTGCGTGGGCTTTCAGTTTCTCTGTTTGATATCCTGCAATGCAATTTGGTCGGGGTATATAGGTTTTGAGCAGTTGTATGTAAGAAACTAGAAGAGAGCTTGACTGATGCCATGATCAACATAACTCGAGGACTATAAGAGCTACAGACGATACAGACTTAAAAGACTATAAATAGTTCAAAGTTTGAGTACTCCCCCACCTTAGCCCAAGAAATTCGAAGAAGCAGTTAACAGGGTATTCCCAAGTCGTGCACTCTCCGCCTCGCACTCTCTACTTGTTCAATGAGAGTCTCTGTGCTGGGCCATTGTCTTGCACGTACTCGTCGCGGCTTGTGGGCAAACAGACGCAATAGGTGGTCGGGCGGCGTGGTCACTTCGGCCACCTCGGCCACCTCGGCCACCTCAGTCACCTGGCTAGGTTTTCCAGCACCTACGTGTGCTGTTCTTATTTATTGTAGCTGGGCAATTAGTGGGCAGAGGTGCAATTTGCGTTGGCACTAAACGCGTATTAATGAGCCCGAGTCAATTTTTAGATACGCGCATAATTTATGCCCCGTTTGGGCCCAATGGCTAAGCAAGCGATCTATAAATCTTCTGGCAGCGCCTTAAAGATAAGACTCGGCCCTGCCCCCAAAGGGAGGCTGGCAAAAGCGGTTTCTAAATGAAGTTTCCTGCCACATAAATCTGTAGATACAGATTTGGCCTAAAGACTGAGATAGACACAGACTCAATAGCTGAGGCATGTGAGCCATTCCAAGCGACGCCTCGATTTGCATTTAGATCCCTTCGAAGCTCGAACCGGTCTGGCTTAGCTCTGAGCCATTCCGAGTTACTTTCCAATTGAATGCATCTTTTTGCACGCTTCGCCGTCGGCGTCAGCGTCACGTTCAGTTAACAATTGTTGTCAACTGGGAATGTGTCACATAAACAAGAGATAAATAAACCTTACCTTGCTTACCCCTTCGGCCGCCCTGAGCAGCCCGTGACGCACAGCTCATAAAACACACCTCGCAGCAGGCTGCCAGCGCCTCCTGTGACTCGGCTTGCCCTGCTCTCCCTTCTGGCCTTGGGGTGACTGAGCCTGCCCTCCTCTTTCCCTACTACCTACCTCCTTTCCCCCTCCTCTGCTTCCTCGCCGTACTCGCCCTACTCTCCTTCCTCCATTTTCCCATTTCAAGGCCTTCGCTCAGAAGCTGTGAATGCTCTCTGAATAGACGCTCGAGTGTCCCTCTTAGCTTTGCTTTTTGGATATATGTATATATCCATATATATATAGATATATCCATATAGGATAATAGCCAGGATATCTATCCCTCGAACCAGAAACTCCAATCCGATCCCATTGGTAATAAACTTCCCGCTGGCTTTTCCACAATAGAACTAAAAGAGGGAAATTTACTTTGACTGGGGCAAGAGCTGCTCATCTCTGGGCGCGTCCAGCCGCTGGGACTAATCCCAGCTGAGAAGTTCACAAATTGCGCATCATGTGGAACATGGAGCAGCAGATGCATTAACTTATGGCCAACAACAGCAGTTTATAAGTATATATAATTGCACATTTGGTTAAGTGCATGAAAATTCCTTCACGCTATTTACAACAAGGCTGCAATTTGTGAGGAGCGCAGCAGCAGCCGAGCCAAATCAGTGCGTTTTTAATTGAATAAACGCAGCAGTTATAAATGTTTACATTAAGTGTGTGCTTTGGCCCCCGTCCCCCTGTCCCTCCCCCTGCCAGCCTGCCTGCCTGCCTGCCCGCCCGTCGATCAACTTTAATTAGCGGCAACAAGTTGAGCAACGGATGCGTTCAATTATGCCCGACATGAGCTGGAGTAGCAGAGACGGCGCCATGTACACCTAACACCCCGTCCAGAGATCCGAGAAACAGAGAGAGAGAGAGAGGGGAGACGAAGAGAGGGATGGAGAGTTGCCTTAACCTGTAGTTTGGTGTCAGAAAAATTGTCACTCGCCTGCGGGCTACAACGTTTCTTCAATATCGAGGCGATCGCATTTTGCATACGATCAATTAGCCACAGGTGACCGATCAGCATTTTGTAGCCTGTCAATCTGCGCCGTATATTGGCGACGCGTGTCGCAATTGCATTTGCGTTTTATGGCGCGAGTGCGTGATGCGCCTTTCTGCGATGTAGTAACGAGTGATTTATATATCAGTCATAAGCATACATATGTGTAAATATCATGCTGAAGGTGTGTTATCAATATTTCACATTGTTGCAGTAGAATATTGCTAAATTTCTGCATGAATACTAAACGATTCATGATTCATGAGATTTGAAGAGCGCGCCACAGGTGGCACTCTTAATGTACACCGTTTGGTTGCAGCAATCTTAACTTGAAATGCGCGCCACTCTGTTTACTGTTAACTAGTTTAGCAGCGTTAAGTTTAAACTCCCGCGCTATTATGCTAAACAGCTGTACATTGGCTGCCTGTTAACTCAACTTGGCACTGTTAAGAGACAACTGCTGGTCACACATATTTTAACAGATCTACCACAGCTGTTATTGCCACTCACACAGAAGGTTATCGGCTACGCCTATCGCTATCGCAATCGAAGGCACACCTGAAGTCGCGTTCGCGTTGTCATCATCGCTCCAAAAACCTCCGTACACCAAATTGTGCCGTTTGAACATACGAAAACGTGTGTTTCTCTGCTTAAAATACGCAGTGAAATTTCTAGCGTTCTTGTGCCAGCTGCGCACAGCTGCCGTGGGTGATAATAAATAGTGCAACAAGTGGTCTTCAACTTGCTTTTTACCACTCAATCAAAGTGCCTTACTCACATACACAGCGACGCGCGCACACACACAGAGGCTGTTCTTTACCTGCCAGCTTGAACACATACAAGCGCATACGTAGGCAACAACAAGTTGTGAGTGAACTGAATGCTTGGAATCCAATAAGATAATTACGCCGAAAAATGCTAAGCGCATGCACATAATTTAATTAAAGAGCTCAGTCTCTCTCAGTGAGTGATTAAAAAAGTGCTGATAATAACAAACGCAAAAAGCAACTGACGAAATCCCCAACGCGAGGATCAGTATCGTGTTTTTGTATGTGATAAAGGAAGAGAGGAAGAAATAGTGCGAGCTAGAGCGAGAGAGAGAGAGAGAGTCAGCCGCGCTGTGTACGTGTGTATGTGTGTGTGTGTGCGATCTCCTTTACAACAACAACTGACAGAGCCATTACCAAATTGAAACAAGTGTATTTTAAATATAGATTACAAAGTTCACTTAAGCAAATACGACAATAAGCCAGGTAATTATACACATAACTCACATTTTTCACTTTTGCTTTTACATACATACGGACAGGCATGAATATAAGACATGCTCACACACACACATGCATGTCTGCATATGTGTGGACCTCTCATTGACATTGTTTTTGCATTTTGCTTTGCATACTGTGTAAAAGTTTTTGCGCGTTTTCTCTGCCGCGTATTGCAAAAGACATACACACACACACACACACACATTAATATATACATATTTCGTATGGTATTTTCTTTTTATCATTTCTCACTGCCCTCACTGCTCTCTTTTTTTATTGTTTTTACCTTTCTACACTTTTAACAGTCATCATCGTTTTGCACTTGTTTCTAAATGTTGCTGTCTCTGTCCAACTGAAGAAATGGCAAGAGTGCTAACAGTGGGTCTAATAAGAAATGTTTATCGGTCTGCCTGAAGTTTCTTGTTTGTCTACCAATACATTTACACACACATACACGCACACACATACGCAGACGCTAATAAATGCCGCTGCTTGGAATGTTCGTTTGCCGATGATTTTTTTTGTTTTTTTGTTGCCGTTCCTGTTCTCAATACATTTTGTATTAGGTGGCCGTTGTCAACGGGTTTGGTTATCACTGCACAGCACAGCACACACACACACACATACGCATTGAGCTAATTTCAATAAACAAACTGCAGACTGAGTCGGTTTGTTATTTCCGTTGCTTGTCCACCTTTTCTGTGTCAATCACCTGTTTTTCACACGCCAACCGCCAAAGCATTCAACACAAACGACTCCAGCAGAGCAACAATAAATTCGCCCTGCTCTCGCACTCCTTTAAGCGGCAAGGCATCGAATAAAAACAACTCAAGTTGAATTCGCCGTGGTTCCTGCCGCAATAACAGCTGTTCGTCTCAGCTTTGTTTATCTGTTAACAGGCCTTAAATGTTTAGCTAAAAATAAGATAAAATTGATTAGCGCTTGTTAAAAATTCAAATAAAATCTGAAAACGTTAAAATTTATTTTAATAAGTAATCTTGTAATAATGCAAGTAAGCTGCAAAAAATGTTCAGTAGCATACGGCAGCCACTGTTAGTTAACATTAATATTAGCTGACAACAGTGCTGTTGGATTCAGTCGGTTTTCGACATTCGTGCGCGTCGCAAGGATATGCGGAAGGATAATTTCACTAAGCCACACACATTCACAAACATACACGCTTTGCAGCTAGACAAGCAAAATTTACGTAGCGGCTTTTCAATTATTTAAGCCAAAAAGCCGACGTGCAAGTTGAGTTTATGACTGCAACTCAAGTCAGCAGCCGCAGCCGCAGCAGATGAGATAGAGATACAGATAGAAATGTAAGAGCAAAGAGGCAGAAAGAATGCAATAACATAAAGTGGAAAAGTAGAAAAGTGGAAAAGTGTATTAAATAAATAAAGGCACCTAAGACGTTGTTCTGCCTCTTGTTCAAGTATTTAAATCATTTTGTTGTCTGTTTCAGTTTAAGGAAGATTAGACCACAACAACACACACAACAATGGAGTCCATGGAATACGAAATGGCTCGCAATATGACGCTGCTGTTCTTCCTGGAGCGTCTGCTGGACAAAGGTGAGCCGCGCACCGTTCACGATTTGTCCTGCCAATTCGGCAACAAGGAGTTCACCAAGGAAATGCGACAAATTGCCGGCGGCAGTCAATCGGGTAAGTTGTCAAACAAATCTCTATATTAGTTGGGGGCAATCTTATATGAAGTCTTTAAAGTCTTGGCCAGAGTGTCCCATTGGGAATTACTCTATTATATTGAATCATCTATCTATTTTGCCTGTTGACCTTCTGTGCTGATAGGCTTATGACGTCCATTGAGTAAATTTGCCTGGCACACAGCTGAAACCAGAAACCAGTTGAAATCGAATACTAAACATATTTGTACACCTGTATGTATGCGGGTTCAATGTCTGTTTCATGATATTGTTGATGTTGCTATTGTTGTTGTTGTTGTTGCTGTTTGTGTTGTCTGTGTTGCTATCTCTTAAGTGCTTCACTTGTCCAAGTGCACATTTCATCAATGTCAGCCGCCGCCAGTTTTGGCCCAGCAATTGAAGCTGGTGCTGAAAACCGCAAATGACAATAGTTAAGAGTGGAGTTGGCACAGCTTCAAGATATCCAGTTTTAACTTATGTTGACTAACTTTTTCAACAGTTTGTTTCTCTTTAAGGTGGGATATGCCCATATGTAGCACTTGATTAAAACAGGGTATAAGACGAAGTTGAAATGGAGTTTGCCAAAGCTTAAACATATCCCGTATGAACTTATTTGTGACTTATGTAAGCAGGCAGACGCAGGCTAGACTACCAGCTTTTTGTTGCTTAGTTTTGTGAATACTTTATAATATTTCTAAAAGGGTATTTATATTATTTGACTTATCTGATTCCCTATAAGCTCAATTATGCCCACTGTAAACTCAGTATTGGGTATAAAACCTCGAGCTAGCTTTTGTTTTTCAGGGTTTTTCTTTTTGTTTTAACTCAATCGATATTACACGTGCTTTTCTTATACAATGTTTTGTTGTTGTTCTGTTTGGGAACTTAAGACGCGCTACGTTTTGTTTACGAAAGCACTCGAAATGGACGTCCGCTCTGTGACTGCAAAGCACTAGTCAAAAGGGTGTTACTGACTGCTTGATACCTGGTCTGAGCACAAAAATAGCAAAATATTGATTAAAAGATCTCAAAGATCTCAAATTGGAAGAGCATGTAGTCTATAGTCTATATATGTAGTCTATACTCATATATGTATTATTAGAGATTGTGTCACGATTTGCAAAGTAAAGTATGAATATACCCCTTTACACTCTATGAACGAGCCTAAAGAAGGAAATCACTCAACACATACTCACACACGCAGTTACAAACATCTCATGTGTTTTAAAAATAGAAAAACTCTTCAAAAAATCAAAAGTCTTATAAATAAACATCCACTGGAGCGCAGTGCAATGCACTTTCTCCGATTCATCTATTAAAAAAGTCTGCCCGAAAATTCATTAGTGTATTATTAGAAGCTGTCCCCAAGGTGATTTGTATAGGAAGTGTTAGATATTAATCACTTAGGGCTGGCTGGGCGAGTGCCGTCGCTTAGCCAAGTTAGTCAAGTTCTTTGACAACAATTTGTACTTTGCTATTGCTGATTATTGTGGTATGTTCATAGTTGAGTTGCTGTTTACTTTGGCATGCCTTGCTAATTATTTTCACCTGCTTGTTCACACCTTGTGGCTGCATTAATTGCTATCATAAGCTAAGTGCAACAAATGCATTCAGCAAATGCTTATCGCACTTTAAAATACATGTGTCTTTTAAACTTCAAATCGTGTTTCGCTTTGAATACAGCTTTAAACTGTTGTTAGCAAGTGCAAAACGCATAAGGCAAAAGCCGACACTAAGTTGAGATAATATCTACTAACCATGCAAGCACACACACACATATATACAAAATACAACACAGAGAGCAGAACTCACCACAATCTACGCTTGAGCCCTCTGTTCTGCCCTCTCTCTCTGCATAGGCAATTTATGCTATGCAGAACGCCGCACTCTTTGTTATTCTACTCTCTGCTTTGTACTCACAATCTAGCACTTGTCTAATGCGATCGAGCGAGATGGCCACTCACTAGTTCACTCCCTCATAAAACAATTTGAGCGGCAGTATCCAGTCCACGTTTTACTCGTGTCCTTTACTCTCGAGCGTAATTGGCTGCTGCGATCGAGCGAGATGGAATCTCTCGTCACTCATTTAGCACATGCTTTGCCTCTTTGTCTCCCTTGAGCGTTTCCGCACTGTAAGCAAACACACACATAAAGCAGCTCTTACTTGTATTTGCATTTATGTAACAGTGAGCATAGCTCTTGCAGCCTGCTGCTGATATAAGCAGTTCTTGGATATATTTCCGCATACATCTATATAATGTATAGTAATAATACTGTTAAATAAAGGCCTATCTACGTATTTTTAGGGCTACATTCCCATTATGTCTTCAGTAACCGTTCTGTTGCTTACTGTTACTGTTGCATTACCAAAAAATAAACACAAAAACCTTAAAGCTTATTTTGTATGCCCAAAAAGTAAGCCCGACAAACTAGATAGAAACACTCCTATAAACATATTTTATGTGTGGCACCTTTTCTTGTCAACGTTTTTTTTTCGCTTGCTTATTCCAGTTGTAAGCCGTTAAGGGCCAAGTCTCTATACCTTTGATATTTTCATAATGCTTGGCTTAAGCCTGCAGTCGATGTCGAGGCGGATTCCATTTGATGATGATGTGGGTAAATTTGCTTTTCTTGTTTGGTTTGCAATAGAAAAAGTGTCGATTACGTGACAGAAATGTTCAATTGAATTTCAAATATTATAGCCAACACTATTCTAGAGAGACTCAGAGAGAAAGAGAGAGGCAGATAGATGCCCATTTGTTGCTTCAATAATGCATAAGTTTAGTTTTGCTAAGCTCTCTCTCTCTCTTTCTGTGCGTGTATTTCTTTCTCTCTCTCTCTATTCCCAAATGGTTGATGAGGGTTTAAAGGAGCCAAAGAAGAAAACATTTGTAAAATGAATGTCACAAGCAATTTTTGTGCCAACTCAACAACAACTGCAACATTGAAACATTGAAGGCTGTTAGAAAGAACCAAACGCTTAATTTCTATAATAATTTCTCAGCTCGAAGGCTATTAACTAATATGTGATAATGGCTTAACAAACAGTTACCAGAATTCCACTGCTAATTTGACAAGCGAAACCCAAAATACTAAACAAGAAAGAACGTTTCAATGGGCAGTGACTGACTGCACAATGCTCGTTCACAAACTTAATTCAACATCGTTGGGCGTGACATATATTTAATGAATATAGATATAGGAGATGAATAGAGAAACAGCAAAATACTAATATACCCCATTCCACTCTGTGAGCGGGCATAGAAACTAGTTTTGCATGCATTTCGCGCGAATCATTTGGCCAAACTTGACCGGGCCATTAACTATTGGCTATTAGTCGATGTGGCTGGGGCTCTGGCTGTTGTCGATGTTGTCAAATAGTTGCACACAAACATATTCCATTTATATAGTGCCGGGGCTATCGACGGAGGTCTCCAAGACATGTTTCTGTTATTTTTTGCGTAATCGATTGCCAACGCATTTGTCACTTGAGCCAGCTGAGCACACAAGTCGTGCAATCGCGAGGGTAGCTTAAGTAAATGCTCAAGATGAGCTTAAATCTCTGAGCTTCTAGTTGTTATATAAATCAAGGTATGAATATCCATATCAATTCATAATAAGAAACAGAAACTGTTCCATCAAACTTAGCCTAGACACCAATATGCCCTGTTCATATGCGTGTGTAGGGTATAAAAAGCTGCTTTTACTCTTGGAAAATGTGTGCTCGTTGATTTTGGCTGGCTGTTCAATGATCGATGGACCGTTCCCATGCTTCGCTTTTAGCCCTTTAACATTTTCAGCTTTTTGACTCTGGTCCTCTCCCCTGTGCAGACGACACTGAACATAAATTTAACGATTTTATGCCGACGGCAGGCGGTTGGCCCATTTCGAATCCTCCAGCAAGCTGCCGCCTCCTGCCTTCCTCCTGCTCCTTCGGCATTGCGTGTTGGCAGTTGTGCGTCTGCCAGCTGGCAAGGTTTTTCCTGTTATTATTGTTAACTGGCGTGGGGCAAAGGAAGGGCAAGGAAATGGAAATGGAAATGTGAAATCAAAGCGGAGTTGGCTTAGGGCGAGCTTCAACGTCGCCGACATTGATTATTTGACTCGAGCCACACATTTAACAGCGCAATTTGCTATTTATTAATGTGTGGAACAAATGTTTCAATTAATTGTTTCATAATTGAGTCGCACCCGCAGCAGTTCACAATCAGCCAAATGGGCCTCGAGTCAACTTCAAATCCATTTGGCCGGCAACACAATTTCACTTTCCCAACTCGAAGACATAAAATCTTAAATTTATGTGCTCATAACCCTTTTTGGCTACACCTGCTGAATTTTCTAAAGGTGTAAAGGTTACATTTCAATAAGCAGACATAAAATATGCGCACACACACACACACACTAGCACACACACATGTATATATATATTTATAGAAAATGTGCTCGCTGCATTTGAAAATTGGCCACAAAAACTCTTGTGTCCAATAATGTGAGGCGAGCGAGTGAGCATTAAATGTGCCAGCACCGACACCTGCTGCCGCCCACTCCACCTGCTCCTCAGGGGCGTAACTGCCCCTCCTGCCTGCCTGCCCTCCCTCAATATATATATAAGGCAGCCAAGAAATGTCGCTGGCACAAACAGACAAATATTGTTGCCTCTGTATCATAACATTGTGCTTGGCAGAGTCTAAGGAAGCTATATGCGGGGGCTGTTCGTAAAGATTTCTGAATAGACTTAGTATGCTGTGATAAAAATGCGTTATATATCGCAGGAATAATAATTGCCGAAAACACTCTTCCATAATATATATAGATGATTTGGACCTGAGATCAATTCCAAGATTTGCCTGAACTATTTGGGCTTTCTCTATACGTTGAACTTGGAAACTCGCAAAATTATTTCGCATGTCACTGACCAATCTAGTTCACGGCGAAAACAGAACTGTGGAGGATACAGAAAATGCGTATTTACCTGCTACCGGGTTCCCCAGGTCGGCCATTACACCTGGCTCCTCGGTGTTGGGCATACGGTTCGATGGCGGCGTTGTGCTCGCGGCCGACACGCTCGTCACCTACGGCAACTTGGCCAGGTACCAGAATGTGAATCGCGTGATTCGGATCAACAAGCATATTCTGCTGGGCGGCGGGGGGGACTTCGCTGACATACAGTCGCTGTTGCGCACGATCAGTCACAAGGTAGTCGATGATCACTGCCGGGGCGATGGCATCAGCATACGGCCAACGGCTCTGCAGAGCTGGGTGACGCGAGTCCTCTATGGCCGCCGCATCAAGAAGGATCCACTCAACATGGAGCTGGTCATTGGCGGACTCGATGCCGAGGTTAAGCCGTTTCTCAGTATGGTGGATGCGCATGGCACGGCCCAAAACAGTTACGTGGTGGCCACTGGCTTTGCTCGTCTGCTAGCCATGCCGCTCATACGCGAGCGGAAGCCCAAAGATCGGGACTTCACGTTGGCGGAAGCAGCCAATCTGGTGCGCGATTGCATGAGAATTCTCTACTACCGCGATACGCACAGCATCTCGCAATACATGGTCGGCATCTGCTCGAAGCACGAGTGCTGCGTGAAGGGTCCCTTTAAGGCCGAAGAGCACTGGGAAGTGGCCGAACACGTCACGGGATACTAACTAAACTAATCTCAATACTATCTTAAACAGTGACAGCTATCAGTGTTCAGAATATATATGTAATATGTGGTCGTTAGGACTTGAGGCCTTATCGATTTGTTGTCCCTATGCTTTGTAACTCGTAAATTTAACTTTTATACGAAAACTTTTGCGCAGACCAAGCAGTTGTATATGTGTGAAGTATTTATGCTTAACAGAGAACGTATATATACAATTTTGTATCAGTAACTCTTATAGTTCTCGAGTTATACGTGATTGAGACAGCCTCTTTCTTAAGACTTGAAGTACTGCCCTCGAAACGGTTGGGAGATATACAAAGACTGATACAGTTCAGCTTTCTACACTTACAAAAAGATTTATAGCGAGTTTAAGTTGGCTTCTTATGCCTTGCCTTAAGGTTTCAAACAGCCCTCGCAGCTAGTTCCACGATAGTGTCTACAAGGTCTACTTCATAATAGATATTATATATATTGCAAGCGATAAATACTCATGCATTTGGCTTCGCTTCGTATACAAATTTTTGGTCCGGAACTTCAGCTGTAAATTTCAATTTCAATTTGGGTAATGCAAAGGTGTAAGTGAGGTGGATAAAGACATAAAAAATTGAATTATGCAGCAGTTGCCAGCCCCCATTTAGTGGACACACGTAATGTACAACGATATTTCTTTTTCCGCCTCGGGTCGGGGGTCGTTTTTCAGGCTTGTGGCCCATTGAACACGCGGGAATAGATTTTGTGGATTTGCTAGGCGAAATCCCTGGGATAAACGCAAATCTCAGCAAATCTTGAGTAATCCTTATATAACGCTGAACAATTTCTTACACTTTTGATTATTCGAATTGGAATTTGATTAATTTCTTGAGCGCAACTTGTTACAAATTCCGAATGACAACAGCAGAGGCAGAGGCTGCTGTTGCTCTCCCTTCGACACGCAACAATGAAAACAAACAGTTTCCCCTTTGGCCTCTCCCGTGCTCTATCCAAATGTTGCGCGTTTGTCATGTCACGTCATATTACACACACAATAGGCTGCGACACCCGCCCTGCCCTGCCCCGTACAGTGTGCCCACCCACTGACAGACGGACGGGCGGGCGGGTGTCTGCCGAGTCAGTCAGGCAACTCTGACCTGATTTATCAAATAAAATAGCTCGCGCAGCTCGGCTGAGTGCATTCACTTTTCATTTGGCTGGAGCTGTACACTGTCAGCAATTTCAGAGTGCATTGTTAGAATAGGTAAATTGCCAAGAATAATAATAGTATAACTACTGTACCGTTCTATGCAGTTCAGGGATCTCTCTCAGTTCGGTCTACAAAAGAGTGTATAAGAGTAAAGTACAAGAGTTCACTTACCTTTCTCAGGAATCCTCTATACCTTGAGCTCATCAAGCTCAAATCATCAGGAACTGCCCAGCAAATCTGAAAAATACGACACTTGAGACTAAAGCAGTTTTGACTGAGTTCTATTTACTCGCCGTAACTCTAAGATGCTGATGCCTGAGTACAGGGTATCTTCTAGTCGGACTTATTGCCAATTTACGACCATAGTTAGCGGCGAACATCGAACAACTTTGCGCAAAATGCTAGAGTTTTCATTCACACAATTGTAAATGCGATAAGGGCAAAACTTTAGCCAACTTTACAAACTAGAAGGAGAAAGAGTTACACACATACATATACACACATACATACACACAAATGCATACATAAATATATGTATGTGATATAGTGATTACAATGAAGTTAATTATGGGAAGAAAGACATATGTAGCTGCCAGAGATAGCTGAAAAGTTATACAATTCGCATCTTAAAGCCAAGTTGTAAATCAACAGCTATGGAGCGTGCACCTCTATAGACACACACACACACACACACACACACACATATATACATAGATAGGGTCGCATTGAATGGCAGCAAGACGCTGGCAAATTAATTAAGTTAACACTTTTACTGCATTAGTGCATTAAGAAATAGATGAGCGGAGACTCTCACTAATGGCTTATACTAATTATAATTGACAACTTTGTCTCTCTCTCTCTCTTTCTCTTTGTCTTTGTCTTGGATGGACGCTGACAGGCCTGAAGAAATTTCTTGCCCAATACCCATCGATATTTCTAGTGGACGGCGACTATGTGCAGGTGAATGCCTATCAGCACAGCAGCTCCGACGATGGCAACGCCGGCGGCAAGCGCGACTACATCCAAGAGGCTAAAGACTACTTCAAGAACAAGATGCTGCAGTATGGCGCCGCCGCCGAGGTGCCCGTGCGGAGTCTGCTGGGCCATCGGTCGCAGGCATCGCCCCAAGTGCGTCACATATCTGGTGAGTGAGCTGAACTTAGTATCCGCACCTGTTATGCAGACGGATATAGTTTGGATAATATAGTTAAACTCATCAAACTCTTTTCGTGCACTTCACAGGTCAGCACATCAAGGAGTTCACGGACTTTCTGTCGAAGCACACGGACACGTTCAAGGTCGTGGACGACTACGTGATGCTGGTGGGCAGCGAAAACATGACGGACCTGCCAGCCAGAGATCGCTTGCATTTGCCGCAGTCGAACATCGACACGCGCGGCACACAGCAGATGCTCGACTTTTTCGCGCAGTGCATCGAGATGAAGGGCCCGCTGCTGGTGGATCAGCTGTTCCATTTGCTGACCCTGAACTTCCCGCAGGATCAGTGGCTGCGCATGTTCAAGACGCCGGGCGACCTGAGCTCGTTCCTGAAACTCTTCGGCGACTGCTTTCACATACAGGCGAATCTAGTCACGCTGCTGCAGAAGCCCAAGCTGAATGACTCCCACATACAGCAGGCGCAGGCTCGGTCGCGCGAGCAGTTCAACTCGGTCAACAACAATCAGAACCCGCGCAAGGGCGACTTGGCGCTGAGTCCCGTGCAGCAGCGTCTGCACTCGCCGGCGATGCGCAATGGCTACAGCAGTGCGAACAGCAACAATAACAACAACAACAACAACAACAACAATAATAATAATAATATAGCGTCGCCCAACTTTAAGCTGAATGCGCCCGTCTCCAACATGACGGGCGGCAACGGCTTCGGCCAGAGTCAGAACAAATCGGAGCCCAACTCGGGCTTCGACAGCTACGTGCCCATGTCGGAGCTGAAGCTGGAGAATCTGTGCGAGAACAACTATCCCAGCTCCACTGTCTGCTATGGGCCCATAGGCGCAGCTACGGGACAGCAACAGCTGCAGCAGCAGCCGCAGCTGCAGCAACCGGCGCCGACGGAGCGTTTGAATAGCGTCAATCAAACCCTGAAGCAGCGCATCAATACTCTGGTCATACGCACCCTGGCTGAGAACCTGGAGAAGGATAAGCAATCGCTGGCCAATCAAAATGCCCACTCGAGCCCTGTGCACGGCAGCAACACCAAAGCGGCGGCGACGGCAGCAGGAGCAGCCACAGCATCAGCAGGAGGAGGAGCAGCAACAGCAGCGGGAGCGAATGCCGCCACTAGTCAAAGTTATTTTGTGGGCGACACCTGGAAGATCAAGGTGCTGCAGAATACCACAGTTATTGCCAATGTCAAGCACTCGACGTTTGTGACCGACGCGCTGCTGGATCTGGCCAAAGACGAGGAGCACAACATAGCCATCTCGCTGGACTGCGAGGGCATTAATCTGGGCATCAAGGGGGAGATCACGCTGATCGAGATCGGTACAGCGCGTGGCGAGGCCTTCCTCTTCGATGTGCAGTCTTGCCCGGCCATGGTGAGCGACGGCGGCCTGAAGACGCTGCTGGAACACGATCAGGTGATCAAGGTGATCCACGACTGTCGCAACGACGCCGTCAACCTCTACCTGCAGTTCGGCATTCTGCTGCGCAACGTCTTCGATACGCAGGCGGCGCATGCCATTCTGCAGTACCAGGAGAACGGCAAGCAGGTGTACAAGGCCAAATACATATCGTTGAACTCGCTGTGCGAGCAATACAATGCGCCCTGTAACCCCATCAAGGATCAGCTCAAGCAGATCTATCGACGCGATCAGAAGTTCTGGGCCAAGCGGCCGCTCACCCGCGAAATGATGCTCTACGCGGCCGGAGATGTGCTCGTCCTGATACACGAGCAGCTCTTTGGCAATCTGGCTCAGCAAATCAAGCCAGAGAACCGGCAGCTCTTCTCCGAGCTGTGCACCGAGCAAATTCTCATGCAGATCAAGCCGAACGAAGTCAAGATACGCAAGAAGCAGCGCAAGGTCAGCACCGAGGTCTCAGATCTCAAGCAGAAACTGGCGCAGACCAGCAAAAGTATTGTGCTATCCAATCGCGAGATACGACTGCTGCGGTAAGTAGATTCGAACCCAATGAAATCACTCTCAGTTTATATTAATCAATTGCACATTCCCCTACAGCTACATGGACTTGACAGAGGAAGAGAAGGAGCGACTCAAGGGCTACTACAAAGTGGCCAAGAAGCTGGAGAAAATGGAATCTGCGGGCAATCCAAACAAGTTCGTAACGATAAATATGTTTCCCTCAAAATACCTTCAAGTTGGTTTCTTTTGCAGAGATCAAAGTGACTCAGAGGACGAGGCGGAGGCAAATGAGAATGACTTCTTCCCAAGTCTGGATTCGGTTCCATCGGATAACTCGCTGTCGGGCACCTTCTCGCCGCGCTTCAGCTCGGAGCCGCCCAGTTTGACTGAATCGATGCAAATGCTAGAGGAAATATTGCAAAACAAATCAATGGATCGAATAGCTCGTATCGATAAACTCGAGGCCATATTGACAACTGCAACCACATTGCCATGCGATCAAGTAAGTCCAACTGAAGCTCAATTTGTAATCCGTCTCTAACTCTCCTCTACTTAGATTATCACTTCCAATGCAATGCAAGAACAATTGGGCTCCAGTATTGCCACAACTGAGAATCTGCAAATCATCCGGGAGAAATCGAGAAAGTAAGTGCTCTGGTCGCCAGTGCCCGACTAGGAGATAGCCTTAACGATAAAACTAATATGTGATTCTTGCAATTTGCAGCATGAAGAACTGCAATTGCCATGGAGAACGAAGCATTACGCCCATTTTAAGATCGGGAAATGACAAGCGAGTCATTAAGCTGGTGGACGCCGAGTCGCAGACACTGAGCACCGGCGACGTCGTCATTACCAAAATCTTCTTTCAAGACGAACACGAGCGTGCCAAGGAGACGGTGTTGGCCAACAGCAATGCGAACACCAACTCCCCGAAACGTTTGACCTCAACTTGAATTTGAGCTTTTCGACAAACAATGATTCCTAATTATAAAACACACAGACATATGTATTATTTTTATGATGATGAGTATGGTGATGATGAGACTCCCCAGTTGGATGTAAAAGACGGAGTTATCAACTCTTTTTAAAATATGCAATAATTTTCCCTAACTAATTGAAGAGCAATATAATTTGTGCCTAAATGTTGAACATTGTATTAACAATACTTGCTATATAGTATATTATTTACTCCTATTTCAACTGTGTTAACATACATATAACTATCTATATATATACATATATACATATCTATTGATTTGCTCACTAATTAATGGAGAAACGAAACATTTTATTGTTACACCGAATCGCACTTCTCATCGTTAGATGATTTAGAATTTGTGTTGCATTCTGATTATTTAGCAATTTTTGTTATTCAGTTACTAAACTATACTATATATATATATAGATATATATTTATATACATATATATATATATATATATTATTTGAAGACCTAGCTAACCAATCGATCTAAATCAAATTGACATTCGAAGCTAGAATTGTTTTTATTTGAATGTGGCAATTCTATGTATAAGAAACGTTGGACCAATATCTGAGTGTGAAATCGAAGAGCCTTTATCTTTTAACGACTTGTAACGGTTTTCAATGCCCCTGTCGCCATATCACAACTGAGAACTTTTTATTTGTTTACTTGCAGTTGCACTTGCAATCAGAAACGCGTTAATCCAACATAATTTTAGTCGAACTCAAACTGCATAATCAAAACTTCTTAACCTATTAACACAACAAGCGTAGTCAATCTAAGTAAATGATATTAAATTGTAAAAAGAACATATTGAAATTGTACGATTATATAAAAGCATATGCCTAATTAAATAAATTTGTAAAATTGTATTATACACGCTAAATCAAGAGATGATTTAAGACCATTTTTAAGCTAACCTTTATTCCTATTAAGCTTAGCCCAGGATTAATGTCTTCAGCAGCAGCATCTCTACATGGAAGCCATACGCTGTACGAAATACCAAGCATCAGATCTATGCGGAAGTCATATTCCCTGTTGGAATATTGTAGCAAGGACATACAGGAATCATCACGGAAGTCGAGGACTTGCTCAACAGCAGCTTAGCTTAAATAATTTTAAAGGATTTCTTTTTTTCGGTTTTGGTTTTTTATTTAACATCAAACATCAAGAGGCTTAAAACATTGATTTAGTTTGTGCATAAGTAAGATTAAATCTTTGTAAACATTTATAAAGATATATATATAATTATATATATATTTTGTTAGTATTATTAATTGATCGTTAAATGTTTAGCAAATTTCGTTAAGAATTGAAGTTTTGTCTAAATCAGTCAGCTTAAATTTAGTTTTTGTCACATAAATATTTTCTTTTTGCAGTGAGCTAAATTCATTTATTTGAATTTTTGTTTTTAACAAATTGTTAGCGTTTTTATTATTTATGAAGCATTGTTTTTGGGTTATGCTAGACATCGAGGTGAATATTCGTATAATTATTTAATTTATTGGTTAGTTTATTGATTTGAACATTTAAATTGTATTTTCACTTTCATTAAACAATCAAAATTTGATTGTTGAGCAAATTTTTAAATCGTTTAAATTCGTGTTTTCATTTGTGTTTATTATCGTTTGACTTAGCTGCTAGATTAACGCTAGTTAGTATGTATGTTTATGCTAAGACTTAAGTACTTACTAATTTAGCTAGCTCACAAAAAGTTATACCATTATTATTAATACTATATATGGCTAAAAACTATAGGCGAAGTGTATCGAATTATTTTTTAAATAAAAAAGAACTTTAAAAAATAAATCAAGCAAATGCGTTTTATTTCTATAAAGTTCAGGGGAAACAGCCATAACCAAAAAATGTACTAAATAAATTTCTGGAGCTAAACGAGTCGAAGATTTTCAAGTCACGCTCGGCTGAATACCAGGCGAACAGAAATGCCGAAAAGCAAACAGAAACTCGCCAGCTGAAAAATTCCAATGCATACTTTTAGGGGGCGCATTTTATTCCAGCCAATTAGAAGCGAGTGCATCAACACACATATGTATGCATGATACATATGTCAGGACATGTGCACATCCATACAGACACACACGCACTTCATACATGCATATTTGCTAGAATCGAAGCCGCAATTACTCAAGATTTGGTTGTCTAGCTCGGCGAAGTACCAGGCGAACAGAAATGGCAGCAGGAAAACAAATTCATCTGCAAAATGTTTCATTGCATACTTTTAGGGGGCATTTTAATATGGAATTTTAGTCCATTTATTAATTGCCTTCCTGAGCCAATACTTTAATTGCATACTTTTAGGAGGTAATTTTACAATGCAACAAGGAAATTTATTAACTGCCTAACTCGGACACTTATGATTCGAATTTGAAGATTTTGACATTTTTGAGCTCGGGCAAGGAATGCTCTCGTATTTTTAGCAATTCAAAAGAATTCTTACTCGAAAATGAAATGTTAAGATCAGAATTTTTGAAATTTCAATAACCGTAACTTGTTGATATATATATTTCTACTCGTATGGCTTACTGCCTATGGGATGTCTGACTGTAATGCGATGTGTTCAATGAATTTCCAATTATAACTGTAGTGTAAAAAATGTAATATAAAAATAATATTTATGGAATATATTTATGTATATAAAAGCAAAACTGCACACAACCCTTTGCCACTAATTTTCTTACAACTCAAGTGAAGTAACTACAGTAGCTATTACAACCAGACGAACCAGTCAGTCAATCAGCAAATCAAATAATTAGTCAATAAAGGAAATAGTTTCAAGTACGGCAATTAAATAATCATAAACATAAACATAAACATAAGAAAAACGAAAAGAAGTCATAGTGCTGCTATTGTTTCTTACCCAGCGTACTTCAATATATATGTACATATATATCTTCATAACCTTGTGATTATCCTACTACAATTAACCTAGCTAGTTAATATTTAGTGTCTTACAGCCTTCTCGCATATTTGAGCTTTGTAAATACAGTTATAAATATACATACGAGCATCTTTCACCTCTGAGTTGCACTTTTCGTTCCATTTATGCAAAAGATAGAAGCAAAACAAAAATAAATCGAAGTAGGGCTTATCAGCTAGGTTCAGAAGTATTCGTATTTACAAAATCTTATATCAAATATATATATATCCCATTTGTATGCAAGGGTCTGCGTTTCTCTATATATATATTTGTTAAAATCACATCTTTGAATGGTATTTAGCTCGTTAGCTGTATGTACAATTTGGTCTAACTCGCATAAAACTACGTTTACCTTAGTATCTACGGACTTATTCATGATTCTAATTGAAATCGTAATCGCTATCGTATAATCGAGTAAGTTACTAATGTATTCGTTTTCAGGAAACCTCTTTAAAACAAGTATTTACTCTTTCACCCCTGTACACTTAAGCCTTTACCTTAACTACAAACTCATGAAATCATAAAAGAATCTTGCAAATTTGTCATATCTAGTTTCATATATATATTGAGACATATATAGTTCGCAGTATGTTTTAGATAAAGCTGATCTCTATCAAATATCCCTCCAATATATATTCTTTCAGCAAACCTTGATCATCTACCAGGGAGTCAAATTGACTTTAGGAGCTACGGAATTTATTCTAACAATAAAATTAGAGTCCTACGAACTAAATTGGTTTTTGATTACCTTGTATTATTGCTACAAATAATACTTGGAGCTATTTATCTATTCATATTCTAATTTGAAAACTCGCAAATTAACAGGAAAGCTCCAGTCGGGCTTGTCCGACTGGGAAATATCCGGAACTGACGCAGATCTACATTGTATATTCTTTTGAGACTCTATGAAAAATATTTTTAAAAATATGTAATTGAATTATTGAGTATATTGGCAACTCAAGTTATATTACAAAAAGAAACTAAATACATAATACGGAGACTTTAGTTTCAAAGAAGTAAGAAATACAATTTAATAACTAAAGTTCGATAATGTTTTGAAACGGGAACAGGGATCGCTTGTGTGAAACAAACTTGATCTAATATGCGGACAGATGTATAAACGGACGGACCGAAGGATACGGCTACATCGACTCGGCTGTCGATCCTAAATCTAAAATATATATTCTTTAAGGGCTCTGCCATGATTTTTTCTGGTTATTGAATACATTTTACAAAGCTAATATACCCCGAATTCCCATTTTCAATGGGTACAGAGTATAGGCAAAAAAAGTCTTAAGCTTATTGAATACTTAATATACTATTTAAGCTTATAGTTTTTGAAGCGTTTAGTACAACCATCAAATAAATTGCAATCTACATTAAGCAGTATTCGATTTCTCTGTATATATATATTTTCACATATATATTTGAATTTTTATTCATTCTTATGATAATTTAGATGAAACGCTGGTTTCATCAAATCCATTTGCTCTCCATTTGGTAATGATTTATCATTATTCATTTATTTTATATCTAGATTCTGTATATTTCATTCTTATTTGCTTTCAACTTGTGCTAAACATTCATATATTTTTAGTACATACCTTGGGGTTACATGGAACTAAGTATACAAATATATATATAGACATTGAATGCCTGAAAGATTTTAGATGTGCATTTCACATGACAGTCATTAAATATTTGATTTCTTATTTTGATTTTCACATACTATCCAAATAGAATATTTTGCTTTAAGTTCTTTGGAAGAAAAGCTCTAAGATTTAGTTCACCATTTTGATACAACTTAAAACTAAAGAGAGAAAAGGAAAACAAATCTGCAATTAAAATAAAAATGTATTTATTTCACTAAAAAAATGTTTAACAAAACATAATACATATGTACATCGATCGATTGCTGCTGTGGGGATATTAAGGTAACAGAAGAAGAAGAAACGAAATTTTTAAGTTCTTAAGCATTGAAGTTAAAGTTGTGTGATTTCTCAGATATATCTTCTACATTGTTTAGATTTAGTTTACGGAACATCTAATATCATGATTATTTGCAGACACTGACGAATTGGATTATATTTACTCTATATAGTTCATTTGACGACACACAGAGGCTATTGCAACTATTGAAACTGTACTTTTCATGCTCTCTTTTCGAATTACAAAAACTCCTTTTGCCAACTCTCAATGAGCAGACTTTTAATATGTATATATATACATATATATTTATATGGTATATGCATGCATGCTGTTTTCTTTCGTTATGTATATGTGTTGTATATATATATCTTTAATCACTTAATGAGATCAAGTCATATAGCGCATAATCTCGCGCAAAGCATAGAGTAATTCGGCCTGGTTGCGGGCTTCCATTATCATTAGATTAACATGAACCTGCAATCAGAAGAAGTATACATATAAATAAGTAATTATTTAAGTGCTCTAGTCGAGGCTAACCGACTAACAGATACCCCGTAGGCTCACACTCCAAATTTCGGCGGGGTAATTATGCTTACGGCAGTACACACGTTCTCTTCTGCACTTATACTCTTGACGGACAGGCAGACAGACAAAGGAACAGGCTTCAAAACTATAAGGATTCTGATTGCACTTAAGCATAGGCTAGTATACCCGCATGCAATGAGTGCAGCGTACAGGGTATAAAGTAAAAAGTTTTCTTTTTATTAACCTTTTCGCTGTCGAGCAGCTCGACGAGCACACTATCGTAATCCTTGGTGGTAATGCGCTCAGGAAAACAACAGGCTGTCTTTATAAACATTTTCAGAGGACGCACAAGCAGCTGAGGAATAAGAGAAACCAAAATAGACTTAAATGCACTTCAGTCAAAGTAGCGTCGCCTCTTACCTGATTCACTTCGCCGTAGTCGTAGTCATCGTGCCGTATGCCGAAGATGCATTGGATGTAATTCCAGATGGCACGACGGAACTTCGATGTGTCCACGTTCTTGATGCCGCCCATGGTGAAATAGGTCAAGTTGTAGGCAGCCCGGAACTTGTCGTCCAAAAAGGTGCCCACATCGTTGTACAAACTGATCGAAGAAGAAAATATATATATATTATAGGTATTCTTTAGACTTCCAGCACAACTTACCCCTCCACTAGAGAATAACCGTGATCCTCCCAGGAATAGTCCTGTATGCGAAATGTGTTTATATTCTCGGCGCCGCGACGTGCAAAGTCCTGGTACGTAAAGCCCGCATCGTCCACATAATGCGAAATGATGGGCGGCAAGGCGACCGTTACTTCAGGTGGTGTGGCAGCAGCCAGCTCAGCTGTCTGCAGCTCGACGCTCTTAAAGCGATTACTTAGCTCGGCCTCGCTGCACTCGTCCTGGTTCTGGGAAAGTACCTTCATGCGCTCCATTACGGCCTCCACACAGATACCAAAATGAATTTGCGGCTGCGTCTGCGGCTGCTGCTGTGCGGTAGCTGAAAATTGATAGAAGCATGTGTAAGTACATATGTGAGTCTTTGTTACACTCAGCGAAATTAAGACAAACAATAATTCATTTCAATTTCATTCAGTTACCAACAGATGCAACTCGATCGCGACGAACTTCTCTGTTCCCTCCATGCTAGGCAATGGCACAGGCATTTGCATAGGTGTGAGTGAGACAGATAGTGCTCGCGCTTGTTAAGCGCCAATTGCAAGGCTTCGCAATGAGTGAGAGGGAGTGAGAGAGGAATAGAATAGCATCGTTTAGCGAATAATGGGATAACGGCAAGAGCGTTTGCACTTGCTAAGCTGCACTTTGCCAGAATTAGAGCAAAAGAGAAGACATCAGACTGCTGCTGCCTTGACTCCCATTTGTTATATGAAAGCGAATTCAGTCTGCCTATGCAGACATCGAGAGTGTGGAAAATTGATAGCTTTGTGCAAACATTCACAATTAGAAGGCGACATTATGTCTCTCTGTCTGGCTGTTACCAGGCAGCCGTGGACATTTACAGCACTCTGATTGTATATCAGCAAGGGTATTTAATCTTCGACATAGCAAAGATAACTGTGTGAGTGTGTGTGTGTGTGTGTGTGTGTTCTTACCCAAATAGTGTTGGCCGAAACTGTTGTTGGTTGCGCTGCTCTTGCCATTGTTGTTGTCCATTGTATTATTATAATCTGGCTTTGTATTGTTGCCACCACCGCCGCCGCCGCCACCACCGACGCCAATGCCACTGCTGCCAGCAGCGCTGCTGGTGCTGCCACTGCCGCTGCCGCTGCTGCTATTGTTCAGTGATATCTCCCCTAGAACGTTTTTCTGTTGTTCCTGCTGTTGTTGCTGCTGGTAAATGGGGCTGGTTGCGGTCTGGCTTGCATCATCAAGCTTCGGCGACTGCACCTGCAGCTGCGGCTGCGGCTGCGGCTGCGACTGCATCGACACGGGCGCACCTTTCAATTTGGGACTAGACAAACCATCGAGCTTTTGTGTGAGACCGCAGGAGAACACAAATGATGAAAGCGAATGGAAATGCGATAGCAAGACCATCGCATGCACCACCTCAGACAAAGACCAGCTATTCCTGCCTTTGGTCAGGCGCTGCAAATGCAAAAGTCATTAACTATTTAATATATATCTCTCCCCTCTCCCTCTCCCTCTCTCTCTCTCTGTGCGAGACGCCTTACCTCAATGTGCTCCTTGCGCAGCAGCCAGGGACGATGGGCTAATATTTTATTTATATCATATATGGCACGTAATTTGGCGGGTATATATTCCAAGCCATTTAGCCATTCGCTGTTGCCGCCCTGGTTGACAAACTCCTTCTCATACCGCTTCACCAGGTAGGGGCATTGATGCCGTGCAGCAGCCTGCAGACAAAAAAAAAAAACAAAATAGAATTAAATAAAATATATTTAATCAGATTTTGCAATTATTGCATTCGCACCGCAATCAAATTTATATACACTGAGTAAAGCAAACAGTTTGACTATCGAATGAAAGTCTATTGTTAAATCCCATTAAAGTGCTAAAAATACATTTCCCACTGTGTGTCCCGAAATACGTTTTGTTTTTCATTTCTGCTGCGTCATTAATTTAGCTGTGCGTGTCACAACAATATTTTATATTCACAAAATGAACCATGTATAACTGTACTAACTAAAATTCAAGATTTTCTAGAGGCCTTTTCTCAGAACCAAGTGAATTTTTTTAAAAATCTTGAAAAACACTTGAACCATGAAAAATATGTGAACACAGATCGATACTCGGATTCAATACGCTTCCAAAATAGTATGCAATCCAAAAATCGGATAAAAAATACTACAGTTATAATCAGCCGAAGTCCAAATTTGGTCACTTTTTTGCAGCCAACCCTATTTTTACTGCACTGATAAGGGGCAACACAACATTTTTGGCCAAAATGTCAAAAATTTCGAATGAAACTTTTTAATGCGGATCGATTATATTGCTTACAGCGAGTCAAAAAGTATAGTTGAGTCTAAAATCTGATAAGCAATACCCGTGTACGAGTCATGCAAAGTTCTAGAGGTCTTTAGTTAGAGTCAAGGGAGCAATTGGCTTATGTCCCATCGCTTGTACTACCACTAAAGTGTATATGTCTCTGACTATAAATATTTTACATAGAGTGCATCAATCACAATTTGTACCTATACCAACAAGTCCCATTGTAGCTTGCGCCATCTCTTTATTGCACCAAAATGTATCTAATAATATTTGAACTCAATAAAATGCATCAGAAAATCGCCATAGCACTATGGCGATATATATAGAGAAATATACTCTGACAAATTTGTTGATTTGTTGCTGTGTTTATCATTTGCAGGAAAATAAAAAGTCAAAGACCCAAACCCAAAATACTCATATCTAATCTTGTTTGTGGCCATTGCCGTGCATATAAATATATAAATCTATATATAAGATATACGCGAGAGGCAGGCAAACTGTTTTTAATATAAGCAAACTTTCTCGAACATCGAGAAACAGCAGAAATAAAATCCATTTATTAATTGCCTTCTGTACTGAATTGCAGGTGGAAACGAAAACACGAAAGAAATACAAAAGCCCCGGTGTTTCGATCCTTTGTTAAAGCATTTTACAAGGCATATATCAGTATAAGCCCTTTTCGAACATGGCAGAAACAGTGGGGAGCAAAATGAAACATTGAAAAAAACGGTTAGAGTGCCCAAGTGGGGAGTGCCCGACTGCCAAATACCCAACATGAAAAGCCACATTCCACATTTGAGCGCATCCCAATCGCGTATCGATGGTGTGGCATGTGCCACGCCCACTTCGGCCTGTTAGATCAGCTTGTACAGCGCCAATATACCCTTGTAACACGTCTTCAATATGTTCAGGGTATCACGAAAAAAGCAGCTTAAGAACTGGAAAACTCGTAAGGAAAATTGCACTGTTGCAAAAATTTGGTCAGCTGCTTGCTTCGGCCTGTAAAGAATTGTACAGTTATCATTTTTATTAACTGAATGGGTGTGAGTGTTTGTGTGTGTGTGTGGGTGGGTGGGCGTAAATTTGCAATCGGGTCTACATTCACACTGTTGTTGTAGTCAGTGAAAAGTAGAAAAATTAAGTGCGCCATAAATCAATTTTAATTACGATGTTGTTCATAAAAATGTTTCTATTTATACATTCGCTCAGCCCCTTTGGCTGTTTACCAATTGTATTTCAATTGTATCAAAAATATAATTCAACTAGGCATACGATGCATATATATAAACGACATATATGTATCTCGATAAATATATATATATACAGAGCCATTCTCTGTATATATAATATGATTGTTGCTAAGCTTTAGAAACAAAATAAAATAAAAATTGACTTTTTTCTTTCGCTCAAAGTGAGGCAAATCGGCTTTGCCGCTACCTCAAAGCTTAGCAAACACTTTCGAGTGTGCCTGTGCGAGTGTGCGTGTGCGTGTGCGTGTGTGTGTGACTGCAAATGTTATCATCAATAATAAAACATCCGCAATTGTTTTTACATTTTCCTTTCAGTGTTTCAGTTGAAAAAGAAGCTTTTCCCAAATGGGTTCATACATATATATTATTTATAGCAGGTCTGCCTTGCCACAGAAGAGCATTTGCCCAATTCACTTTTGTTCAAATTTGATAAGTAAAAGAATTTTTCATATGTAATGTATTCTAGCAAGCCATAAATCACTGCAAATAGGGTTTAGTTGAAGAAATAACAATTTAAAAGCTGCGGCTCACTTTGATTTGCCTCAAAATCCTTTACTCTGTTCAAATTTATTATTTAAAATTAATTTATTTTAAATTTCCCTAAGAATTATTACTAAAAGACGCATAATTCTATGAGAGCGACAAATGCTGAATTTCCTTTACTGGGTCTGCCGCGTTGATTATTTCCCTTTTTAAAATTGTAAGTAAAGCGAGCTAAATATTTTCTAATACATTGATACCACTGGAGTTCCATTTCCCTTTATGGTTGTAGTCCTAGCTAAACTTCCCTAATTGCTTGATCAACAGTGCTTAGCTTCCTTTAAGGCTGTAGACATGAGTTGAAGCGGAGCTAAATTTCCCTTGATCGATTGATCTAACTAGAGTTCTAATTTCCCTCTATAACAATTGCCAGAAAGAGCTTAATTTCCCTCTATATACTCTTCTCGTATACCTAATTTCTCTTTGTAGCTATAACTAAGAACTCAATAATTTCCCATCACGGCTCTAGGCAAAGCATAGCTCTGGGAATCTCTGAATTTCTCCTTTGCTTGTATCAGCTCTGACTGTTCTTATTACCTTTGCTGTGGAAATCATATTTACCCTTTACAGCTATGCACAAGGGACGCATAATTTTCCATTTTAACTGTGGCCCAGGGGCAGGTCCAAAGAATCCTTTCTGACACCTAAAATGCTCGCATGAATATGAAATTTGAGATGCTGTCAGTTGTTATTAAGAAACTTGTTTGGGTTGCGAGCAGTTCTATTGTTTTGAGCAGTGTGGTTGCTGCATGCAGCATGCAACACGCAGCAGGCAGTGTATCACCTGTCATCAGCTACGCCCCCACCTTGCTCATTGTCAAGAATTTCTATTCTTGTGACAGTGCAGTTGCAGCTACAACAAAAATAGCTCAAACCCAACTGCCTGTTGATACTCGTTCGCATGAGGCTGAACGGGTATATTCATTGAGTTTGTCTTAGACAGGGCGCTGTACTCCTCTCTGTATCTTCGCCTGATAAAGTGCTTATAATGCTGAGATATGCCGTAAATTAAGATTACTCTACTGCTAATGAACGAGTATTTGGCAGTGAGGTAAACTCTTCTACAGCATTCTGACTTGATTTTTTGTTTTGTTACTGCACTGCAGAGGGAGCTCAGAACAGTGGAAATAATTTGCTGCTGTTGTTGATTCCCCAATGTTCAACCTGTTGTGTGAGTACATAAGTGTGTGTGTGTGCGAGCGTGTGTGTGTGTGTGTGTAGAGACTGCTGTCATTGATAGGGCATCAACAGCCAACAAGCAGCAAATGTGAGCCGACAGCGTCAGTCGGCGGTAGCTAATGTGCTTAAATTTGCCAAAGGCAACAATGCACAATGCACACACACACACACACAGAGAGAGAGAGGGGGGGGGGGGAGAGACAGACAACAGAGACAAAGGTACAGATACACCCACATCCCATTACAGCTGCTACTACGAACAGCATGTTGATGAATACTGAATACTGAAGCGCACACGAGGCTGATTTTTAGAAACGAAAAATAGAAAAAAAAGATGAGTTTAGTACTCATCATAGAATAATAGCGGGCAGCAACAATGCTTGTTGCAAGTTGATTAAACAATAAGCTCCAATTAAGGCGAAATGCAAATGAAAACAATAAACTCGTGTTCTACTCACTATTATGGCCAAATAGTATCTATAGGCATAGGGCAAGGGTCCATCACCTTTCATAATAAAGTTCTGCGTGTGCAGAAAATGATCACGATATCGCGGATGATAGCCAATCACCTGTGTCACCTGATCACATTCATCGAGATCATCCATATCAAAATCGGTTGAAGCGCACTGGAAGAGAAGAGAGTAGAGAGGATTAATATGTTGCGTATACTTAATATGCACTTGTATATAGCGTATACGACAAGTGTACAAAGTCAGAGAATTATTTATGAAGAAGGAATCATGAATACGTATACGTAACATATTAGATACCTATTAAGGTATTCATACTAAATATTTTTAGTAGGCTTAAGGTACATAACTTAATGCAAAGGATGCGTATACTTAATACAGGACATTCATATTCCATTATGTATATAAATACGTTCAAGTAGCCAATTATTGTTATACCTAAAGTTAATAAGCATGCATATGTATGTGTCTGCTATGCCAAGTAGCTAACGTACCATGCTGCGTATACTTAATACTCACATATATATGAATAGCGTATACGACGGGTGGACAAAGTAAACTAATTTATTATATAATGTATGCATAATCAGAGCGCACATATAATTTTCAATTCAAATGAATAAAAGTAAATATAAATAATAGATTAAGCTAACAATATTAAATATGCATAAAATGTTAAGAGTATATAACATATAAACATATTCCGTATACGCCAAGCGTGCAACATATAACGGCAAATAATTTGGACACCTAATATTCAGAAACATAATGTTTGTTTAAACTTATGTATATTGAAATTTGTATTAAAACTACATTTTACCGTAAATATTCAATTACATCATTAAAATTGAACTAACTGACCATGTTACGCCTACGACGAGCAATCGATAAATGCGTGTTGGATGAATGTGGTTAAATTTAATATCAGACGAATGCAAATATACAAAACATTTATTGCCACGCTGCGTATGCGTAATATTCCTATATTTACTCTGCGCACACGACGTGCAGTCAGTGGCTAGAGGAAAAAATGCTATCAAAAAAAAAAAAAAAAAAAAAAGAAAACATCAAAAAGGCAAAAGCAAACAGCTTTTTAATCATGAAACATTCGGAATGAGCAGTTTACAGGTAACTTGATATCCTGTTGCGCGCACAAAAAGGGCAGCGCTTTATTGAGTCCTCCGGATTGCCAATCAATAAACAGTTGCCATGGCAAGCAGCGTCCAGCAGCACTGAATTGCATTTCGCATCAGATATATGAGTAATGCGCCTTTTTAGTGCACGCAGGACAAGGGCAAGGGCAACGGCAAAGGCAAAGGCTAAGCCAAGCAGGCAAAGGCAGGCGGCACGCAGCATGCGGCAAACACTGCTCTCTATTACATTATTACGGCAGGCAGGAGCTGCTCCCAAGCCGATTGGCATCGCATTGAATGGCCGAGTCTCTGCACACGCCCTTTCATAGGGCCCACTGCATAGAGGCAGCTGCTTAAGCTGCGGATTTATTAAAATTATCGCTGCTGCACAGAGATGCGCGCACCTAAATTGACCAGGTTCACAGAGGCTAAATATGTGCAGGGCGAGAGCCCAGCTTGGCTGCATTGATGGGGCGGTGGAGAGAGTGAAGGGAGAGAGCTTCTTAGGAGATGAGGCATATATATATATATATATAACCAAGGCAGCTGAGCGGAGAAAGGCCACATTTGTCTTTAAAGCAGATAGGCAACTCCATAGGCAGTGCGTTAGCTAAAAATAATTAGTTAACTACAAAAATAGCTAGATTTTGCCTTAAAGAGCTATTTTACTTAGAGTATAAGTCGACACAGCACTGATATGCAAAGTGAGTGTAGTAGAGGTAGAGTAAGAATATTATCAATAATAAGTTAGCTACAAAAATTGTTACATTTAGCTTTAAAAAGGCTATATTAAGCCTAAAGCGGCTAGATTGACAGTAATTGGCATATGGATGAGGGAGAGTCGAAAGAGGAACTGTACCAAAGAGTCCGTTCCTTAAAAAGAACTAACGAAAAGAGGGCAACTGGTTGAGTCCTCGAAAAAAGGCTAGATTTGCTCTTTAAAAAAAAGCTAACTAAGTAGTAATCATATACAACGAAGGAGAGTGGATAGGGCAGAGCACCTTGACTATCATTCAACGAACAATCAATCAAGCCATAAAAGGCTAGATTAGGCTAACTGAGCAGCACTGGCCCGCAAATACAGGAGATGGTCTTTTGAAGTAGCTAGTAAACAATTAGCGATACAAAAGCAGCGCTTGCTCTTGTTATTGTGTTATTTAGCAGCAACTCAGAAGCTAGCGTAGCTACTCCACAGATATACACACACATATATGTATATACTACATCTACTTATACAGAGATATACGTATATTTAATTCGCTCATTAAACAACACATGTTTATGCAGCAGCATTTTTTCTATATTTTTATCTGCTTGCTGCTTACTCAAGCTCTGACTGACTGACTGTAAAATGTTAATCAAAGTTGTTTTTTTGTATTATTTCATCGTTGTTGTTGCTCGTCTAAACTGGGGCGATGTTATTAAACGTTCAATGACTTTTTTTGTTAGTTGTTTTGTTTTGTTTTTTGTGTTTTGTTTCCTTCTGTTTTCTAGTCATTTCTTTGCAGTCGGACTTAGCTGCCTTCTGCTGCTTGCTGCTTGATAGCGCGCCGCAATCAGCCCGTTGCTTATCGTTCCGCATATCATGTAGACTCAGACTATATATGTATACATGTTCTACACGCTTTATGTGATGCTCTAAAGTAGTTGCGAAAGCAATTTGCATACGAACTCAACACGCCCACGCGCGCCTTAGCCTTATTCTAAAATATAATCAAGCCAAATTTGGCGAGCGGCTCAATCAAACTGAACACAAAATGAAAAATCAAATCGAAGCTAGTCACAGTTTTGAGTTTGATGTCTGACTTTGAAGCCGACACCCACAGAGCAGAGCAGAGCAGAATGGAACTGCTCTATAATATGTTTACTTTATCACAGTGGAGCTATTATTTTTGTCGACTTTTAAGGATTAGGATTTAAAGAGCTCTAGCTCAGTATTTTGTAGTTCAGTGTTCGATTGCTAAATGGCAACACTTTCACATAATTAATTATGTTTAATGTCGAGCTAGACATATTTTTGTTGGTAGCCGGGCGGCGGACATTAACAAGTGCCGAACTAAGCATATAAACAAGACATTCCATTAATCAATGTGATTTATGGCCAACTATTCAAATGCAAATTGATGTGGGCTGCACACACACGGATCGTGGCCATTCATTTTAGAGGAATATGTAAATAGTTTGCTCTGCTCCACCAATTTGAAAATCAAAAATTCGTTCAACTGTTTTTGATCGGGCGCCAAAGCGAACCAAACTCAATTTCGAGAAAAAATGACTACTAATTACAGCTACTAGCTCAAAGGCAACTCTATGTTAGTACAGCAGCCTGAACACATAGGGAACTCAAGCGGGTATATTGGCTTCTGTTCAAGCATTTGCAAGAGACAAGCTCGTATATGGTGGGCTATAGGGCTCATGTCAGTGTCAGCTAAAGACCTCAAACTTATATAAGTTGAAGAGTATAACAGTATGATTCTAGCATACTTAGAGCACAAAAGTATATAGCTCGAGAGACTATACGATACGTATACGTATGTACATATTAGATTAGTCTCCATAGTTATATAACTAGTATCGCATAGTCGCGCACTCCCAACCAGAGCACTCTTCCATGCTGTTGTTGTTTTATTCGCTTTTTGTTTGCATTCTCTGCGTGTTTTTTTCTCTTATCATATTAATTGGCAGCTCTTCGTTAGGTGGCGCCAGCGCAAATTGAAGGTTCTCAAAGAAGTTGTCAGAACTTTTTCGCGCATCGCTGGGAGGAAGAGAGACGGAAACGCATTGACAAATTGCGTAAGAAGCAAATTATAATTAATTAATATAAGTTAATTGAGTATAAATTACGGAAAGCTGTTGTTACGCCTCTCTTATGAATTTAGGAAAACAAGTCGACGAGACTGAACGGGCAATGCAGCAGTCAAGAAAGTGTAGTATAAGACAACAGCATGGAAAATAGCTCACACACACACACACACACACACAGAGAGAGAGAGAGAGAGAGAGGTGCGCATTGATGGAAGAGGAACCGGTTTGCAAAGCAAAACCACTTTGACTTTGGCTTTGGCTTATGGGAGCAGAGCTTACATAGTGGCCAGGGACCAGTTGGTTACACAGCAGCAGCAGGAGGAGGGGAAAAGAAGAGGCGCAGAGCGGCGGCCGCTGCCTGGGCCAAGTTTAATGGGCCTTCATATGTGTGTATGTATGTAGTCAAGTGTGAGCTGTTTTATGCAGTTTCATTGTCAGCTGAAGACTTGAGAGCGTGCACTCAGCAAGCATTGTAGGGTATTCGCAGTTCCACTTTGCCGCTTTTCGCTGCTGCTCAAAACCCGTTCGGCCGCATGGCGTATACGTGATATGGCGAGTTGTTGCTGCTGTGAATGCACTTTGATGTGTCAGTCGAATGAAGTTCTCTCACACTCTTCATTAAATATGACGGATAGATAGATCTACAGACAGGCAACGAGAGCTATACGAATATATTGATAGATAGATAGTTTTAGTTCGATAGATAAATTGATTAACGAGAACTTTTCTTGTCTCTCCCTAACTCCGTTTACTACTCCAGAGGCCGAGTCAGATAATTTTGATAAACTATTTCGTTTTTATAAGAGCTGCGCAAAAAATAACAAAAATATACTCATAATAAACAACATGAGCATAGGAAACACAAAACATTAAATGGAGGTCAGCATTAGAGGAAGCGACTCTTGCTCCATATGAATGCGAGACGTGACTGAGCATAATTTATCGCTACACACATTTTAATGTTGTTATTTTTATGATTATTATTATTATTATTGTTGCTGTTCTGAAAACTCAAAACTGAAAACCGAAAACCGAAAACTGAAAAGTGAACAGTGAAACAGCGAGAAACCAGGCCCTTGCTTATGCATTCATGCATAATTTTGAGCATAATTGAGTGGACTTGAAGTAATGTCAGCTTCTAAGGCACAACGAGCGATACTTTCGACAAGGGCAGGCAGCCCAGGGGGGGAGTTCATGCCTTCGCTCGTTCGTCCATTCATTGCCTTGATGACAGACGTGGCTGCCAGCTGGCATTTTAATTACAAAATTGAATTACATAAGCAAACACAAAGCCGATATTCGCCGAGGTGACTAATAATTACACTGTCTAACGAAGTTTTCAACACTTGAGAGTCAAAGGGACTTTTCGCTCCACGCAGATTGCGAGTAACAGAATCATTTATTGGGATGTGTCATAACTACGCCCCAAGCTAAAATTAGAATTTACATAAGTCGAGCACCAAAAGAGACTTAAGAGCCCGCTGTGTGTGCTCTGTGCTACATGTGTGTATAACAAATTGAATTATAACAGATCATTATTACCGTCACTCTTTAATTTGGCCGCATTTTGCGTTTTGTTTTGATCTGCTCTTTCATAACAGATTTTTGGGTTTGTTTACATTTGTTATACAAATCTGTTATACACTTTGCTACTCTACAGTTTCTGTTATATATTGATATTATATATTGCCGTTCTACATTGCTGTTATGCTCTACATTTCTGTTATACATAACTGTTATACATATCACTGTTATACACATTGAATCACCAACTTCGCTTCACAGAATCGAATCTATAGGAGGAAAATACATAACCCCTTCCGAATCATTTCCCGCTCAGTCTTGTACCAACTTTGCCATTGTTCAGTGTAAGAGATTCAATGGCACTACAAAATATATATTCAGGGAAGTGTTTACGTGCGAAATCATAAAGCGTGGCGCTTACAAATGAGACGTACTGTCAAGCGGCCTTCCTCTGCCTCTGCTACAGTGGCTGCAATTCTGGGCAAACGCAGCTGCTGCTGCTTTTTATGCTTCTATTTTCAGCTCTTCTTATGTTAATGTGTGTAATTAATTATTGTAAGCTAATTTTGATTTCCTCCTTCACAATAATGAAGCAGAAAGAGAAGAATAAAGCAGGAAAACGCATGAAGTACAACGTAAATAAACCAAATTAAATAATTTGCATAATTAGCACATGACGAAGAGGGTTATATTTCAGTTGTAATGCTTGCTCGCGCTGTGGAAATAGGGGTATATGGGTGTGGAGTAGAGACTGGCAACTTAGCATATGTATTCGGTGTGGATCTACGGCTGATAAAGTCTTATGCCAACAGGCATACTCCCACTTGGAGGTATGACCATTCAGGTGTATGGAACTATTCAAAGAGGGCAGTGAACGAGTGTTGTGCAGTCTATTGCACCCGACTGCAATGCCCTAACATGTTTTCTTATTGTTTTCTTCTCTTTTTTTGACTGACAACTTGATTTACTTTAGTTTTTCTGCTTTGCGGTTTTCACTTGATGCGGAATTTTCATTGTTATTGTAGTTCATAATGTTGTTGCTGCTGTTGTTGTCGGCGTTCGTCTTGTTGTTGTTGTCGAGTGGGCGCGAGGTTTCGCTTCAAATGTCAACAGTAGTGGCCTCAACAAATTAAAACAAAAGCTGGTAAACAAGCAAATAAATTAGCATAAATGGTAGACAGCTCAAAAAGAGAAATAGCAAACAAAATAAATAAGTAGGTAGAGATAGCCGAGCAGCCAGACAGAGATAGCTAGACAGGCGAATAGGTAAACAAGTAAAGTGGAAAAAACGGCAGGTGCTGGAAATGCAAACTAAAATAAGTGTCTATGAAAACGAAATAATAGTAATAATAATAGTAAAGAAAAAATGAAGAAAAAACAACTTGAGAGCAATTTTTAGCACCCCGAAACCAGCGAGGGGTCAAAATGGAGCATTTTAGTTGTTAAACTCAGGTGAGACCGGCAATGAGTAGAAGAATAAATGGGTGGAGAAGTACTGGAAGACTCTCAGTCGGTAGAAGTGTATAGAAGTGCAAGAATATAAGAGCTAGACTATAAAACTATAAAGGATTAGCATCTGCAGAAGCATATAGGAGCGGAAGAGTACAAGAGTATACGATTATATATAAGTATAAGGGTATACATGAGTATAAGTGTATGAGCATAAGTATATGCATGAGTATCAGACTCTAGATCTAATGAACTCCTTCCATGCATTCCCTCTCATGAAAGACAGTTGTGCTATGTTACGTATACGCATCAGGGCATGTCCCAGCCAATCACTCCCGACTTGAGCACTCTTACTTTGTTTCTTTACATATAATTACACTCATGTGTCTGTGTGTGTGCCTGTGTTGTTGCATTATAAACTATTTGTAGCTAATAAAACGCGCGTCTAGACGTGATAAACTATAAACTCATAAGTGAGCACTACTGCTATACTATATATTCATATATATGTACGGGAATATATAATGCGATTTTGCTCAGTTCGTAGTTAGAGCTTAGCATATTAATTTAGGTTTATTGCTCAAGTTTGTCATATGAATATCTCTATTTATATAGAGAGAATACTGCTGCTCACAAGGATATTATGTGTGCCTATTGCAATCAGTGCATATTATTTAATTAATCAACTGCATTCATTCAGTTTGCTGCTCAAATATTTGGCGTATAAAAAACCCTTTCAGGCACTCTGCAAAAACACAATTTATAAACTCGTTCGCTTATCTTTATTTATCTTGTGTTTCCCTTCTTTTTTCTGTTTTTCGTATTGTTTTACACTGTCGAACCACTGTATTTTCTCCCTATTACTTGCTCTTTTTTTGCAAATGCAGGCAGTATATGGCATCGAGTTCTTATGCGTCTATGTATGTATATATATATATAAATATATACATATACAGAGAGAGAGATACATATTTACACTCAGTTGCATGGTATCGGTAAGTACTATAGATGTTTGCAAGTGTCTAGCAACTGCCAATATTGACAAGCTCCTCTCTCTCTCTATCTCTATCTCTATCTGTACATCTCCATGTGTGTCTCTATGCTGTCAATGTAGCCAATTTCCGCACACGAACCTAGCCTTTTTTAGCTGTTTTTGGTTGCGCATTTTCTATTTTCCGCACGCTCTCAATCTCTTTATCCATGTAGTTCTTTGCTAAAAGCTTTTCAGCCTTTTTCATGCAAATCTGGCCTGTTGCTCGCTGCCTTTACGATTTCACTTTTTACTGGTTGACTGACTCTTTCACTTTGTGCGATAGCACCGTTAATTTATGCCATTTTCATCTACTTTTTGTTGGATTTTAGACAATTTTCTTTATCATTTCTCTTTTCTATCAAAAATATAAATAAATTTAAAAATAATATAAACAGAAAAATAAAAAATAAATTTCCTCTATCAGCCATTTTTCTGTTTTTCTGATTTCCATCTGTTTTAATGTTAGATAGTTGACAGCACTGCTCGGGCGTGTGTGTGTGGGTGTTAGTCAATGTGCGTGCGTGTGTGTGTGTGTGTGTGTGTGTCTGGCACTCAGTTGCTGCGACACTTTGTCTACTGATAAAGTGCAAACAATCGAAGCTCTAAAGGCAAAACAATAGCAATACAAACACAAAGACATGAACAAACTAAACACAAGTGCGGCAAAGTGTGGCAAATTATTATTAGGGTGCATATTATTGCCAGTAACAACGATGGTGGCAACAACAACAATGGGTAGGTGGACTAACAATAGACGGGCAGGCGGCTAAGTCCAAGCTGCTCCTTGGCCTGATAACAGTTTATAGATAAGACCGGGGCCTACATCTATATTCAATAATTATCATAATTGCCGTTTCCTTGCTTTAGCCTTATTGATTAAAGACAGAATCAAAGCCAAAGCAATATATTGATGATATTTATATAATACGGAGACGCTTTAGCTTTTGATATAAATGAAAATTGTATAAAAATACCCAGAGCGATGGCAACAATATCAAAATAAGCAGATGTGCACCATTGGCACTCTGGCAGCAGTCCAAAAGCCTTTGCTGAGTGACGGAACAACGACATGGCACACTGACTGACTGACTGATAGACTGAGTGACTGACTGACTGATTGAGACTGAGTGACTGACCAATTGCTGATTGACTTATTGATAAAGTGCAACTGACTGATTGACTGACAGACAGAGAGAGAGAGAGAGAGAGGTGAGTGAATCATAGTGAACTTAATGATTGATCAGTCAGTTTGACAGCTGTTCTTGATTGATGAGACGGACTGAGAGAAAGTGAAGAACAAGCAACCCTGATGTGGCCTATCGACTGCTTGAATCCTGATTGAAGAAGTGAAGTAGTGATTGATGGCCCGATTGATTGACTGATTGAGTAAGTGAGTAAGTCTGATCTACAGGGATTGGCTGATATTGCTTGATTGAGTTACTGAATTGAGCGCATGATTGTCGGATTGATTGATTGAACGAGTGCGGATTGACTGGGTAATAAACTAATATATACCTCTTGCCTGATTAAAGTTTGAAGACTGACGAAGAGACTACTAGAGTGCCTTATACATATAGCAGCCGATTGGCCATCCGATTGACTGACTGACAGCTCTTGCCACGCATACGCTCAGATAGTATGACTGCCTGATTGACTAAATTAAACAGTTGACTAATGCAGCTGCCTCTTATCTGTGCCGAATGACCATCTGCGTGGCTGATTCACCATCTGGCTGAAATGCGCAACGGAAAATTGCATCAGATTAGTTGTGGTTACACTCTAGCGCGACGCAAAGCGAATTCGCCAACATTTTCAACATTTTCAGCATTTCATTTAATGATTTGTGCAATTTAATTGCAGATGCGGAAGTAAGTCGCAGCATCTAGTGTATACATTTATCTGCAGAGCTTCGCCTCCTATTGCGACATGATTCAAATGTATTTTTCTTATTTTTATATATTTATATATGTGTGAAAAGCTATAAAAAAGAATAAATAGAATATCTATCTGTGCGGCATGTGCGTGCCATTTAGTCAGCCAGATTCAATAGTAGAAATAAATAGTCTACTTTATACGAATTCCTTATTCTTTTTATGCATATTTAAATTTACACTCTAATTGACTCGCCGAGTGTATAAACTCGTCTAAGGACTCGTAAATGCCAGCAAAATATTTCCCAATGATTTATATGAATCATAACACGAAAATCTTCAAGTAGGAGATTTATATTTAATTTTAGTCCGAGTTCATTCAACTTTAAATAGTATTTATTTATTGACTAATTGGCAGACTTTAGCGCTAATTTTATGCTGCCTAGCAAAATAGATATTTTCTTATTTTTCCTTTCTGTAGATCTGGCTGTCTCTCTATCTGCCTCTCTCTAGCTCTCCATCTGTCTATCTCCCCATCTCTCTATCTCTCTATCTCTCTATCTCTCTATCTCTCTATCTCTCTATCTCTCTATCTCTCTATCTCTCTATCTCTCTATCTCTCTATCTCTCTATCTCTCTATCTCTCTATCTCTCTATCTCTCTATCTCTCTATCTCTCTATCTCTCTATCTCTCTATCTCTATCTCTATCTCTATCTCTATCTCTATCTCTATCTCTATCTCTATCTCTATCTCTATCTCTATCTCTATCTCTATATCTATCTCTATCTCTATCCCTATCTCTATCTCTCTCTGCTTATTCAGCCCATTTCTCTGTATACACACATTTCTCTCTTCAGCTTGCTGTCCCTATGCAACAGATGAGGTGACCTACTTTAGCTCTGCTAAACAACATTTCATTCTAAAATTGTTTCACAAACGCACAAATATATATATTTTATTAATATTCTTATCATATTCGGTTTTACTGCCGCAGCCAATAGAAGCTGAATCATTCTGCAGCTTTCAACAGCTTATCAAACTAGCGAAAGAAACTAAATGCAAAACAAATCAGCATAGGAATTGCGCAGTATTCGCATAGTGTGGTATGCTCCTTTCATGCTGTTCCAATTTAAAGTTTTATTTAATAGAATTTCCCCTGCTGTTAAATGAAAATCCCCATGGATTCAGCTTGCTCTTTTTTCGCTTTCTATTTTGTGATAATATTGTGAGAGCGAAATCCATCCATCATTGTTCAGCAAAACTATTTGTTTGCTTCAAACTGAAAAATACATGTGCATGCATATCATAAAAGTATTCCCAACTCTTTTCATGCTTTTTTGTTACCGACTCTACGCTTGTATACCCTAACCGAAGGGGAAGTCTCACTTGTTGCTAATGCTAGCTAATGGTAAATATTATTTTGAGATTATTATTATGAATTCAGCTTCATTATTACATTTAATAATTATAGAAAAATATATCATTTTTATATAATGTATTTTATGTTTTGAATTTTTGTTATTAATAAATTGTATATTTTTTTTAAGATTTTTATTTGATTATTATTTTAATAATTATTAGTTTAAACATTGGTTTTTTATTTATTATTTTAAATATTTTTGTAATTATTTTTATTTTTATATCAATTGTTTATATTTTTTTATCCACAAATAATTGGAAAGAGTATTTAAATTTGAGCCCTGCCTCGAGATAAAATTTAATTTTACTGACTTTTTGCTTTTAATCTTGTTCTGGAATGTTTTGTAGTGCAAAGATATTAAAATTGGAAGTCAACCAGAGCAGGGCGGTGGGAGGGGGGAAGGAGAGCAGGCGTTGACAAAGGCAACCTTTGCAAGTTGCATTTGTACTATTGTCTCGTCCTCTCTCCCCCTCTTTCTCCCTCTATGTCTAGCACCTGTCCTCTTTCATTTGAGCAGAGCAAATGTAAGCAGCGCTCTAACATTAATTAATTTGACTACAATTATGACATGATATGTGAAACATATTTGTATCCCTAATTAGTCTAGACTTTACAATGAAACTAAACTCGAACTCGAACTCGACTCGTGTCGACAGCTTAACTGTGTTTAGGAGTGTGCGAGTGTGTGAGTGTGTGGGTGTGCGCGTGTGGGTGGCTCTGTGTGTAGACAGAGAGTTGAACTGGCCCGCGGCAATCTGCAAAAATTCAATTAGTGCATGAATTACACCAAAACCGAAACAAACAGGCGAAAGCAGCTCATTTTGAATGTTGATTTCCTTTACAGCCATTTAATCGATTTACACGAGGCAAACACAGCCTCTGGCCCGCCTCGCTGCATGCAACCAACTGTGGCAACAGTTTTGCGGCGGTCAATTACGCGCACATCCAGTGACAATCAACAAAATAATTGTGATAAATGCGAAAACTTTGAATAGAAGCCGAACTTCATTATGGGCTTAGTCCCACGAATCGCGGCCTAAGCCAAATTAGTTATATTTAAAAACAAAAATTGGCCGTTAACTGAATCGACCCAAATGATTTTGGTTTGCGGCAGATAAGGTGACAAATACAATGAGATTGTAATTGATAATCATAATTACATTAGAAATATATATCTAAAATTATAGACCGATAGATAGATAGATAGATATTTTCAGTAGAAGGCGCCCATATGATGGAGTTCAATCTAAGGAGAGGACCATGAATCGAATGATCTCATATAATGTCTAATGCGATCTTTTCTCCCACATAAAAACCTGTGAAAGAGGAATATAAGAGTCTGTTCAAGTATCTAAGTCAAAGAACTAGTTTTCTCAGTCTTATACCGTTTTCATTGCTGTCTACTTGTATGTCTTATACAGTCTAAATCTGTGTTCCACAGCCTTTCTGTCTCATATGACACCATAAAATAGTTAGTCCTAGTAATACTCTGTCTTTTACGTAACTCTTATATACACTAACCCTGTCTTCTACAGTCTTCCAGTCTTATATTAAATGCTCAGTTATCTGCTAGTGGGTTATTCTCAGACTTACATACATATATAGTCCATTTGGATGTCTTATACTCTCAGTCCCTATTGCATATCTCTTACACAGTCTGTCCATCTCACATACAGTTATTAGAGTCTTACTTAAAACTGACCAACTATGGTCTTATAAGTCTTATACACTTATACAACATATAAATATTATATCAGTATATATTTTCTACTTACATCTTGTGAGATTTGTCCCATTTCCGCGTAATAATCAACAGCCCAGTACATTGGTGTGTGTGTGCGCGTACGTATGGGTGTGTGTGTGTGTTGAGTTGTTGATAATATTAATTGTATATATGTATGCGTAGACGAATACCAGTTCCAGTTACAGTTACTGGTTTTTTACAGCAAAGGAAACTCGTCAGAGTCAGCGTGGTTGCTTTGTAGCTAAAGGAGCTGCCTGACTCGTTCTCATTCACAATCTAGATTTCTCTCGCCTCCTCTCTCCGCTCCTCCCCGCTCTCCCTCTCCTTCTCTCTCACACTGTTTCGCCTGATTGTAAAGTTTTCACTTGCAGAATTTCGTTTTCGGTGGAGCGTCTCTTTGCTCTCCTCGTTGATTGTTGATGTTGCTGCTGCTGTGGTTGTCGGGGCAATTAAGGCAACTGCCTTGGCTTTGACTTTTGTGCAACAGGCGGTCGACGAAACGAAACGAGAGGCAACAAAGCCAGAGCCAGCGCCAGAGCCAGAGTAAATGGAAACAAGTCAAAGAAAGGCAGAAACGTCAACAACTTGAACTTCGGCTCTTGGTCAGGAGCTGTTTTTGCAGCTAAACTTCAAACGGCGACTGAGTCGCTGGCTTCGCTGGCGTTGCGGTTCAAGCAGCTTGAGCCTTGTTAACGGATTATGATTCAAACACTTGTACGTATGACTGCGAGGCGTGCGCTTCACCCTCCTCTTCAGCTGTTCTCTAGCAACGTCTGACTCGTCGCATGCACTACTAAGATAATTGCAATTGTTGTTTGCATTGGTTTTCATTGGTATCAGCTAGCCGCCTGGCCGAAGTCACTCTCACTCGCTACTGGGGCGTATATTTGACTGTAAAGAGAGAGACAGAAAGTGTTAGTTATAGCAATTAAATATCAAATAATGTCGTACATAGTAGAGCAGACAAGAAAGTCGGATGTGACCGACCAGCAAATGCCCTGACCATTCTCTGTCACATACACCTCAACAGAGACCAGAAGCCCATGAGGCGCCCGACCACTATTTCAGCTGTGTTTCAGAGGTTGCCTCTTTATATACTATATATACCGCAATATATACATTTTATGACATGAAGTATTCCTTTGTGTAATTTGTAAGCTTAATAAGCAGCTTAATTGCGCATTGTGAGTCATGTGAACTCGGCAGCAACAAAAGAGGATTTTTGTAAATGAAACACGTCTATCGCAATTAATCATATTATTTCGAGCACTATCTTTTGTTTTGCCACCAATCAGATGTCGGCCATGCGTATACGTGATTTCAATGAAAACACACGCATACGACCTGCTGTCCCACATCATTGCATATCAGGCAAGGCACTGCTGCTGCTCTAGTACTTGTTGCTAGATTCTACACAGAATATTTATGCTCATAGTCAGCCTCATTTGCATTCTGTTTGCCTTTCCCTGCCCTTCCTCTCTCCCTCTGTGGGGATAAACAAAATGCATGTGCCCTGCCTGATAAACAATTCAAATTGTTGTCGTTGATTGTCTGCCTGCCTGGGTGTTGGCTGTTAGCTGTTGGCCGTTTGGCTGCTGGCTGCTGGCTGCTGGCTGCTGGCCAGTGGATGCCATTATAACTTATTTCTTTGCTAATTAATAGGGTAAACCAATAAACAACAACAGATGCCGCAACAACAATCTGTCAACAGTCAACAGTCAACGCCACAAGTCAAATTTTTTTATAAATTCATCTGCCCTGCACTTAGCGCAAAAGAGCACGTGGAGTATATAGGTTTTAGTGTCAGGGAGTATATCAAGTATAAGAAGTATGTAGTATAAGTCTAAGATTATATATTGTACTATACTATAAAGAAGGATAAGGGAATTAGAGCATAAGAGTGGCAGAGTATAAGAGTGTATAAGAGCTTCATCTCATAAGAGTCATAAGTGCGCATATGCAAGTATAAGACTATAATTGTATAAGAATAAATGAGTATAAGGCAATATAAGAGTACTATAAAAACCCAAAAGTATAACAGTACACGAGTATACTTAATGGATTTTCCATAGTTAGGGTATCTCAAAGTCGTGCCTTCTCGCATTAAGCACTTTTACTTGTTTTTGTTTCTTCTTCTTCTTCTTCTTCTTTTTTGTTCATGCGGTTTTTTCGGCGCGCATCTGTCAACAGCCGCAGCTGGAAATTGTGACTGCTGCTTGACAGATCGACTGGGCGTGGCTGAAGGCTGTTGTGCCACGCCTACATATTTACATAACTATATATAGAGTGGGCAGCGGATCAGACTCGCTGGCACTGAGTGAATCGCTGAAGCGTTTGCCCGTCTCTATAAATTTATTAATTTTACAATAACAAAGTCGAAGCGAACAACAGAACTGAAATAGAAAACTTTGCCGAGCTTTGTTATTGTCATTTGAGCATTGTTGTTGTTGTTGTTGTTGTTGTTGTTGCCGCCTACAAAGTCACGTTCGCTATCCACGCTGTTGACATTGCTGCTGCGCTGGCTGCGATCAAACCGCAAAGATTATAATCAATGCGACGATATAAATTACAAGTCCGAACCGACGCTGGAATCGCTGAGACGTAGCTTTTGTTTATCATAAACAGCGAATGCCAAATACGTAATAAGCGAAGACAGAAATGCAAGAGGAGGGAAGGAATATTCTAAGTAAAAGCAATGGCAACATAATTACAGTTATCATAATGATAATCATACTAACTATCTATTTTTAAAAATTATAAATATGTTATTCAATAACTTTAGCTAAATATTTCGCAAAATACATTTTATAAATTAAAGAAAAATATTTACTTAAATAATTTATTTGTAGTAACAAATAATAAAAATTTTAAAATAAATAAGTTAACAAAATATATTATTAATAAATAAAATTAAAATTAATTAAATTAATTAAACTTTTAAAATAAATAAGTTAACAAAATATATTATTAATAATTACCAAAAATTCACTGCGACCGATCTGCAGAAGATCAGCGACCAAACTGAAGCCACTCTGCTCTAGGCGCGCCCTTTTATAGGGCCAGCGAGTGTCACTCGAAATGAGTAAAGAACTCTTGAGCTGCTGAGAGACTGAGTTGAGTGACTTTTTTGCGCGCTCGCAATGTCAACTGAGCATATTAGCTTGCTGAGATGCTGTATAAGACTATATGTATACCATAGCAGCCAATGTGAAGCCAGCAGGCCTGAGCGAGTTTCTGAGTGAGTTCTTCTTGAGCGTGTATTTGTCTTATCTATTGAGTTAAAGGTGAAAGGTTCAAGTTAAAGCGCTCTCTAAAATGACTCAAAAGCCAGAACTAATGGGAAATCAGCTAAATGAGTTTTCTCAGAAGAACGTTTGCTTTTTGCAAAGTAGAGAAATTAATCAGAGACCCTTGAATGTCCTACGCATTTTCCTCGCTTCTCTGAGTGAGTTTTCTTCGAATAACGAGTATAGAGAATGTAATCAGAAAGGAGATTTCATCAGAAAAGAGACTTTAAAAAATAATTAAAATTTCTCACTAGTTTCGTGAGTGATTCATCCTGTAAATGGCAACAGATATATCTTAATGAGTCCATTCATTCATAACATATAAAGGGGAACTCGAAAAACAAAGCAGTTGCTTCTTTTTATGCAAAACTGTTTTTTTTTTTTTTTTAGTTTTTAATTCGAGCATGTAACTAAAAAAGGCAAAAAATCTATTCAAACTGCACAAAATTTGAGCGCGTCTTGAGCCACTGCACCAACCCAGTTCCGAGTACCAATCCCAGCCCGAAGATGAATCGAAACATTAAGATGTGCAATAGGGACTGCTGCGCGCTCAAGACGGCTCTGCAGATACGGCGAATGAAGCTGCTGATTGAGAAGCGGCTGCAGGAGGAGGCGAACGCCAAGCCCAAGGACATCATTGAGACGCCGCACGGCGGCATCTACAGCTACGACGAGGTAGAGAGGATGGCCAGTTACATAATCAGCAAAACGGAGAAGAAACCAAGATACGGACTGATCTTAGGCTCGCATGCGCATATGCTGGGCGACATGGTCGAGAGTCCGATGGTCATACACTTTACGGACATACCGAAGTTTCCGGCCAGCAAACTGTACGGGCCCGACAGCAAGGTGTTCGTGGGCCAACTGATGGGCGGCACTGTAATTGCCGTCCAAGGGCGAATGCACTTCTACGAGGGCAATGCGGTGGGCAGCTGTGTGTTACCTGTGCGCATGTTGAAGCTGTGTGGCGTCGAGTTCCTATTCCTTATCAGTTCTGCGGGTGCTATCAGTGAGGAGCACAATGTGGGCGATGTTCTGCTCATCAGGGATCACATCAACATGTTGGGCTGGTGTGGCCACTCCCCATTGGTTGGGCCCAATGATGTGCGCTTTGGAGCTCGTTTTCCCGCAATGACCAATGCCTACGACAGGATGTTGCTCGACAGGGCCATAAAAATCAGTCAAGAGATCGGCCAAGATCAACGGATAAAGACCGGCGTCTATGTCTGCATGGGCGGCCCAGCTTTCGAAACGGCGGCTGAGCATCGCTTCCTGCGCAAAATCGAATCCGATGTCATCGGCTTGTCCCTGGTGCCAGAGGTTAGCCAGAGGTTAGGCAGTGTCTTGATAATGATTAATAATGCACTCGTCTCCCTAGGTGATTGTCGCTAAGCACTGCGGCTTGAAGTTATTGGCCATAACTTTAGTTACTGTGCCGCCCCTGGATGTCGCCCCGCCTACGCAAAGTGAATATGCGGCGATGCTAAAGCAAGGGAAAACTAATTGCATCGAACTCGTTTCGCGTATCATTTATCAAATACAAAACGACTTGTAAATTGTAAAATATAAAAAGAGAGAAAGGTGAACAAATACCTTAGTATTTTATCACTAACAGTGGCATAACAACATTAACAGAGAGTGTGCTTAACATTAACAGTAACATTATACGTAGCATCAACAGTAACATTATGCGTAACATTAACAGTAACAGCCATGCCTAAAAGGCCTGCAACTGGAGTACAGCAATAAACTAAATGTAATTTCATTCAAACTCAGCTTAACATTATGTTAATAACAGACGCATACGTAGCACTGTTAATTATATATTAATTATAATTATATAACATTAACGGCAATTACATTTGGATTGTATTTAATGCAGGCTAAAAATAAAAATTCATTTCATATTTTGATTTCATTTAACTCTTGGGAGATATGCAAAATCAATAAAATTACATTTAATTGTAATTAAGCCAGGCTAAGCCTTCAATTTCACTCACTGTTAATTTCTGTATATATATAAATATATATATAAATAAATAAATATATATATATATCGCGCATACGCAGCGTCAGCCGAGCAAGGCTACAAATAATGCCAGGTTCGCACTTATTGCTGCTAATTTCGACTGTTGCCCTGGCAACAACAACTCTGACGTAAATTGCACACACATAGAACTGTATAAATATATACACATATTAATATATAAATTTGTATATAGACAGAGCAATTCACACAAGCACAGACAGACAGACAGACAGACAGCTCGAGAGACAGGGACAGAGCTAGCTTACATTTGCGCTGTTTGATTGCTGTTGCGGTTTGTCATTATTACATTAACTAACGCTTGATAGCTTTTACCTTGCATTCAGGTTCAATGACTCTTTAATAAACAACAAATTGTGAAGCAAAACATCTTAATTAATAAGCCAAAAACTTACTAACCTCGTCAGTGGGTATATATACTTATATTTGGGAAAGCGGAAATCTAATGTAAAATCTGAAAGAGTCCTTCGCAAGGCTCCGCATGGCAGTAGAAGTATGATATAGGTAATGTATGTATCTAGATATAGAAGAAATATTTTTACTACACTGATAAGGGGCAACACTACGTATTTGGCCAAAAAGTCAGAAATTTTAGAATACAACTTTTGAATGTAGATCGATAGAACTAAAAAGTATAGTTGAGTCTAAAATCGGACAAGGAATACCCCATCTAGAGTTCTGCAAAGCTCAAGAGATCGTTTTTCAAAGCCAAATGAATATTTTGAAAACTCTTGAAAAGTTTTAAGCCCATCAATGGTCTGTGAATACAAATTGATACTCGGATTCAATACGCTTCCAAAATGGTATGCCATCCGAAAATCGGATGAAAAATACTCTAGTTATGATCAGGCAAACTTAAAAAATAATCATTTTTTGCATACATATGGTTGGAAAAGTGTAAATCTAATGTAAAAGAAAGAACTCTGAGTAGCTCACAAGGCTACGTATGGCAGTAGAAGTACAACGTGTAGGTAATATACATATATAAAATATAATATTCATATTATATACATATAGCAAACGCTCCCTCTTTTTTTGCTGTGTAGTGCAGTGCAGTGCAGTGGGCATGGCACAATTTGAAACTGAAGAAACGAAAAAGCCAAAATCAAAGCATTTGAGAAATTTGTGCGTGCATTGCAATGTGCCAACAATTGAAATGCCCATGCATCAGCAGCTGATTGATGGATGCATATATATATATATATATATATCAGAATATATATAGGATAAGTTTAAATATATATAGCCTGAGCACTTGCACCAAATAGTTTTTGGCATTGTTTCAATTGCCGCAACGTGCACATCTGTCGCTACTTTGTAAATTGATTTATCGACAGCGGGAGGCAGGGCAGTGGGGTGCACAGAGAGACAGAGAGACAGAAGGGCTGACAGACGAATAGATGAACGCAAAGACAGACACATAGTCGCTGGGTGCATTGCTGGTCTAAATGGCAGCGCAGCTGCGCACTCCGAATAGCAATGCGTATCGAAATAAACTCTGCCTCATTTGCCAAATGCAAAGACAAACGCATCAAGCCAGTGCTGCCCATTTAGCCCTTTTCCGGCTAAACAGAGAGAGAGAGAGAGTGTGAGAGAGAGTGAGAGAGTGGGACTCCATGCTGTTTATTGGTTAATAAATCTTGTTGGCCATTGTAATTGAATCAACGCTCGTTTTAATTGTAAATATTTTCACACAAAGCCTTTCTGTCTGGCTGTCAAAGACAGCAGAGGACTGCCAGCTCCCTCTCGCCCTGTCTCCCGTTCTCTTTTAACTTTTGATATTTTGCAATTGTGGCCAACAGTCAAACAAAGATTTTCACCTCGTGCATCCTTTGTTGCAGCTGCTGGCCAGGGCCAGGGCCAGGGCCATGGCCATGCCGACCTGCCTACCTGACAACTTGTCCAAAACAGTCAAGCGAGCATTGTCTGCCAGAGGATGGCTCTGATTTAATTCAAATGTAATTAAACAATATGTGAATTGCATTTCTTCAATGCTGCTTCTTCTTCAGCTTCTTCTTCTTCCTGTTGTTTTCTTTTCTAGCTGCAAGACATAAACAACGAGTCACACGAGCCGAAAATAGAAATGCAAATAAATAGTATTAAAAACTATTTTTCACAAACTTGCCAAATGCCAAGAGAAAATCAGTGCAGTGGGGTATGCCCGACTGAATTATACTTGTTCATGTTGTAGAAATAGCTAAATAGTATAAAACCACGCCCTCACGCCTACTACTACTTATATATAAGCAATGCCTATCACCCCATATACCCCACTTTCGACTCTGAACGAGCATAAGAACTCGCCTCTCACGTATGCCAAGTGCTCTGCTCGTTGATTGAGCTGCCACCTGCCACCTGCCACATGCCACATGCCACACATTTGCCATCAGGTAGCAGGCAACAGGCAGCAGCATCGCAATGAGCTAATTGAATTTCCGTTTTACTTGAGTTAAGCATTAATGCTTCAATTAGCTGCGTAATCAACTCATTCGCAAATTAAAATCCATTTATAATTATTAATAAACCTACTCGAAATAATCAAATAGAGCGCAAGATGCAGGGCAGCCAACACACACACACACTTACACCCCACACACTCACACACTCGGGGGCAATTGAATAGTTCAAGTGGAAGCCAAACTAATTGTAACTGATTCCCATTTGCGCAACTTAAATACAATATATACTGTTATTGGAACAACACTTAATGAATATATCAAATAATATTATAAAATATTTATGGCAAAAATTAAATAACAAATTTAACAATATTAAATGTAGATTATGTAAATAAAACATATTTTGTAATTTAGAAAACTCTTTTATTCTATTTGTTTATATTATTATAAAATTTATCTCATTGCTAAACGTATTTTATTTATTATTATTCACACAATGATAATGCAGATATATTTATTATTTTTTTGTACTTATTCATTCGACGGCTGCTTGATATATTTTGTGCCCGTTGCCAGGTGCGAAGACTACAACAGCAATAACAACAACAACAACAACAACAGGTGAAGCCCAAATTGATTAGATTAACAATATATAATTCACTATGTTTATAGCTGTTCGATCGTTTGTCAATCAATCTTGATTAGCGATATCAGGTTTTATTTCTATATCTCCCCCCACCACTCACCTGCTGCCGCTAAATCGCTGGCAACTAAGGTAAGTATTCGATTTTGCATGGCAATCAATTAAGTGTTTCGTTTCATTAACCAAATTCGCACCTCGACCACCAAATTGCTTCGCCATAAACGAGATACTAAAATTGAGAACACGAAAACTTTCGCAGCCCTAATTGAAAACGAGTTGGCAAAGGCTGAGGGAAACTGCGGGAAGCTGTGCAGGAGCAACAGGAGCTGAAAATTTTCTAATATTCAGAATATAAACCACAATTGTAATAGGGAAAAAGCCAGGTGAGTGAAAATGGCGTAATTAAAAGCAAACTTCGAAGCCCAACAAAAACAAAAGCCAAAATAAAAGCCCAAATCGAGCTGCAACCGGAGAAAGCAACAGCACAACAAGGAACAGCACCAGGTAAGGGCGCAGCGAGTGGGCAGTGCCCGAATAACGGATACTCTAACTAACTTTTTATATTCCAGCTACTCTATTGTCTCGTATATGCAAACAGTTTGTGGACTATCGATAGTTGTTATCGATTTGTATCAATATTTGAAATATTCTATATTTGTACCGATCAATTTGATCAATCATCTCCATCAGTGCCACAGAACCAATATACCCACTCTTTCAATGTATTAACGGGTATAAGCCTGCAAAGCCTATCTTGTTTATAAGTCTCTTACAAGCAAACGTGGGAAACAAAAGAATTCTGAGTAAATGGCAAAGTAAAGATTGCAAATTGAATGATAAATTTATGAGACCCATATTTTTCATTATCACATTTTCAATGCGAGGGCGAGCTAGAAGAAAATGTAGGAAAAGTGTGCAGTTGGCTTCAGCTTCAGCTAGGAGAGAGAGACATCCAAGAGGTAAGTCGTTGTTGCTGATGCAAGTTCACTCACCTGCATTGGCGACCATAGAAATGACAGAAAAAGTAAGCAACTGATGCATCGTGCAACATTTTCAGCATAAATGAAAATCATTTTGCTCAGCTAATGACCATTCAAAATTGATTGTTGATTAATTTTCATTTTGATTTTTGCCCACTGACGGGCAGACACTAAAAGCACTCAAGAGGCGCTTAAAATTCAATGAAATATAGTTACAGACACACTTCAAGCAGTTCAAGTGTCTCACTGACGCACACACACACATACACACATAGCTTAGCAACAGTGCAGAAGAAGAGAGGTCGCGAAATGAAAACAAATAAAAAAACAGTTATTCAACTGCAATATCTATGTATGTTTGTGCGTCGCGCTCTCTTGGCCTGTTGGCATGGTAACAATTGATATCATAATTGGCATAAACTGCTTCAGTTCTTCTTCTCTCTCTCTTTTTTTGTTTTTCTTTTTCTGTATTTTGTATTTGTTTCTTTGTTTTGCGTTTCCATTGCCCTAACCAACACCCTAACTAGACTCTCCTCACACGCTGTCGTAGTCACTGTCTCCGTCTCCCTCTCCCTCTCTATCTATCTCTCTCTCGCCTAAATGTTAATGATTGAATGTTAGCTTACTGCAAATTATAAAAACTTGCACGCATACAAGTATAATGTCTGGGTGTGTGTGTTTGTCGCAGCTACAAAAACTAACGGCATCACCTGATTGTGGATTTAATTTATGATTTGTAATATGCATGTGCATATATACATATACATATGTACATATATGTGTGTGAGTGTGTTTCTTTATAAGTACACTCTGATAATATAAAACATTGTAAATGCTATGATTAAAAGTTGTTGTTTTTTGTTTCCTCTTTTTTCGTGTTGTTGCTAATTGAAAATCCAGCTTAAAAAGTTGCTCTTAATTAATTGAAAGCATATTGAAAGGTTTCCCTGCAACTCAATATTGCCATTAACTTGAGAGCGTACTCAAAGCTTAACTGTTTATCTAGCTAATCAGCTCTCAGACGCATACACTGCAGAAAAATTTGGGCCAACTTTTTGGAAAACAAACTAATATCAGAAAAAATAAAAGTATTAGAGGTCAACTGTAAGATGAACAAAATATATTAATAATGTCAAAAACAACGACAATAAATACTCTGTAAATGCTAGTGCAACCAGCTAATATGCCTTCCTTTTGCACAGTGTTCTCTACTGGGCATCCGCTAAGTAACGGCAGAAAGCGAAATGAAGAATCTGCTGACACTTGCCCATATGTCGACACTCACACACACACATATGTATGTATGTCCGTACAGGCATGCATGCATGTATGAATATGTACAATTGTAAGAGTTAATGAAACGAACGGCAAAAGAAGCGAAGAAGAGACAGAGAGAGAAAGAGAACGCGTAAAAAATTTGTTGCTTAATTTAGATTTGCGTGTGGTAGGTCAAGTGGCAAATTTTCTCAACAAATTTTCGACTGTATTTATTGTATGCTCATTCGCTAAATGGAGACGGGCATATTGGTTTGTTAGAGACTTGAATTTGTATTCGTATTATCTTATCAACACTTGGAATTTGGAATATGTACTCGGGTATACCAGCACCAAATATACTGAAGAGCAAGTCAAATTGAGTATATTTCAGTCGGCTACAGCCGTCTGATAAAATACCGACTTTTTGTTTCTCTTTTCGGTCTTTATGCTCAACAACAAGCGAAAGAACTTGACTAATTTTACAGCCAAACGGAATGCGGATTGAATGTGTGTTCAATCAGGTTGCCCTTGCCCATATTTCCAGCATTAGCAATGCTCATTCAGCAGAGAGAGGAAGAGAGGATTGGCGAGGGGCAGAGCAGAAGTTGAAAGGTTGTTTCAGATGCTGCCTCCGCTGCCCTCCGCTGCCGCTGTCAATCAGTTGCAGTTCTCATCAAGTTTTGACTTCTGATTTGATTTTTGGTCAGTTGCAATCCGATTTTAGCACAATTTTGGCCAATTCCAAGTTGACTTGTTTGGCATTTGAGAGTGCGCTTTCAGCAAACACACACACACACACACAAATACGCAATTAGTTGGGATTTACAGTAAAAGTAAGAGCAAGCGAAATGAAAAGAGCTGAAAAGGTTTCTCGAGAATTCGATTAATGCAAAACTAATTTCACATTATGAACTAGTTCGATATTGGAAATTGATTCTGAAAATTCTGAATGATATGATAAATAATAATAATAATATAACTGTAATTAACATTTAGTTGCCTTGACCTAACTGATGTTTGCTTTATAGAGTATTCACTGTACATTCTTATTTTCTTTTATAACTATTTTATTATTATTTTTTTTAATGTTTACTTTGTTCTTACCCATAGAGCTGGCTGAACTGTTTAGATTCTCTTTTCACTTAATAACAGTTACTTGTTCTGGTTGTTCTTGTTGCTTCTTCTTCCTCCTCTCCCCTTTGTTGTTGTTAACAGCAGCGCTCTTTTTGTTGCTGCCGTTGTTTTTGTTCTTTTGAGATCGCTTTTAGTGTTTCTTTCTCTTTACGTAGCTGATAAGGCGGCCACACGTTGATTCTGTTGCTTATTTGTGTGTACAATTTACTCCGTACATACATATGCAGCTCTGATAACAGCTGCAGCTTTTGCTTTTTCTTTTTTCGGTGTCTTTTACATGAGAAACGTTGATAACGCACTGTGGAAAAGGGATTGAAATATGAAATATGTGCGACAAACATGAAAACAATTATATGTATGTACACATATGTATGTATATATATAAAAGAGAATAAAGCTTTAACGAGCTCACTTCATACAAAGTAGTATAAAGATTTGACTTGATCTTCTACTATGCTCAAAGTTATTTTCGCCATGCATGAAGAGCTACAAACTCTGTAGTGCAGTATAAGAATCCACTCGGTACATCTATGCATGCATGCGTATAAGACTTCTTGTATGGCTTGGAATTAACAGTTATTGCAGACTGAGAGATGCATTGAGTTGAATTTGAAGCAGTATAAGAGTTTTTACTTGTCAGTCTTCTACCATGCTCTAATATGTAAATAATCTCTCACACACACACGCACACATCTATTTTATTTTTTCTGCTTATTTATCTGTCTAAATTTTTTTCGTTTTTAGAAAAGTTTAGCATTTGTGTGTGACTGTGTGTGAGAGCTGTTTATGTTGCTTAAGATTATAAAATTTATCGCTTGACTTGTTGTTGTTATTTTATTTTTGAGTTTTGTAGGGCAAAGCAATTCCCACACACAAATAGAATTAAAAAATGCATTTGGCGCGAAAAACACACTCGAATTTTAGCAAGAAAAACAATAACAAAAGCATAAATAAAAAATAAATAAAAAACAACAACAACAATTGCCGGTCAATTCAATTTATGCTGTTTTAATTCATGTTGTTCTTTTTGGCTTTTGCTTTTGCTTAGGCGCTTAGCAGGAGTGAAAGAGAGACGGAGAGACAGAGAGACAAAGTGAAACGCGCCGATCAAGAATTATTTTTGTAGTAATTTTCCACGCAATAACAAAATGTGTTTCAGTTTTTATTTTGAATTTATTTTCTCATTTCGTTTTTGTTTTCATTTGCTTCATTCTCTCATACATTTTCTTATAATTTTCGGTTTGTCTTAAGACACTTTGTTTTGATAAGTATAATAAATAGGTGTGGAGCAATTTACCAGAACATATAATAATAATAAATCACACAACTAAAAACGAATTAAACGAAACGAAACGAATTTGGAAAATAAAAGAAAAAAAGACACTTTTAGTGCTGCTTCTTTTATCTGCTCGGCTCTTTGGTTGTTGCTCGAGACTTGAGTAAAAGCTGGGCTTCGAGCGGCTTTTGGTAGGCGCGTCCCGTTAACTCGCCGACGACAACCGAACGCGGCCACTGACAAAATCAAACTGAAATCAGCCCCAGCTGCTGTCTGCCTGCCTGGCTGGCTGACTGCTTGGTCGGTCGGTCGGTCGGTCGGTCGTAAACAGCACAGCACAGCACGAAAGCTATACGAAATGTTGTTGCTGTTCTTGTTGTTGTTGTGTATGCGTGTGAGCGAGCAGCGCTCTTCACATGCACCCACACAGTTGCAATAAGCTTATTACGTCCAGCCGAGAACAAGCGGGATAGCACACATAGGCAAATGAGAGCAGAGCAGCAACAGGCAGTCGAGCAGCAGCGACAGCGACAGCGACAGCAACAACAACAACACGATACGCTACTGCATATATATGTATGCATGTAAAGGGTATGTGTAAATGTACATACATATATATGTAGGTATATGAATAAAGAAGTTGATTTCGGCTATTTGTTGCCGTCGTGAATTAAAATGCACTCCTCCTGTGCCAAAACCACAACATAATGATAAAATTAGCAATTTATTATGTATTAGGTATATTATTATTACTAATATGTTATGTCAAGCATTGCTGTTCACATTTAAGTTTTATATATGTTTGCATATCGGATGAGCTGTAGGGGAGCTAAGAAGTCATTCAAGCCTATTCACATTTGTCTGTTCTTTGCTATCTGTTGTTTTTTTATTACATATGTATTTTGTTTAGTTTTTTTCACCATCTCTGCGTGTGTGCAGTGCACATGTGGATCATATCAGAAGGGAGAGAAGTGGGAGGAGGGAAGCAACAACATTGACACGGCGCGACAAAAACGACGCTTGATATGATTGAACTTTTAAATTGTCCCGCTACTCTGCGTTTCGCTCACCCTCCGCACACGACCGACCATACATCGGCCTATACATGCGTGAATCTAGCTAAATGCATATGTGTGTAACTTGGTTTATGTATGGGTGTGCGTGTGTGTTTGTTAGTGCTTTGCAACGTTCGCATTCTCAGCGTCTGCTCAATTATCAACAGTTTGTTTGTTTGGCCGCTTTGTCTCCTTCGCCGTGTGTGTACACAAAGCAAAGTGCCAAAGCAAAGGCAAATGCAAAAGCAAAAGTAAAAGCAATTGTTGCTGCCTATCACAACAATAGCAACAAGAGTTCGAAAATAGCGAATAACAGCGGTCAGCCTGAGTGAGTGTGAGCGAGATGGTGCTAGGCAAGCTCGCTTGTGGGATGGACCGTGGGTATTTAAACGGATCACAAAGTCATTTTACAGTTCTTTTTTTTTTTTTAAATCGCCTGCGCCTTTTATCACACACTGAATATTCATGTGTGTGTAAGTGTGCATATTAACAGTTTATTTTTGTTACATTTATAAGTCGCGCTCTCATTTTGTATTCAAAGCGAAGAATTAATAAATTATTAATAACATACACACATACACATGTGTATGTGGCAAAGGCGAGTGCAAAGTTCTATATGGGCAACTATTAAAATGATTGTCAGCTAGAATCAGACATTTGCGTTATAAGTGCATACATATATATGTACATACATACTACATGTGTGCATACATACATATGTACATCTATACAGCAACACTAATAGTCTAGATTTTATTATCAGCCTTTTTTCTTTGATAACAAATACATACATACATATAAATATCAGCATATTTACATACACATATGTATGTACATACATATGTATGTGTATTGATTAATGAACAATTTTCGCACTGAGTGGGTTATAATACGAGTTATCTATGGAGAAGCCCCCCATTGTGCATACACACGTAGATGTACATACATATACATATGTCTAGCTATGTATATATGTATAATATGATAAGAACCGATGACCGATTTAGTTTTATAATAAATATATATGTAAATATATACATACCATATTAAAACTCTGTCTTGAAGTGATAACTAGAGTAGACTTTGACAACAGACGATGCCAAGAAAGCAACACCGATTGGGGGCAACCGACTGATTAATACCCGTTCAAGCACATAAAAACACAACATTCAACTTTATATATATCTCTAGTTTCAAATGGATGGAAAAACAGTATGACGTAGGGTATACAAAGCCCTATATGCCCGCTCTTACATTCTTTATATATATATATATATATATATATATATATATATATATATATATATATATATATATATATATATATGTATATATATGAATGGAAAAACAGTATGACGTATGCTGAAAATACAGTAAAGACTTGTTAGTGTGAATACTCTATGAATATAAAAAATATATATATTTTCAAGTATCTCGATATGGCGTACGTTTCATTCAGGCTCCACTGTGAATATTTGAGCAATGGGTCGAGCTTTTCTGGATAAACTTAATTAACCACAGAGAAGAAATGTTTGATATTGATATTTTATATTTGTGCATATTCATCTCGATTCGGATTTATTGGAAACGTAAGCAGTCATGCCACAAGCTGAAATGAAATTCTTTTTTAAATTCTTGGGCTGCATTTATTGAAATATACCGTAAAGGGCCTTCGGATGGAATTCCTTGCGCGCGCTCTCGCTCCCTCTCGCTCTAGCGCTCTCTCTCTAAGTCTGTACGAAATTTACACTCCGGCTGTAGCTGTCTCGCTCGCACTAACTGCCCATCTGGCCGGCCCTTTGGCATAATTGCAGTGCCATTTGAGCAGTTCACCTGGACATGGAGACAGGGAAAAGCGTTTGCATGCCATTTGTCAACTTTTTTCGAAAATACACGGCGCACTGGGCACAATTAGTGAACGTGTACGCCACCACAGAAAAAAGAAGTACAAAAAGTACAGATAAAAAATGAACAGAAAACATAACAAAATGCATCAGTGCTGACAGGTTGGAGTTATTTCATAAAGCTATAGCCTTTTTACAGCTGACTCACCCGTCCACTCTCTCTCTCTCTCTCCTTTCAGCTGCCATAGCGGTACAGCATATGAAGTCGTTTTAGAGTCCCTTTGTAACCTCTCTCTCTCTCTCCCGCTCCCACTCACACTCTCTATCTATCTTCAATAGCTGTGCTGACAATTTAGCCTTTTTCAGCAGTGATTGTTTTAGCTAACTTATGTTTATCATATATAGCTTATCTTAAATAGCTTTAATATGCATTAAAATAATTAAATACATTTTTATAGAATTTTAATATAAATATTCTTTACATATAGAAACGCTGCTCAGCACTATCCAACTTTTTTACCGTGTCCAAACAAAAAAAATAAAATGGCTGATAAATCTGAAAAACATCCGCATTCGCATTCGCATTCGCAGGTTGTCAATTAATTGTGCTGAAAACCTGCAGGTGAGTGGGCCAAGAGAGAGAGACAGAGAGAGAAGGATGTGCTTGTAACTTTTTTAAATGGCCAAAACATTTACATGCAACAGCGAAGCAAACAGAGCAGAATGCCAGCGACCCGCCCTACCTTCAAATGTTGCCCTCAGCGCACCTTTACGCATCACTGGTTGAATCGAATGTGGACATTTCATCCGTGTGCCTGATTGACTGCAGTCGTTAATCTGCCGCACAAATTCGCCGCAAGTCGATTTGAGATTTCATCAGAAGTGCTAAAAAGCTCATAAAAAGTAATTTATTAAAGATTTATAAATAAATTATGTTAATTCAACATTTACTTCTCATTCTTACTTACACCAGTTCGATATTCAATGTTTTTCCCGCCTTACAAACTATCATCGCTATTCAGCACTAACAGCTGTTGGCGTTACTCACTTTGGCAACAATCGTTTATCGTTAATCGAAGCTGTTCTGCTTCTTTTGATTGCTCAAATAGGAGCTACTGTAGATTTCAATTTCAAGCCACATTCGCTAAATTATTTTTCAACTGGATAGATAAAAAAACTATGTTCGTAATAATATAAAAAAAATAATAACTTCTGCAAGAATTGCGTCAATAAATAAGAACTTCAATCACATTTGAATTTATGCGCGCTGTTAATGGCCACGCAGCATAGTTAAAATCGTTCTATTTTTTGGGTGCCCACAGCTGTTTTCTGTTAGTTTAGCTGTGAGTGTGTGTGTGTGGCACATTTAACCGGAAAATTAATTTAATATCACAAATGTCTCAAAGAGGCCAGACCCGTAATGCGGCAAAACGGAAGAAGCCCGCCGGCTGGTGGCCGACGGTCAAGGAAAAATATCTCAACTGGGACTACATTAACTATCTGCTGTACAACCCGGAGGCGCTGCCGATCATCGGTGTGCTGATTGTGCTGGGCGAGGTGCTGGTCAACGTGATGGTTATTCAGAATGTGCGCTACACCGAGATCGACTGGGTGGCCTACATGCAGGTGAGAAAGAGAGAGAGAACGACTGCAGTTCTATACATATTTTAACATATTTTTCAGGAATGCGAAGGCTTTCTGAATGGCACCAGAAACTATGAGCTGCTGCGAGGTAAGTAAATTTCCCACCATTTCTGTTAGTTTATTTTTGGAAACCAGGCAGCCGTATTATGAGAGAGAGCGAGAAAGACGGAATGTCCATTGACAGTTGGGAAGTTCTTATTAGCAGATTTCCTTGAAATTTTCCCTATTGGCAATTGTCAGTCATCGTTGACAAATTTCCCTTTGCCATCAACGAATTTCCCCGAATGTCCTTTTTCGCCTTTAAGCAACGAAAAATACAAAGGAAAACTGATCGATAACAAGAATAATGTCGACTTTCAATTTAGTTGTATTTGTCTCCACTTCCCAGTGGAATATATATATATAGCCCCTAGACTGTACAATAACAAAACTTAAAGAAGGAAAGAAATATTAAGGCATTTGTAAGCAGCCAATTGGCGATTACAAACCAGTTATCGATAACAAGAGACACAGATAGATTCAACTCAGTTGAACATGGATTTGATTTTGTTGATAAAGCCTACGCCGCCGCTTCCGCCACTTTCTCCTGTTCGTCTTTCTGCATTTTCGCTTTCTTCGTCCTTCGCTGAGCCTGTTGTTGCGGTTGCTTCTGTTGCGCTGCTTGCTCCTTGAGTTCCTTTGGCTGTTCCTGCTCCACCTTCCGGCTCCTTGGCGTCACTTCCCGCTTTGCTAGCACCTGCGCTGAAACCAAAAAGAAATGGAGAAGTTAACATAATTGAATGGAGTTGTTGGCGGGAAATGTTAGGGCTTAACATAGCGAAAGGCTGTTAAGGCGAGCTTTAAGCTTAGTTTTGTAAGATGTGGAATTAAGTAACGGAAATGGGAACATGACTTAAGAGGCCGGATCAGGTAGTAAAGACTTGGGATACTTTCAAGTATATAGTATAGGGATATTTGGGAATAGGCCTTAGATAAGCTAAGATTATCATTGGATGCTGACATAGATGGGTATTTGGTATAAAACGGAAACGGACTGAGCTGGTATTTCATTGAAGAATAATAAAGGAATACTTGGAATCGGGTCGCAGCGTTAGGTCGGAATGAACGTGAACTGCATTATATAAGGAATATATAGAAATGGGCGTTTTCGATAATAGGAAACGAAATGGAAATGAAACGTACTGCAAAGCGCCCATTCCTCAATCGATCTATCAGTTCTACGTAGATTGTAAACATTAAATTATATTTAAAATATCATAAAGAGGATGCTGCGAATACAGATCAGAGTTCCATTGCCGTTCTGCGCTTAGCTTTAGTTGGGGTTTGTCAGAAAGTTGTGAGATTTAGGTATTTACGTTGCTTTCTTACTGCCGTCTTTGCGCTCCGCCATGCCGTTGATTTGTCCGGGCGTGTCCTCCTCCAGCTCGGCGTAGGCCTCTAGGAGCGAGCGCTGCTGCTGGCTCAGCTTCTTGGGCACGTCGATCTTGATGTGCACGTAGTGGTCGCCGTGGCCGTGGGCGTTGACGCGCTTTAGGCCCTTGCCGCGCAGGGCGATCTTGCGATGGGACGAGGTGCCCGGCTCGATGTTCAGCCACTGGTCCTCGTAGACGCCCTGGACGCGGACGGTGCCACCGAGCACGGCCTGGGCCAGCGAGATGGGCGCATCCGTGTGGACGTCGGCGCCGTCGCGGCGGAAGTAGTCGCTGCGCTCGACGCGGAACGTGATGAAGAGCTCCTTACTGCCCACCTGCATGCGCACCGTCTGTCCGTTCTCGATGCCCGCGGGCACCGGCACCGTCACCTTCCGGCGCTGCACTGTCCGGCCCTTGCCCTCGCACTCGGCGCACGGGTATTTGATGTACTGCCGCGTGCCCTGGCAGTAGCGGCAGGTGGAGCGCATGACGAAGGGGCCCGTGGAGATGGTCTCGAAGCCGCTCCCGTTGCAGTACTGGCAGCGGCCCGGCTTGGTGCCCGGCTCGCACTTGGAGCCGGCGCACTTGGGGCACTGGTCGACGACATTGACGTTGACGTCCTTGTTGATGCCACGCGCCGCCTGGGCGAAGCTCAGATCCATGACCAGCTCCTGGGCCTGGCCAAAGCCGAACTTCGAGTCGGCAAAGTCGTCGAAGTTGTTGCTGCGGAAGTTGCCCTCGCCAAAGATCTTGCGGAAGAGCTCCTCGGGGTCGATGGTGGAGCGGAACTGCCAGTTCTGTGCGAAGCCGTCGGCCCCGAAGGGACCAGCCCCGCCGAATCCTCCCGCTCCGCCCTGTCTGTTCATGTTTTCCGTGGTCTGGCCGTAGGTGTCGTACTCCCGTCGCTTCTGATCGTCGCTGAGCACCTCGTAGGCCTCGCTCACCTCCTGGAACTTTTTGCTCGAGTCGGGATCATCCTTGTTCGTGTCTGGGTGATATTTCTTGGCCAGCTGGTAGTAGGCCTTCTTGATGTCCTTCCCGCTGGCGTTCTTGGCCACGCCGAGTGTGGCGTAGTAGTCCTTGGCGCCCAAACGACTCGAATTGAAGATACTTCGCCTTTGTTGCTGTTGTGGTTGTTGGTGTGGCGCCCTCTGTTGCCAGGCAGAGGTAACAACTCCAACCGTTGCACTGGCAGCGGGCCTCGTCGCCCAGCTCGCAAGCCGCGCGGAAAGCATCGCAGCGCTGTATTGACGGCAGCAGCCATTGAACGGCAGTTGGCGCAAAACACATAAATTTTTACACGAAATCATTTTGTCCATTAATTGTTAAAGTTAAACTCTATTTATCTTCTCTCTCTCGATTTGGCAGGCAGCTCTAACAACATGCCGTAATAACCTCCATGCTGCTTAATACAAAGTGTTCTCTCTCTCTCATTTTTTTCACTTTGACATTTTGACAGTCACCGGGTTGCGTAAACAGTTCGCTCACGAACTCACACATGCGTTCGATAGTTCGATTGTTAACACAACATAATGTTGCCCGCCAACAGAACAGCTGTTAAGCTGGAGATAAATGCGTTGCTGCTGAGTTTTGCTCAATAGTGAAATTACAAAATATATGAACTCTATTTCGATATAGTAGTCGAATACTCTGTTTAACAGCCACTTCTTACATGTGCTAATAAATATCATTTTAAATGTGTTTGCACACTTTGACAGTCACTGGCTGTTAACAGCTCCATCACGAACTGGTCTGTTCGATAGTTAATTCGATAACATTGCCTTGCGCGCCACAACACAATTTGGATTTCACAATGTTTCTTTAATTTTCTGCAGGGGACACCGGTCCGTTGGTATATCCGGCTGGCTTTGTGTATGTCTTCTCGGCACTCTATTACGTGACCGACCACGGCACCAATGTGCGCCTAGCCCAGTACATATTCGCCGGCGTTTACGTACTGCAAATGTGCTTCGTCTTGCGTCTGTATGCCAGGAGTCGCAAGCTGCCGCCCTTCATCATGGTGCTGTGTGCCTTCACGTCCTACCGCATACACTCGATCTATGTGCTGCGGCTCTTCAATGATCCCATAGCTATGCTAGTGCTGTATATATCGCTCAATCTGTTCCTGGATGGCCGCTGGACTTGGGGCAGCATTTGCTTCAGCTTCGCAGTGGGTGTCAAGATGAACATCTTGCTCTTTGCGCCTGCTCTGTTCCTGTTCTACCTGGCCAATCTGGGAGTGCTGGGAACAATCATGCAGCTCTTTGTATGTGGCCTGATCCAGCTGCTGATAGGATTCCCCTTTCTGCGCTCGTATCCCGTGGAGTATCTGCGCGGCAGCTTCAACCTGGGTCGCGTCTTCGATCACACATGGACCGTGAACTTTAGATTCCTCAGCCGAGAGCTGTTCGAGAAGCGCGAATTCCACTTGGCTCTGCTGGGCCTGCACGTGCTGCTGCTGCTGGCATTCGCCAAGCCGACCTGGACCTTCTTCAAGAGCTACCTGCGCTTGCGCGAGGTGCAGCACCAGATCTTGCCGCAAATCATACAGAAGAATCGCGAAGAGAAGCTCAAGGCAAAGGGGGCCGAGAAGAAGGCCAAGTCCAAAATCTCCCAGGAGAAGGAGCAGGAGGAGGAGGAGGAACTGACTCCACAGCAAGAGTCCTTCCTCAAACTCTTTGAAAAGAGTCTGCAAAACAGCACAGGTCAAAAGGCACCCATTGCCCCAGCCGAGGAGCCCAAGACGGAGTACAACATCTGCTTCGAGCCCTGCACCCAGCTGGCTCTGTTGCCCATCTTCCTGTGCAACTTCATCGGCGTCGCCTGCGCCCGCTCACTTCACTATCAGTTCTACATTTGGTACTTCCACTCGCTGCCCTACCTCGTCTGGTCCACGCCGTACACCCTGGGCATGCGGTTCCTGATCTTGGGCTCCATTGAGTTCGCCTGGAACACCTATCCGAGCACCCAGCTGTCCAGCATGGTTCTGCACATCGCCCATGTTGTAGTGCTGCTGGGCGTGGCAAAGCATGTCATGCATATCATGAAGCTCACTGGCGTAGCCAAAGAGCAGCGCCGTCAGCCGCAGCAGGAGCAGCAGCAGCAGCCGAAGCTCCAGAAGCCCCAAGTACCTCAACCGAAGATGACGAAGAAATCACAATAAGCGAATGAAAAACTTAATTTTAAAAATGTTAAAAATATTTAATTTTTAACTTGTTGAACGGACAAAAAGACTTCACATATTTTAATTGAATCTTTTACTGTAAGAGTCTCTGTGGGGAATGCCTTGGAGATGGGTATCTAGCCAGCGGGAGGCTCTTCCATGCCTATACAATTTGAAGGTCGAGGCTAGCTAGTCCACATAGCTGTCTATTCCAGAGAGACTTCCTTCATATACACCAGGTATCCACAAGTCGTGCACTCCCCAGCAAAGCCGACGCAGAGTTAACTTCAAAAACGAATTCAGTTTTTATTGTCATTAGAAGTAGAGTTGACCCAGCCAAGAGCACATGCATGTCAGAAGAACTTACAGCTATATAGACTACAGATACAGGTTAGATATACTATATCGACTATATATATACGATATACGGTAAGTACTATATTTAGGTTTTTGTACAAAGTGTGAAAGGCAAATGCTGTTGACTTAATAGAGAGACTTAGGCTAAGGTATGTCCAGTAAAGAGATTGGGTTTGGGGTATTTGTACAAAAGTGGGAGGAGGTATAGAGGAGAGTTGGGTATGGAGGTCAGTCACTGCCCACGGCTGCTCTGGGCGTGTGCCGCAGCAAGGGACTCGCTGCAGCTGGCGCTGGCGGTGACATGGGGTTCAGGTCAGCTTGGCCTGTGGCTGCATCTTCGGCAGCTTCAGCCGCCTCGTTCACACTCCCGCTGCGCTGCACGCTGAAGAAGCGCAGCAGCGTCGTCTCACTGTTCCGTCTGCTCGAGGTGGGCGTGCGGAGGTGAGGTGCATTGTTGTCGCTGTGCGAAATGCGCCGCCTGGGCGTGGCCTGCAGGCGCGGACTGCACTCGGAGTTGCGCAGGCTCTGGAGGCGTGGCGACGAGGCGAGCACGTCCAGCGATGCGTCCTCCACGCTCATCTTCTCGCTGAGCGTCAGGCTGCCGCGACTCATTAGCTTCTGCTTGCGTATCTTGGTCAGCCAGTCGACCTTCTCCTTGGCCTTGCGCTTGGGCGACATGATGGCCAGGTGCGGCGCCTCGCCGTCCAGCACGTAGTTGGGCAGGTTCGAGGTGGGCGAGTAGATCAGCGAGCTGAGCGAGGGCGGCGACAGCGAGGAGGCGGAGGTTGACCCAGCTGCAGCTGCTGCGGCCGCTGCCTGGGCGGATGTGGTGGGCGGAGAGCTGTAGGCGATGTGATTCGTTTGCAGCTCGCTCAGGGGCGAGGGCGTTGACAGCTTAGCAGCTGGGGCTGTCGCAGGGGCCGCCAGCTGCTCCTTGGCATTCTCCTGGTTGCTGGACAAAGCGGCGGACGCTTCCTCCTCGACTATGCCTGGCAGCAGCTGCAGCTGCGGGGGCTGAGAGCTGGCGGCAAAGAGGCGACGACCGCGAGACTCGAAGCTCTTGGAGCGCTTCTGCAGCGGCTGCTCCAGCTGCGGGTCCAACTGCTGGCCACCATCGCTGCCGACGCCGCCCAGCATCTCCAGGAAGGATCGCTTGATGCTCGTCTTCTCCACGGAGCTGGGCGTGCGCTCGTTCTGATCCATGAGACGCTTCAGCGAGCGAGGCGTCGACTCCAAGTCCCGCAGATTGTATTTGTGCTGCGAGGAGGAGCTGGCCTTGGCCGCCCTGTCGAACTCCCGCACATAGCTCGACTGGCCGCGATACAGCTCCGCTCGCTCGGCGGCCGTCACGCTCTCCGGCTGCGGGCCGATGCGCCAGATCTTGTGCCGGGCGTCGTCGCTGCAGGTGACGATGGGCCGATCGTGGGTCGAGCCCCAGGCTACGCAGGTGACCTCCACCGTGTGCCCGGCGAGGGCAACCAACGGCTCAGCCGCATAGTCCAAGTTCCATATGTAGGCCCTCTCATCGCTGCTCCCGCTGAGCAAATACTTTCCGTCCGGACTGAGGCAGCTCTTGATGTAGAACGTGGAGTTGAGCAGGCCCTTGTAGCTGGCCATGGGCTTGGCGGCGTACGAGATGAGATTGTAGCAGTAGATCGTGTTGTCCATGCAGTTGGCGTAGAGCCGTGTGCCCGCCGCATCGACTATGAGATTGGTGAATCCCTTGAAGGTGGAGGAGCCGGCGTAGGGCAGGCTGTGCCTAGGCAGCGGCTCCTTCTTGTAGGCCGAGTAGTTGCGCCTCAGATCCCAGACCTTGATCACGCCGTCGCCAGCCCCGCAGGAGATCAGCGTATCGTTGTCCTGGAAGGCCAAGCCTGTGATGCTGCTCGAGGTGTTGCTGCTGCTGCTGTTGGTCATCTTGGGCGTTCGGGTTCTCTGCTTGCGCTGCGACTGCGGCGTACCCGGCGCACCTGTGTGCCCGCTGTAAATGCAGTTGTCAACCCGGGAGGTGAGGTCCACGTTCAGATTCGCGCGTATGTCCCAGATCAGAATGGCGCCGTCTCGCCCGCCCGTGGCGAAGACGGCGGCATCCGTGCGCTTGAAGGCGGCCGTCTTCACGGACCGCGTGTGGCCCACGTAGGAGTTCAGGCCACGTATGCCCGACCCGGAGACCTCCCACAGGCGGGCCGTGTGGTCTCCCGAGGCGGACACGAAGCGCATCTGCCCTGGCGCCCACTCCAGGTCGAAGACCGCATTGAAGTGGCACTGGGGGGCGCTCAGCGCCTGCTCCTCCGACTCCTGGTTCCGCGCCGTCGTGTCCTGCAGCGCGATCTTCCCATCCTCGTTGGCTATGGCCAGGATGTGTCGATAGCCGTCGCAGTTGGCGAACTTTGCCGAGAATATCGGCGGCTCCGGGTTAAAGTCTGGGCTGTAGTTGGCCGGGGCGATGCCGCGCCAGCTGTCCTGCCTGTGGACGCACAGGCGCTGCAGCGCGAAGTCGTAGGAGCAATCATTGGCTGCAAGAGACAAACTTAAATCAGTAAAAAACCCATTCAGAATTATTTCTCGTCTTGTTTACGTTCCAAATTTGATTTCGCAAACTCAGCAGAAATTCAAGAAATCATATTACAACACTTGAAACTCGATTTAATTAGTAATCTCTTATCTCACAACCAATAATTTTTTGGCGCTCGATTTAAGCGCGCAAGGAGCGATCGGCGCGAACTCTTCTTCTTCAATTCGAGCGCCAAAAAAAAAATTGTTTTTTCTTCGGGCTTACCCAGTCCGTGTTCTCTGCTGCGCAGTCTATTGTATATGTTCATTATAAATACTGCTTTCCCTTCGATTGGCTAGTTTCAGACACGAGTTTTCTCTATTTTTATTTGGTATAGAAGCTGTTTTTGTTAATTTAACTCTCGCATTTAGCACATATTTCTTGCTTGCGACGCAATCCCTGATAAAATAGTTGACACTGTCAACAACACTGTTAACGCTGCGCCTCTTAACATTAGCGCTCACAGTAACATTCAATCGAGTTTGTTTGAATATTTATCGATAGTTAATTTTTAAAATTAGATAGATGTTTATTAAATACTGAATTAATATGAATTTTAAAATGGATGTAGACTATTCATTTAATCCAATGCTTATTTTGACAAACTATATTTTGAAATCGAATTGTACGATGCGTAAACAAAACTAACTACTAATTTAATTATATCTTGTGAATACTATAAAGAAAATAAACAAGATAATACTCTTATTATGTAGTTTAATTTTGGCGGCTTTTAATCGCCGTTTCTTTTGTTTATATCAAAATATCGATACTGTATGCGCAAAATTTGGCCACATTTAACAGTACTCGTTTACCTAGCCTTACAGAGTACAGCTGTTACATTCAAATTTAAATTTAGAACACCCACCACATTTATATACTTTTCATATACTAATTATTATTTGATACTATGTATAATATAAATATTTGTATTTGCCTAAGAAATCAATTCTTCCTCAGTTTGTTAGTATTAGAACATTGTTTGCTGTTAATAACAGTGCCAGCTAATGTTAAGATGTGTGCATGTAATTTGTGTAAATACTCGATATACTCGATTTCTTATATGCAATTGAAATAGTAGTTACTCGAAATGGATACTTTCATTCAATCACTAGGCTTAAGTTTGACTACTCACTAATACACCTACATATGTGTGTGTACATTATTATTTTTTTTCGTTTTTGATTTCGGCATCGGAAACATTTCAACCAGAACTTGCTCGCAGTAACATTCTCTCTTTCAATCGGGTCGGTCGTGAGTGCGAGGAACGCGGCGCAAAGAGAACGTTCGCCTCTTATTTTTTTGACGCACGCATCGTGCGATTACAAAATAAATAGATATCTCTACATATATAGTTGCAGAGCAACACTTCCAAGGAATACCAGAAATTATTGCACAAAATTCGTACAAGTTTAAAACGCAACAACAAAGCACAAAAATCAAAGTTTATCCATAATTTTTCGTCATTTGCCGAGGAACGCGACGGCGGCGCGGCATTGTCTCATTGTCTCATTGTGAACCAGAACCACGCGCTAAATTGTGAATTAACTGTGTTCCAAATGAAGCAGTAAAGGTGAAGCGAGAGTATCTGAAAACCAAATTCAAAATGCTCGAATCGCCTAAGTTTATTGAGAATGATTGCTACGATGGCAGCCGCATTTTTACTTGGTTGGCCGACATGGTCGGGCTCTCTGTTGATTTGGTAAGTCATATGCGTACCTACATACATATATCTTAAATGAAAATGAAACCAGTATTGTTTGCGGGCTCCATTTAATTGTTAAACACAGGGATTGCCTCATGGCCTGTGCCAAGTGAAGGCCAAACGCCGGCTGCATACATTACCTGCGCTATGCCCTCCCCTGTTCCCGCCCAAGGCACGCGCAACATGTCATTGCCTAAACAGTGTTTTGTCGAATCTGCTCCCGCCCACCTCTTGCACCCGTTCCTTGTTGTTTGCTAATTAGGCATTTGATTTGTTGTTTACCTTTCGTGCTCTACTTTCTTCGCATATTGCGCTCCAGCACGCTGTCATTAACCTCTGCCCATTGTTATTGTTTTGGAATCGTCTGCACACGCAATTTGTATGGGGCGAATGTCGTGACACGTAGGGAGGGACTCCTGCCATCTCTAATATATTTATGTTTTTGTTTAGACAATCGAATCAATGCAGCCATTATTGATTGGCTGATTAATACAGCGCGGCTCTGCACGGCGCGGCACGTGTATAGTGTTTCATGTCGTCTTGTGCATCATCTTTTAAAATTGTGTAATTGAATGAGTTCGTTGCGAATTAATCACAACACTTGACGCGCTGCCAATTGAGCAAACAGCTGAGACTGCAACAGACGACATGTTAAACCCACGCTCTCTTTTACACACATACACACAGAGAGAGGCAGAGGGAGACGCATATGCTTTTGCATAAATGAAACCGTGAGAAGAAGAACGAAATATCAAATGAGAGCAACGAGAGAGAGTGTGTGTGATTAACCGTAAGCAGATGGCTGTATGGATATGCAATATCATATAGAGAGAGGGAGGAGGGAGGGAGAGAGTGTGTGTGTGATTAACTGCAAGCAGTTGCCTACAGACATACATACATACATCTGTGTGCGTGTGTGTACTTATGAGCTCGGCTTATGGAGCACTCAGAAGCTGGTTACATCCGTTTCGAGTGGCGCTTAGTAGGCAAATAGTCTATCTGTGTGAGTGTGTAGAAGTGTGTACAAGCAATTGCCTATCGTATTAACAAAATTCAAATGCTTCTCATTTTTTTCCTTTGATGATCTAATCCCGCACATGTCGTCAGCACAGTGAAAAATGTGAGTCTTAGACGACAACTTCGTTCTTTATTTGAATTTAAATTGCTGATGTTTGTTTGTAAACAAAGAATTGCCAACAGCTGAGACAGAGAGACCGAGAGAGATAGGGAGAGAGAAGGAGAGTGAGAGTGTTCATTGGATGAGTCAGTTTCAAGCGTAGACTATGGCTCACACACACACACACACACACACACACACCAGCACAGGGTGTTTCATTTGCTTACGAATTACTCGTTCGCTATAAACCGTTAACATTAACTTTATTTCTGCATTCTTCTTTTTAGCTGTGACACATTTCGACTCGCAAGAAGGTCGTCATGTGTGTGTGTGTGTGTGTGGGTGTTGTGACGCCATTTTTAAGTAGTATGGTGTAATCGGAGAGTCTGCCTTAGCTTATCATTAGCACCCGAAATTTTATTAGTTTTTTTTTATGTAAATCGTTGCGAAGGCCACAGCCAACACGAACGAGTATTATTTATTTCTGCCTAAACTGCAAATTGGCCAATTGTTGCAGTCAAATAAATTTTTTTTATCTCTGCAAATTAACGAACACTCGAAAACAACGAAAACGGCCGGCAAGTGTCTCTCTCTTTTGCTCTCTCTCTCTCTATGTCGCCCACACCTATTGCTCTCGTTATGTCTTCTTTGTATCATTCACTTATGCGTCGTACTCGAAGTGCTAAGGAAAGTGCGCAGCAACAGTGTTGAATATGAAAACCTGAACGAACCAGTTCAAGCTGTAAACTCGATTGCCACTAGAGATGCGCCTCGCAGCAGTTTTAAAGTAGAGGGCGAGTTACAGTTGTAAACGGTAGTCTGCACACACTCACGAGCTCTTTCTCTCTCTCTCTTTTACGTGAATATGTAATTAGTATAAGTATAAGAGTGTAAAGTGAAGTGCGCAGCAACACAGCACGAACTTTTGAATCTGAACCGCTCAACACGTGCGAGCAAATGCGTCTTTTAAATGATTGCTAGAGATGCGCGCCAACCAGTTGCGCCCTCTGTTGCCGTTGTTGCAGAGAAAGTGAGAGCGTAAATTTTCTCTCTGCCATTGGCTGCTATGCATAAATTATATGAAATTAATATTTTTGCATGACCTTGAGTGTGTGTGTGTGTTGTGTATTTGTGTGTGTGTTTGTATGATACACTTTGAAATTGTTGATGATTCGCGCCTAGCTAGCTGCCAATTGTCAGCTGTTGCTGCGCAAGTGGCGCCACTATGTATATATTGAATCTTATATATGTATATACGTACATATATAGAAGAATATATTTATAGCTCTGCTCGTGTTGTGTATCAACAATATCATCGCTAGAACCAATCTAAATTGAAATATAATTAAGGTGCATTTATTCAACTTTTAAACATATGAGTTTATGCTTATGTCATTCCAGCGATAGTGTCATCGCTAACTATCGAAAGCTCATAAAGTGTAATTAGCTCATCAGTTTACACAACCTCCTGCTCTTATCTAAAAGTTTGTGGTGCACAAACTTTTAAACCTTTTTGGTTTTCATTATTTTTGTTTTTTATCACACAGAATAATGTTGATTGTTGTTGGTTTTATTGTTTTCATGTTTATTTATAGTCATCACGCCACCTTTATATTTTTGTTATGCTGATATTCGGCGATTTAAACAAAGTCCATTGCGTGAGAGGCAAAGTGCAAAGCAGGGGGCGAATTTAATTTAACTCTTCTTTATGCCTTTCATTTTATTCTATTTTGCTTTTTTCATTTTTTATTTACTTTGTAAGCAACAGCACAAAAAAAAAAAATGAAAAGGAAAAAGAAAAAGAAGCATCGTCATTCACACATGTTAAGTGATTGATTGACGCTTTTTATTGGCAACAAGCATCTAAAATTCTATGCAACAATTTAAGAGCTCAGGCAGACTGGGACTGGGAGCATTTCAAGTGGTTAAAGCCGCCTCGAACGAGCTTTTGATTTTCAATGCAGATGGCACGAACAAAGCCAAAGAAAGTGAAAACTATAAGAAGAATGAGAGAGAACGTGATAGAAAGAGATGAGCGATAGTCACGGTGAATGTTGCGGTTCTAGAACCTAGAACTTAAGCATCACAGTCACTGTTACTGTTACTATACCTGTAACTCTTGCCAGTCACAGATATTTGTTTGTGACAGCGCAATGCTGTCACAGTTCCAGTTGCTCAGCTCTAATGGGATGTCCAACACAATCCTTTGCATTGTTATGGAATAAGGCTTATTAGCTTGACCTTATACTAGATAGACACACACTTACATATAGATGCCCTTTGCACGGACAATGCACGTAAGCTGCGTGGGTGAGGCGGCTTTTCCGGTGGGAAAAAGAATGGAATGCGATGCGATTTCATGCAGTTACATGAATAATGGCTGATAAACTTTGTTTAATATACTTATATACAAAATCGACGACAGTATAAAAGAGAGAGAGAGAGAGAGAGAGAGAGAGGGAGATAGAACCAGATATGGATTGAGAGATAGATAGAGATGGACTGGCAGGCAGAGAGGAAAACAGAGATTTAAGGTTTGAGAATCGCAAAATAGGTCTATATTTCAATAAATACAAAACAAAATTTTTTAGGGCTTCCGGTTTAGACTTCGTGGATGATTACCCATCAGTGAGTAAACGGGTCGACAGACATAAATTATATATAGTCATAAAAAGTTGTAATTATCTGATATATATCGATACGATGTAATTATCAGATATATTTTACCAGATACTGTTGCCCACGCGCTGTTGGCTCTCATGCTCAATTTAATCATCTCACCTTGAGCTCTTATGTATTGAGACCTGTTTTTTTTTTGGGCCTAGACACACATACAAAGAAATGAGAGCGCTTCATTCTGTGATATAAGCGCAAGTTTTTCTCTACCTCTTGTTCTGTCAGCTCCCCTCTTTGCCTCTCTCTGTCTTCCTTTGCTTACCTTGGGTGTATTATAACAAAGACCTTGGCTTAGCTCAGCCGTCTGACAGACAACTTCCTTCCGCGTACTTGTCTTTCAAGCGGGCACTTTTGCCTCGTAGTTTGTTTGACTTATTGAATATGCATAGAAAAATAGACTTTGCTTTTGATTTGGATAAGGGAATAAAAGTTGGGATATACATCAGCTGGAAACAGATTGATTTTGCTCTTTACTTTATGTATTTGCACTAACCAAATAATTAGTATTTAATAATAATTATTTGGTTAGTGGTATTTATCAACATAAATTTCCCAAAGGCCGATAATATTTGTTTGATAGCAAATAGAACCCAAAAAAAAAAAAAAAAAAAAAAAATTCAAACAAAATATAAACGTATACTCGTATATATAAAGGGAACGCGCGATAATCACACCTAGAACTTATCTTTATGACGCACAATCGCAGACTACATCAGGCCACGATCGCCTTTGTCTTTGACTAATGGCGCATTTACGAAGCCAAGTCTTTGCCGCAGTAATGAAATTGTGAAATATATATTATTTAATCAAATGTCTTTCACATTTTTTCCTTTGCTGAAAGTTATAGATCTTAACACTGCAAATTGTGTACCAAGAGATAAAAAGAAAACCAAACAGAAGTATAGATAGAAGTACTTCGCGACACTTGACATTTATCTATCGAACATAAGTGCTCTTTACTGATGCAAAAGTAAGATAGTTCGTAAAATGGAGACAAAGAACGTATCCACCGAATCGCATTCTAAATTTCTCATAAGCTAAAACTTAATTCAGTATATAAGATAAATGCTCATCATTCTCTTAACTCGAATACGAACGTATAGTCAATAATACTGACTATTGAAGATCCATTACGTATCCAAATTTAATGAAATTCTTAGCTGAACTGTGTCTGTACTTACGAGCTATTATTATTAAGCCTACGATATGTACGCGCCTATCTTTAAGACTAAATGGACTCGCGATATACCCATTCTTAAAACTTTCAGTGAGTACAAAGTGCAAGTGCAGCTGTGCTTAGAGCTACATGCAAATGTTATACAATTTGTGGTTTCCACTATCTACATATTAATGTTTATATTGTCAATACGGGAAACATTGTCTGCACAGAAAATGGAATGCTGCCAATTAGGCAAATTGTATGGTAAGGCACTTGAGATGGCAACAAATGTTCTGGATGGGTATAAAAGCCAGTTCTGTATTTTCTACTGCATCCATTAGGAGTCGAAAGCGGTCAAGTAACCCACTTCAGTTAGTTATCCTTTCTAGCTAAGCCAGAGGATCCTTCGATGAAATTTTGTAAGTGAACCACAACACAATGAGACGGCCGCATAATCGCCTTCCGCCTGTCCTTTTGCAGTAAATGTTCTCCTTGTGGGCCTTGTGACTGCTGCCGCAGTCGCCTTGCAGCCCACGATTGCTGAAAAGAAACAGTTGCGTCCCACGTGCAACAGTCTTGCAGATGGTTCCCATCTAGCTGATCCTACCAGATGTGCCGGTTACTATGTCTGCACCCTCGGCCGACCCGTGCATCACAGCTGTAGCCTGGGGCATTCATTCGACGATGACAGCAAGTCCTGCAAAGTGTCCAGTCAGGTCAACTGTTTAAATTTTAGAGGCTTGGCACTTCGAGTTCATCTAGGCTCAGACGGCATTAATCCTAACGCAGAGCAACCGTGCTCAACTACAACTCCACCATGTGAGACAACAACTCCTTGCCTGACCACAACCCCTCCATGTCAGACAACAACCCCCCCATGTGAGACAACAACTCCTCCATGTGAGACAACAACTCCTCCTTGCCTGACCACAACTCCCCCATGTGAGACAACAACTCCTCCTTGTGAGACAACAACTCCTCCATGTGCGACAACAACTCCTCCTTGCCTGACCACAACCCCTCCATGTGAGACAACAACTCCTCCTTGTGAGACAACAACTCCTCCATGTGAGACAACAACTCCTCCTTGCCTGACCACAACTCCCCCATGTGAGACAACAACTCCTCCATGTGTGACAACAACACCCCCATGTGAGACAACAACTCCTCCTTGCCTGACCACAACCCCTCCATGTGAGACAACAACTCCTCCTTGCCTGACCACAACTCCCCCATGTGAGACAACAACTCCTCCTTGTGAGACAACAACTCCTCCTTGTGAGACAACAACTCCTCCATGTGAGACAACAACTCCTCCTTGCCTGACCACAACTCCCCCATGTGAGACAACAACTCCTCCTTGTGAGACAACAACTCCTCCATGTGAGACAACAACTCCTCCCTGTGAGACAACAACTCCCCCATGTTTGACAACTACTCCCCCCTGTGAGACAACAACTCCTCCGTGTGAGACAACAACTCCCCCATGTGAGACAACAACTCCTCCTTGCCTGACCACAACTCCCCCATGTGAGACAACAACTCCTCCATGTGTGACAACAACTCCTCCCTGTGAGACAACAACTCCCCCATGTTTGACAACTACTCCCCCCTGTGAGACAACAACTCCTCCGTGTGAGACAACAACTCCTCCATGTGAGACAACAACTCCTCCATGTGTGACAACAACTCCTCCATGTGTGACAACAACTCCACCATGTGTGACAACTACCCCTCCCTGTGAGACAACAACTCCTCCATGTGAGACAACAACTCCTCCCTGTGAGACAACAACTCCCCCATGTTTGACAACTACTCCCCCCTGTGAGACAACAACTCCTCCGTGTGAGACAACAACTCCTCCATGTGAGACAACAACTCCTCCATGTGTGACAACAACTCCTCCATGTGTGACAACAACTCCACCATGTGTGACAACTACCCCTCCCTGTGAGACAACAACTCCTCCATGTGAGACAACAACTCCTCCATGTGAGACAACAACTCCTCCTTGCCTGACCACAACTCCCCCCTGTGAGACAACAACTCCTCCGTGTGAGACAACAACTCCTCCATGTGAGACAACAACTCCTCCTTGCCTGACCACAACTCCCCCCTGTGAGACAACAACTCCTCCATGTGCGACAACAACTCCTCCTTGCCTGACCACAACTCCCCCCTGTGAGACAACAACTCCTCCATGTGAGACAACAACTCCTCCTTGCCTGACCACAACTCCCCCATGTGAGACAACAACTCCTCCATGTGTCACAACAACTCCATGTGTGACAACTACCCCTCCCTGTGAGACAACAACTCCCCCCTGTGAGACGACAACTCCTCCTTGCCTAACCTCAACTCCACCTTGTGAGACAACAACTCCACCATGTTACACAACAACATGTTCTTGCCAGAAAACGACTCCTCCTTGCCTAACAACAACTCCTCCATGTGTGACAACAACTCCACCATGTGTGACAACTACCCCTCCCTGTGAGACAACAACTCCTCCATGTGTGACAACAACTCCACCATGTTTGACAACTACTCCCCCCTGTGAGACAACAACTCCTCCCTGTGAGACAACAACTCCCCCATGTGTGACAACTACTCCCCCCTGTGAGACAACAACTCCTCCCTGTGAGACAACAACTCCACCATGTGTGACAACTACCCCTCCCTGTGAGACAACAACTCCTCCATGTGTGACAACAACACCCCCCTGTGAGACAACAACTCCTCCATGTGTGACAACAACACCCCCCTGTGAGACAACAACTCCTCCCTGTGAGACAACAACTCCACCATGTGTGACAACTACCCCTCCCTGTGAGACAACAACTCCTCCATGTGTGACAACAACACCCCCCTGTGAGACAACAACTCCTCCATGTGTCACAACAACTCCATGTGTCACAACAACTCCATGTGTGACAACTACCCCTCCCTGTGAGACAACAACTCCTCCCTGTGAGACAACAACTCCACCATGTGTGACAACTACACCCCCCTGTGAGACAACAACTCCTCCCTGTGAGACAACTACCCCTGCCTGTGAGACAACAACTCCTCCCTGTGAGACAACAACTCCCCCATGTTTGACAACTACTCCCCCCTGTGAGACAACAACTCCTCCCTGTGAGACAACAACTCCACCATGTGTGACAACTACCCCTCCCTGTGAGACAACAACTCCTCCATGTGTGACAACAACACCCCCCTGTGAGACAACAACTCCTCCATGTGTCACAACAACTCCATGTGTCACAACAACTCCATGTGTGACAACTACCCCTCCCTGTGAGACAACAACTCCTCCCTGTGAGACAACAACTCCTCCCTGTGAGACAACAACTCCACCATGTGTGACAACTACCCCTCCCTGTGAGACAACAACACCTCCCTGTGAGACAACAACTCCACCATGTGTGACAACTACCCCTCCCTGTGAGACAACAACTCCACCATGTGTGACAACAACTCCACCATGTGTGACAACTACCCCTCCCTGTGAGACAACTACCCCTCCCTGTGAGACAACAACTCCTCCCTGTGAGACAACAACTCCTCCATGTGTGACAACAACTCCACCATGTGTGACAACTACCCCTCCCTGTGAGACAACAACTCCTCCATGTGTGACAACAACTCCACCATGTGTGACAACAACTCCTCCCTGTGAGACAACAACTCCTCCCTGTGAGACAACAACTCCTCCATGTGTGACAACAACTCCACCATGTGTGACAACTACCCCTCCCTGTGAGACAACTACCCCTGCCTGTGAGACAACAACTCCCCCCTGTGAGACAACAACTCCTCCATGTGTCACAACAACTCCATGTGTCACAACTACCCCTCCCTGTGAGACAACAACTCCTCCCTGTGAGACAACAACTCCTCCCTGTGAGACAACAACTCCTCCATGTGTGACAACAACTCCACCATGTGTGACAACAACTCCTCCATGTGTCACAACAACTCCATGTGTCACAACTACCCCTCCCTGTGAGACAACAACTCCTCCCTGTGAGACAACAACTCCTCCATGTGTGACAACAACTCCACCATGTGTGACAACTACCCCTCCCTGTGAGACAACAACTCCTCCATGTGTGACAACAACTCCACCATGTGTGACAACAACTCCTCCCTGTGAGACAACAACTCCTCCCTGTGAGACAACAACTCCTCCATGTGTGACAACAACTCCACCATGTGTGACAACTACCCCTCCCTGTGAGACAACTACCCCTCCCTGTGAGACAACAACTCCTCCCTGTGAGACAACAACACCCCCCTGTGAGACAACAACTCCTCCATGTGTCACAACAACTCCATGTGTCACAACTACCCCTCCCTGTGAGACAACAACTCCTCCATGTGAGACAACAACTCCCCCATGTGAGACAACAACTCCGTGTCCACCAGCAACAACTACAAAGCCTCGCAAGCAAAAAGTATTGTCTGATGCAAAGACTCCTTTGTCAGAAGTTAAAAAGCCTTTGACTGGAGTCAAAAATGTTTTGCTTAATCTGGTGAGCAGCTCCAGTACCGATTGCGAGCAGAGAGCTGATGGAGTCTTCCTTCAGGATGCGGACCACTGCCGCCGTTTCTATCAGTGTCGCGGGGGTAAGCGAGTAGTTCGCCGTTGCAAGTCGGGCAATTGGTTTGATATCCAGACTGGCAAATGCCGTCGTCGCAGTCAAGTCAAGAGCTGCCCCGCCAAGCGTAATTGATCCAGAAAAATAAAGTCCCCAATTTAGTATTACAACACGCCAACCAAAACTGTAAACCAATTCAAATAAATCGCTGCTTATTCATATCCTAAAGAATCCATCCGATATTTTGACTGCTAGTTGAATTAGGCTGTTCATGAACGATATACACCTTTGGTTCATTAAGGAGGGATGAATCCTAGCTGAATCATATGACTAAACTGAACGTATAAATGATGCTCTGATCACTGACTTCTTCGATCCAAGTGCACTTACAACTTGTTATAGTTAAGCTCTTAAAGGTTAAATTCTAAAAATAATAAAACCTTCATCCATATTCCGTTCATTGACATATCTTGGGCTCGTTTTCTGTTTTTCATATATAATATAAATAGTATATATTCTTGATTTCTTTGTTTTCTTACTGATAGTGCTTGAAATACTCTCTGTTATTGATAACACTGAAGTGTAAGTGAACCGCACATTAACATACTTTTATTATTCGCACTGATTTCCAAATGTGTCGAGACTGTAGTAGCTAACAGATAACGCACGCAGCCGCTGGCTGATAACGCCTGGAACATCCGCCTCAAGACTAGATGGGGCTGTTGGGGGCTTAAATATTATCAGAAAATGCCTTGACAATGAATTATCTTTGAATGTCCCTTTTATTTATTTATTTTTTTGGGTACATGTTTGCTAATGAGTCGATTTGTCGGGGCCTTTTTTATCTCTATTGTTGTCACACAAATTGTTATCGAAATGCACTGAGCTTGCGAGCGATAACACTGGACTATCGATCACTCAAGAGTAATTTTAGTAGCTCAACATTTCTTTATAGTAAATACTAGAAATGGAAAGCTTGATGAGAATCGTTCGATTGCATTCTAGTTCATAAATTAGTTCAATTATTGAGAACCTATTTCAATTGCCAAGAAATTCGAGAAATAAATTCGCAATCGTAACTGTATAAATATATCACTTATAATATATATATATATATGTACAAATTGTGATTGGATGCATTTGCTTCTGCTTTTGCACAGCAAAGTCAAATGATGGCCAAGGCCTTTGTCGTGTAGCTGTACTGGTTGATCGGAACGCGTGATTCTAGTTCCCTATGATCGTGATCAAGGGCAAAGCGTGTCAACCGCAGCGCTCAAATATGTATTTTATATATATATATGTATATATATCTGATATATGGGGAAATTTCTATGACCGCTGTAGGCGCAGTTGTGAATACTTAAATGCGAGCAAATTACACAACAAAACAAGTTAGGGCGGTCTGCGCATATTGCGATAAATATATACATATAGTATAGGTATAGCTGGCACTGGCATAATGGAACTTATAAGATATTCAATTGCTTTTTCAAGTTACTCGACTTTGTTCAAAGAAAAGGTTTTGTGGATTATCAATCAGTCAATCCGAAACAATAGTACGATATATGGCAGATCATATCAATTGTTCATACTAACTCTTTCCGTTTCACTTTTATCTGTAGGTAAACTTTCTAATCTGCCAAATATCGGCGCTCTTCCTGGCCTCGCTTTTCCGCTCGTGGCTGCACCCATCGAAGGTCTCCTATGAAGTGCGCCATGCCTTTGCCCTATCGCTTGGCCTGGCCTTTGGCTACTTCTGCTTTGGCCAGCAGGCAATACACATTGCCGGATTGCCGGCCATATGCTTCATAGTCATACGCACACAGGACCCACGCATTGTACAAAGGTAAGTTCATTAAATAAGCCTATGCCTATTAAAATTAAAATTGAATTTGTGCTTTGCAGAAGCGTCTTGCTGGTTGCCATGGGATATTTGCTGTGCGTGCATCTAATGCGCCAGATCTACGATTATGGCTCGTATGCATTGGACATAACTGGACCATTGATGATCATCACCCAGAAGGTTACTAGCCTCGCCTTTAGCATTCACGACGGCTTTGTCCGTAAAGATGAGGTGAGTGACATTGTCTCAGCTCAATTCAATTTCCATTCATTTCTAATGGTTTTTGCTCTTTTCCATTGACCAGGACATGACAAAGGCTCAGCAATATCATGCGATTAGAAAAATGCCTTCAGCATTGGAATACTTTTCATATGTGTGGCACTTTCAGAGCCTAATGGCCGGGCCGTTGGTCTTCTACAAGGACTACATTGAATTTGTGGAGGGCTACAATCTGTTGAAGCGTCCGACGACCAATGTAAGTGCACACAGGCGGTGTCAGTAAACGGGGGTGGACGAAAAATTTAACTGACAGTAAAGGATAAAAGGTGGTTGAGTGTGGGCTCTTCCCTTCATGCTGCTTAGAATAAGATAAAAGCTGACGATGGGTTGGTCTAGGGTTTCTCTGTCCTCTGGCGGAAGATTTGGATAGAGCTCAGTATAAAATGGAGAGCCAGCTTAAGATGGATTGCTTTTCAAACTAAACCAGCACACTAGGGATTATGGACTGCTCTAGGCCTCATTCACGCTAGCTTACATTCGTCTTATCTTATATAACATCTTGAGCCTAGATTGGCCAGGGTTGAGTTCCTCTGCCTTACCCTTTGTTGAGCACACTTTAATGTACATATAAGTTTAATATTAGCCCTTCTTTGTTTGCAGGCCACCCTGGACAATGGAAGAACCGAATTGGTGGTGGAGCCATCTCCAACGAAAACAGTCATACGCAAGGTGCTCGGCAGCATGGTGTGTGCCTTCATATTCATGAAGTTTGTGAAAATATATCCAGTGAAGAATATGAAAGAGGATGGCTTTATCGATGGGCACACTATACCCTATAAGATCTGGTATGCCATGATGGCAACCACTTGTATACGCTTTAAGTATTATCATGCCTGGCTCCTCGCCGATGCCATATGCAATAACTCGGGTCTGGGTTTCACCGGCTACGACAAGGATGGCAATGCCAAATGGGATCTCATCTCCAACATAAATGTGCTCTCATTCGAGGTGAGTTAAGCCTAGTTGACTATAACTATAAGTATTAACGTCCGACTTTTTCGCTTTGCAGTTCGCTTCCAATATGCGCGATGCGATCAACAACTGGAATTGTGGCACGAATCGCTGGCTGCGCACCCTCGTCTACGAGCGCGTGCCCAAGAAGTATGGCACTCTGTTGACATTCGCCCTGAGCGCTGTGTGGCACGGCTTCTATCCGGGCTACTATTTAACTTTTGCCACGGGCGCTCTAATGGTAACGGCGGGCCGCACAGCTCGTCGCATGTTCCGCTATCGATTCCAGAGCACACAGTTTACGCGCATGTTCTACGACATTCTCACCTGCATCACAACGCGCATCGTGATGGGCTATACCACATTCCCATTTGTAATGCTTGAATTTATGGTATGCCTATTGTGAACTCTACACACCATTGTTCATATATCTAACTGCATCTTCTCTTCTCGCTTACAGGGCAGCATCAAATTGTACCTGAGATTTTATTTGTGCCTTCATTTTATTTCATTAGTGACCATATTTATTTTACCACGCTTCATACGCGGCGAGAGGCGTGCCCAGCGTTCCAGTGGAGCGGAGGTGATGGCTGACAGTGGCAAGAGCGAACAACCGGCTGTCGTTGGTCAGCCCTCGCTGGCGGCCCAGAGTGATCTCAAAGCTAAGCAGGATGTGGCTGAGGAGGAGCAGCTGCAGTTCGATAAGCATGCTAAGTGTAATGACAAAATGCCACAGCAACACCAACAGCAACAACAACAGAATAGCCAGCCTCTAATACTCCAACCACGCCCACAGCAACAGCAACAACAGCAGCAGCAGCAGCAAGTGCAATCGCCACAAGCACAGCCGGCGCCATTGACTCCGAATCTAACGTGCGCCAGAGACGCGGTTAGTGTGCCGCATGATCAATGCGAAATGGACCAATTGTCGAGCAAGCTGAAGGAGAAGATCGAGGCGGAGACCAAAAATATTGAGGAATTTATTGATAAGACTGTCACCGAAACCGTTAGCGGCATCGTTGAATTCAAAAACGATTTGATGCGCGACATTGAGTTTCCCAAACTAAAGCTAGCCGCTGGCCAGGTGACCAGCAGCGCCGCCAACCTGGTGGACGCTGCTGCCGCCGGTCTACGCAAGCGCAACATATCCCATGACAACAATCCAAACAACTCGAACTCTTCCAATGCTCAGTCGGATCAGGAGGACAACAACAGCAGCAGCAACAACGGCGGCGGCGGTGTTTTCCTCAAAAAGGAGATCGATGTCATCAATGCTGTGGTGCAGCAGGCGAACGTATTGCCAGCGGTGCTCAGCAATGGCCATGCCAAATAGTAGTACTAAGCGTTAAGATCAACATCAACAAGAAGAAGAAGAAGAAGAAGAAGACAAAAAGGCAGCTGCAACAATTGGAATATTAACAAACTGCACAAACGGCTGGGAAAATGGAATAATGGGAATTTAGAGCTGGGTTTATGGAACACAGGGGCAAGCACAAAGAGCTTTGACGAAGAAGAAGCAAATGGCTTAAGCACACACACAGACACAAGCACACAAAGATACAAGCACACATACACACATACATACATACACACACACAACTGCAAACGGAACAAATCTAGAAAACCTTGTCCTTTTCAATTTTGTTTGTGTTTAAAAATTTTGCAAATCGAGAAAATTTCAACTTGTTTTTTTACATTGTGAAAAGGGAAAATTAAAAAAAATATATTAAACAAATTATAAAGAAACATAGAAATTAAATGAGATTTTCTAAACACAAAAATTACAAAATTGAAAACTTGAAATATATTTCAAAATATTGAACAAAATCAAAAATTTATATTTGTTAGCTAGAAAACATACAAAAAATATATTTTTGATTTTATTCAATTTTTGGTTTATATTTATTTTATAAATATTTCTACATAACGAAAAACTTGCATAAAAACAATTGAAATGTTTATAATAAATTGAAAGCATTCAAAAATAATTAAAATATTGAAAAAAAAATGTTTAGGTTTCCGATTTTGTTTGAATATTAAAAGTTTTAATATTTATATACACAGAAAAATAAAAACTAAAAATAGCCAAAAAATAGCTAAAAATAGTTTGAATAAAAGTAAATGAAATCCATTTTGTACATACATATATATATCCATGATGATCCGACCGATAGCAACAAATTATTTCAAATTAAAATATATATATAATTTTTGTTAAGTCGGAGAGTTTTTGTTAGATCAGCCTCTTATATATATATATCTCGTTGTGTGCATGATGTAAAATTTATTGTTAACTTTATATATATGTACGTATGTTTGTGTATGTTTCCATCTATCTGTATATGTATGTGTATTGTGTATCGTAAGGATTCTTCCAGTATGTACAACTTGTTTACATGTTTACCATATAGTCTATGTAAAGTCCGGCTAATTTGCAATCAACTGAACAAATGGCACCAACAACAAGCAAATCCTCTGAGAAACAAGAAAAGCAAATATCACACGAAACAACTCAACCAAAACTCAAAACTTTAGACTGAAAATCTATTTGAAAAATGAACAAAATAAAAGAGAAATGAAAACACGCGTAGTTCAAGCTAGTTTTAAGGTGAATTAATTTTATAAATCGATTCGATATTATATACATATATATATTCTTCTTCTTCCACAATTTTAAAAGCCGTCTATATATGTGTGTGTCTCGACACTGATATATATATTGATTGATTGAAGATCTTTGTACTCCTTCTATAACTCCCGGTAAAATGTTTTTGCTGGAATTTTTGTATGTTTATATTTCGTTTTGAAAAAGAAAAAGAAAAAGCAAAAAGAAGTCCAACTCCAAATCAACTTTGTAGCTTAAGCACTTTACTTTCAAACAACTTTTGTTTTTACTAAACGAAACAGATTAACCATCACACGCGTATATATATATGTGCATATACATATATATGTATATTTTGTATATTTATAGTAATAAAAACCACACAAAACATGAATAACTCAAGCAGGCGCACAGTTGTTTCGATTGTTAACGTTGACCTGGCCAGGGACATGACAAATGCACAACCAAATGCATGAATTTGCATGCAAACAACATATTTATATGTGAAAGCTGAAAGGAAACAAGACAAACTTGAAAAGCTTCCATAAAGATAAAAAGAAAAGAACAAAATATATGAAAATGAAATAAATTCAATTGTATGTGTGTAATTCTACCTTCTTTTATTCTTGAAGACCTAACTAAAATTTTGAATTGGGCGCAGTTTGAAATTGGCGCTTCACTCAGCGCCGCTGTTATCGATTATTTACTCAATTGGGCACGCGCTGTGTGTACTAAAAGTATCGTGGCTATCGATATGCCTAGAGCTTTGCAGCTGTAGATTGGCCTGCTTTTGTTGGCATTTACAGCTGGCGGTTATAGCTGTGCTTTTGGCTGATTTTGTAGCCAAATATTTTGAGTTGGCGACTTTTGAGCTTTTTATCGCTAGAAACTTGCTAAAAATATTCATTTTAAATTAATTAACTTTATTTTACCTTTTTTAAGTTAAAAAATATAAAATAAACTCTAAATAATAATAATACAAAATATTAGAAAATATATATAATATAAAATATAAATATATATATATATATATATTCTTTTTGGAGGACTTTACCTACCTCCGATTTCGCAGCTGTCGTTGCGGCAATAAACAATTATTAACTTTGTTGCACGTGGGGAGCAAGCGATTCGCACATTATTGCCACATGTGAGAGGCGGCGGCATTCAATATCCAGACGCTACGCAGACCTCAAGCCAGCAGTGTGGCAGGGGCGTGGGATGGGGGAGTGGCATGTCGTCGCCTTAGTTACATTGTAAAACGTTTTATTGTCGCTGGCAGCTGGCAACGATTTGTTGCTGCTGCCTCCAGCCCCGCCTTCGCAAATCCAACTCCAACTCCATCTTTGTCTTCGTCGCCAAATTCGAGAATCAGCTCCAAGCTCCTGGGCAAAGGTGTTTGCCGGCGGCTCACTTGACGACAACTGTTATGCTTATCGGATGCTTTGTGAATACGAATTTGGTCATCGACGTTGCGCCGAGGGTTGCCTGTGCTCGCCGCCTCTTCGAATTGGGCGGGCGCAGAGCGGTGGGCGTGAGGGGTGTGGCAAATTGCTTTCGATTGTCAGGCGAAGGCTAACTGGGGGCGTAGGTGCCAACTGCCTTAAAGCTACTTACAAAGTTTGGCCATAAGATAGACTTACCTCCATTTGGCATGTGAAACGAAGGCGGAGGCGACGCTGAGCGGGTATATACGACTGAGGGATTAGCTGGAGTGGGAAGGGAAAGTGTTCGATATACAGAGAGTGGAAGATCGAGATAGAAGGAGAGAGAGAGATAGAGTGAGAGTGAGAGAGAGGAAAAGGGAAAGAGATATATAGATAGGGTAGGGGAGAGAGGGACAGAGAGACAGAGAGAGAGAGAGAGAGTGAGAAATAAAGAGAGAGAGAGAATGAGAGATGGAGAGGGAGAGAGAGAGTGAGAAATAAAGAGAGAGAGAGAAAGAGAGATGGAGAGGGAGAGAGAGAGAGAGAGAGAGAGAGAGAGAGAGAGAGAGAGTGAGAGAGAGAGAGTGAGAGAGAGAGAGAGAGAGAGAGAGAGAGAGAGAGAGAGAGAGAGAGAGAGTAGAGAGAGAGAGATAGAGAGAGGGAGTTGTAGCGACCTAATTGAATTTATGAAAATCGCATAGAAGGGCAGTAGCTGCTGATAGTTATGCACGCAGACAAGCAGCAGCTGCTGAGGCAACTTGATTGAGTGACAACTGAAGCTTGCCTTTGTTATAGAGATCTGATTATATATACTGATTGATCAGGCATCTGTATACCCCATGGCAACTACTCCCTCCACTCACACTCAGACAACTTTGTTATACCCTTTTTTTGGGCCATTGTTAATGTACAAGGTATAAAAAGGAAAGAATAAAATGGCCAGCGGCAAATGGCCAAAAACTTCAGTGTGATTAAATCGCGGGCGGGTCGAAGCGTATGGGGGGATGAAGGCTAGCACGGGGGTAGAAGAGGAGGGGTTGGGGGCAGAGACTGTGTGTAGCTGCAGCCTGAGCTGAAAATCTTATCGTCGCAAAAGGAACTCGTTTCATTTTAGTGCCGCAATCAGCGCTGCTCACTTGCAATGGCCGAGCAAATATTTTACTTTTACTCTTTCGCCTTAGTTGGGAGCGGGGCTGTTAGGGGGCTGTAGAGGTTGGTGGCAACGGGGAGAGTTGGCTAATGCGATGCGGAAAGTGTGGCACAAGCATAAAGCGCCAAAAGACGCTGACAACGGTATCAAAAAGAGAATGCGACAACTGTTTAGAGAGAGCGAGAGAGAGAGAGAGAGGGAGAGAGGGAGCGAGAGGGTGGGGGTAGCAAGGATAGGTGTTGGGGGGTAGTTCAGCTGCCCAGCAAAGTTAAAATTAAATTAGCGTTCCTTTTTTTGCTCTTTACTTATTTTTGTCCAGCGAAGGTATTCAGCACTTGCCTTGCTTCTAGTCTTAGTCTCTGCCTCTCCCTCCTTCTGCCGTTCTCTCCTCTTGCTTGCTCTCTGTGTCACTGTCACTGGCGCTACTTAGCCAAATTAAAATGGCAGCGATTCTTTTAGTTCTACTTTCTTTCTGCTCTCTTCTGCTCCTGCTCCTCATCCTCTCTCTTCTTCTACTCCCTTTTTTTATAGCATTTTGCATTTATGCTTGTTTAAGCAAATGCCGTGTTATCGCTGGACCTGGACCTGGACCCGCCTCCACCCTCTCGCTCCCATCCTCTCCCTCTCTCTCTCTCTCCATCTGCAGCTGCCTGGTCGTATCTCTGTTTGCGTTTTGCATCTTCAGCTGGAATCGCAAGGATAATACGCGTAATTGTTGTCCGTGCCTGGCAATTGGCATTAAAAAAAGGTTGGCTGTTACAAAAAAAAAAAAGAAAAGAAAATGTGAATCTGGCAACAAGAATTCTGGAGCCGAGAGCTACATGGCCAACAAGCTCTCTTGCCAATTGCAATTTGCTAAAAACCCATTGGACAAGGTTTAAAAAAGTTTACAATTTGTATAATGAAATGCATACCAACCGATAAATATCGATAAACGATAGAAAACCATACTGACTAATAATAGTGACAATATCGATATTTATATAGCAACAATAACAAAGAATTGTATTTATAGAGATCTTATGGAGACCTATATGGTACTATCGATAAATATCGATAGGCAGTATATCTATTTTGAGGTCTATAGCTTTATCATTCGCAATCGTGAGTGCATAGCAGAGTGAATCATTTATAATAACTTCTCCATAGTAAGTTGCTATTTCAATAAATATCGATAGCTTCGATTTTCGATAGGTAATCTGGACCCTGCGTCAGGCTTACGTATACTCAATAAGTGCTTATTAACTTTAGAACAATGTGTGTCTCGTTTTTCTGTCGCCAGGTGTCGCTTCAGCTGAATTGGCATCAATTCAGCCAGCCAGCGGACAGATGCGCATTCAATGGGAAACGTTGAGCAGCTGGCAAATATGTTTGCTCAACTGCTTCAACTTTCGCTCTCTTTTGCCAGCCACTCGACACACATCTGTCAATGCGGAGGAGGGTAGAGAAGGGGAGGGAGGGAGGTGGGTGGGGTCTATCTGCCTCTTGGGATGCCCTGGCAGGAGTCATCAGCAGCCAGAGCAAACATTACAGAGTCAAGTGCGCATTCTATGTGCCCCAATGAGTGAGTGTGCGAGTGTATGTGAAGGGGGCGGAGGGGCGGGGCACATATGGCCAGAGGTATTTATGCTTTGCATGAAGCAAATAGTTAATCGAGGCAGATTGCAAAAATGCAATAGTAGAGAGGACGAGGCGGAAGAGATAAAGCCATTGGAAGGCATTTGAGTGGAAGTTATATATGGAGACTACAGAGAATTTGAGAGAGAAAGATGTGATGCAAATTAATAACTTATTGCTAAAAACAGAAGAGAACTGGATCTGAAGCTGAAAAAATATAAGACAGATAGTATAAGACTGTTATTTGCATGCTTTCTCAAGAGTATAAGACTTTTATTTTTATACTCCACCCAAGCGAAGTCTAAGGCAAACGAAACGAGAGTATAAGGCCTCAAGAGAAGTCTTAATATAAAAACTTTAAGTCTTCTTCTAAGTTCTTCGGTATATTTAGCATATATTTTCAATTTATAATATATTAATAATTATATTTATTTATTTATTTATTAATTATTGTTTAATTATATTTAATTTAATTTTTAACTCCCCAAAAAAGCTTTTCCATTTTTTTCCATTATCTTAACAAGTTATAAATACTTTTTATTCAGTTGCTTAGAGCGTGTGTGTTATTTTTCGACTTGAAAACTGATTTGTTTAGCAAAATTGCAATGTAAGTGGATGATTTACACACACACACACACATGAGCACTGTGTCTAACAGGGCATATCAAAAATATTGCCATGAAATATGTCAAGACAAGCTCAAAATATATATATATGCCACAAGTCAAGACATAGTCAAAGAGAGAGAGAGAGAGAGAGAGTGTGTGTGTGAGAGAGAGAGAGAGAGAGTGTGGCTGCTGAGTGACACCGATTGACAGGCTGCGGCAGAGGAGTTCTTCGAGCTGGCCCAGAGGCTGGCAGCATAATGAAAAATATTTCCATATTGCAAATAAAGTCATTTTGCCAGCCAACAAGATGAAGATGAAGAAGAGGTTGAGGTGGAGGATGAGAGGAGGTGAGAGGAAGACAAGGGAACTACAAGACAGGACACGGTTTCTAGGCATCCTAGTTCTAACCCTTGTCAAAAATCAAGCAGAACGTTGCCAGCTTTTTGGCCCTTGCCTTGCCTCAGCTCACCTGTTCACCTGGTCGCGGCCCGCCTCTTCCTCTCTCTCTCTCTCTTGCTCACTCGCTCACCTGTGCGTCTGCCAAGCATATTTCAATTTACGACAACGAGTCGAATGGAGGGCGTCAAAGGGGCGTGCCACTAGCTAACTTGAGCTTCTTGGCTTTGTGTGCCGAAAAGTGGAGAATGCATAGAGGCGAGGGTAGTTCCATAGACTTCAAGTGCCAGAAGAGCTGGGGAGCAGGGAGAAGAAGAGAGTTTGAAGCATCCATTAAAGCATACCAAACTTTTCAAGCCACCCTCGTTCGAGTCGTGTTCGCCTGCTGCTGTTTGTCCGTGCTAAAAGTTTATGCAAATTCATTTCAAGTTTGTGCCCGAGCAGCTGCATCATTGTCCGCATCATCGTCATCGCCGGCGCCATCATCATTAGCATTATCATCATGTTTGTCATCATTATCGTGCTTATCATTATGATGAGCAGCAGCAGCAGCAGCAGCTCAAGAGCATTATCTGTTGCCTGATGTCTTGCTCAAGTTGAGGTTGAGCGACCTTAAGCCGCAGAGGCCAGCGTTCAGCTTGATGATGTCCTCGCTCTTGTTATCCTCGCCCTTATTGTTGTTGCTGTTGTCCTTGTTGTTGCTGTCTCTATTGCTGCATACATTTGGTCGCAGCGCCTGCACTGGCAGCTAGAGATGACAGCGTGTCACGCTGGACTATCGGCCTGATTCTTATTGGTATTTTGATTGGCATTTGATGTGGAGTAAGAATAATTTGTTTGAGCGATCGCTAATCGATCAATGCTTTAGCTAAACACGAATCGATAGTTGGGCTTTGACTCACGCTGACACTCTCAAAAGTATATCGATAGTTGAGCCATGCTCACGCTTCAGACCGAGCTCTCATCTCTTATAACTGATAACAGTGTTGTTGGCCTGTTATTTATATCGTTTTCGCACACTGAAATTCGTGTTCCAGCTCGTGTCCTGTTTTAGATCAATGCCAACACGTTCGCATCCTTTGCTCTGCTTTATTGTTGTTTGTCGTCTGTTGCTTGTTGCTGTTGCTGTTGCTGTTGCTGGTTGTTTGTGTTGGCCGCAAGTGTCGGCATTCGTATTATTGCAATTATTACGTTGATGTGGACAGCTTCACTTGGGCAGCGAGTCGACTCACTGCATATGGGAAGTCAGCTGCCTGTTTGCATATTTACGGTTTGCGGAGTCAGTTCGCTTTTGTAAAGCTGAGTGCACTTCACTACACACACACACACACACACTCACACGCGCAGGCTGTTGATTGTGCTGTGCAACACGGCGTATACGCAATTTGGCATATTGGTCAAATATTATGCCAAGTTACGCGCAATTTCGTGGCTGTCATTCAGCTCTATTGATACAACTTGACACAGAGGAGTCGGCTCCAATGTCTCAGCCAATTTCCTATGATGCGAAGCCTCAAAGCAATCAATAGACTGTTGGCCCCATCACCAGGCAAATGGATGCGAAGAGGGACTTATGTATCAGCTCATTACTCCAATTTAATGTGATCAATCGAGGCTACAGGAAGGATATGAGTGTATACGTGTATACTCTTATACTCTTATACTCTTATACTTTGTAACTCTTATACTATTCTTATGCTCTAAAGGCCGTATACTCTTAAGCTTTTAAGTCTAATACTCTAATACTCTAATATTCTAACACTCTAATACTCTAATACTCTAATACTCTAATACTCTAATACTCTAATACTCTAATACTCTAATACTCTAATACTCTAATACTCTAATACTCTAATACTCTAATACTCTAATACTCTAACACTCTAATACTCTAATACTCTAATACTCTAATACTCTAATACTCTAATACTCTAATACTCTAATACTCGAATACTCTAATACTCTAATACTCTAATACTCTAATACTCTAATACTCTAATACTCTAATACTCTAATACTCTAATACTCTAAAACTCTAATACTCCAATGAATCAATCAAATTTAGAATAATAATAAATATTTATATTATTTCAGACTCCGAGACTCTGTTCTGATGAGGAATAACAATAAAACGTTTTCCTGAGATGCGGAGAAGAAAATGTTGCAAGCATGTGCAAATGGCGTTCATGCCACAATTTCGGGGGGGCAGCGGCTAAAGTTTTGTGAATGGCCAGCCACTCGAGACATGTTTTCTTTGTTTTATGTGCCCCACTCTGGGGGCAGCCAGCTGCTGCTGCCGCTGCCGCTGCCACTGCTGTTGCACGTGCAACCCTTTGCTGCCACCAGGGCCAAGGAGTGGGTAAACTTGATTAAATTTCACTCCGTCTCACAATCAGTGGCACTTGAGCAAAAGCAAGCATAAACCACGCTCGTTTAATTTCCAACTCCAAAGTCTAAGCACAGCCAATTCAATACAAATTAAAAAGAGAAAGAAAGAGAGAAAGATGGAGAGAGGGAGGGGAGGGGAGGGGAGGGAGGGAGAGGGCAAGGCAGCAAAAGGACGCAGCAGCAGCAATCACAGCGGAGTCGAGCAAATAAACTTGAAGAAAATTAAAAGTGGCAGAGCTCCAAAACCTCAAAGTTGGAAAACCAACTTCTGAAAGAGCGAGAGAGAGAGAGAGAGAGAGAGAGAGAGAGAGAGAGAAAGAATGGGGAGCCTAACGTATCGACTTAATTGAACAAATCGCAGTAAACGAGCCGTAAATTTTTAATATGTTTCGGTTTGCGCAAATAGAAGCTGACTTGCCCGAACCCAAATGCGATTTGCCAGTTGCAAAATTAATAAATTATGGCCAAGTCCATTTAATTAGCAATATATATATATATACTACTTCTTAATTAGCTGTGGCTACATTTTGACTGATTAAAGCCCAAAGTAAAAGCAACAGCGGAGAAAAAAGAGCAAACTTTCAGCCAGGAGGGCGACGGCGGCTGGGGGCGTGGCTGTTCTTTGGCCAGTGGAGCGTGCGTCGATGTGTCTGCAGCCAGAGTTGAGCGGGCTTCAAGTGCTAATTCAGCCAACTGCCCAGACAGCCAACTCAGTCAGTCAGTCAGTCAATCACTTGAGCCTTGTTTCATTTGCATTTCAGACGAGTCTGCCGCTGAGACCTGCCGTTGAACGCGCCTAGCTGGGAATATGTTCAGGCAACTGTTTGACTTGATTGACTGGTTGAACGTGTGATTGATTGATGGTCAAGTGCACTCGCTTTGGCAACTGCTGAACACTTCATTAGACATGCAAGGCTTAGGTTAAACTACAGTTAAAAATATATGAAGTTTGATTGACTGAGTTGATTGACTTGATTGATTGATTGATTGATTGAATGATTGACTCAGTAACTGAGCTACTAGCTGACAGTCTTTGAGCTATTCGAAACAAACCAAGTCTCAGCAGAAGTAACTCATAGAACGATTGATTGATTGATTGATTGACAGATTGATTGATTGATTGGTGATGTTGAAAGCTTGCACATGTAACTAGCTTATGCCCAATGCACTGAAACAAGACAGAAACTGTCAGAAGCCTTCAATCATGCATGATTGATTGACTCGATTGCCGCTCAAGGCACACAGCTATAGTCAGTCAACTGCTGCAGTTGCCTCCGCCAGGGTATTACGACTGCGTCTCTTCTCTTAGAGATTTCAATTGAAGTGGCTTAGAGTCAACATTTTGATCCCGGATTATGAAAGCCAATTAATGTGCTAATTGCTCAATAATTGTGACTAAAGTCGCGAGCCCCGCTGACAGCGCGTGGCTTCAGCTATTGGCGTGACTGCAAGTCCGGAATGTGTGTGGCTCGAGGGGAGAGGGGGCTGGCGGTCGTAGAGTCGCATCATTAATCACGAAATCTTTTGCGAATCTTGCACATATTTGACTTGAACTTAAATGCTTAGCCTCGGCTCAGCTGTCAGTCAGTGGCTAAAGCGGAAACGGAAACGGAAACGGAAATGCCAAATGGCAATTGGCTGAGCGGAAATGTAACCAACGAAACCATGAAAAAACTGAACAAAAATTGTGATTGTAATCGTAATTTATGGTGGCAAAAAAGTCAGAAGAGGAAAAAAGAATAGAAGAGAGGAGCAAATCCGCAAAGAGCTTCAGCGTTTGACATTTGACATCTGACATATGCGATTCGCTCTGACATACAAGCAAATTACACACAACTATTTGTCTTCTTTACTGCGAGTGTGGCTGTGGGCGTGGGTGGGTGGATGTGGGTGTGGCATAAATCGCATAAGCCAGCAACAAATGCTGCTTGGCTGAGCCGAAGAACTCTCTAAATAAGTAGAGAAAAGAGAGTAGGCGCAATTATGGCTGGAGCAGGCAGAACGAGGAAGCGAGGAAGAGAGCGGAGCTATTAAAATCTGAGGTACGTGAGAGAAAGAGGAAGAGCGGGAGAGGTGAGGTAGAAATAGCTTTTAAAATGTGTGAGAAAGAGAGAGAGAGAGACAGAGAGAGAGATAATGGCCAAGAGTTGAGTACAAGACAGCAAGAGACTCTCTCTGAGAGTGAGTGAATAAGAGAGAGGGTACTAGAGAAAAGCAGCGAGAAAAACTAGGTAACGAGGCGTATGAGTAATGTAAAGGCAAATGAAGTTATTGAAATCTCAGATAATGCGCTACAATGTTAGAGATAAAGAACAAAAGAGAGAGAGAGAGAGAGAGAGATAGATAGTGCAAGAAAGAGAGAGCCATAGATGGAGAGTTTGTTCGAGTTTTAGTTTAGTTTTTGTCAGTTTTGCTGCTGGCCTGCAAAAACTTTCGCTGTGGCTCCGTTGTTGCTGTTGTTGTTGTTGGCCCAGTTGTTGTTGTTGTTGTTGCTGGCATTTGTTGTGGTGCGAATGCTGAACATTGTGCTTAATTTGGACTGCATTTTGCATTAAGCCAAATGTTTTAATTAAAATTGAAAAAGTTTTCCAATTAAAGCGCAGCGAAAAGCGACTCTCGCTGCAATTATTATCAATGGGCAGTGTCCCCAATAACACCCACATGCATGCATGCCACGCCTCTTGCCACTTACCACTTGCCCTGCCTACAATGGACAACAAGTGAGAGTTCTTGGCAGGGGTGGCTCCGACTGGGGCATGCTCTGGAATGGCAAGGCTGAGGGCTCAAAATGAAGTTAATAATCTTAGGATCTTTCCTAAGTGAACTCACTGATTTCTGGCAATGTCCAAAGAGGTATTTACCTCTAGTATTAGTCTACTGCTCAACAGCTTTAATACTAAACTGCTTTGCTCTAGCGTTAATATTCCCCGAGCTATGCTTAAAAACAAACATGTCTCAGGTGTGGGCAAGGTATACCCTGCACATATATTTTCCAGAGATATAGAAAGGAAATAACTGTTGTTCATATTAAATTGCTTATGCAATTCATTCAATTAAATCTAAAGAGCACTTTGTCTATATATACATATACATATTTATGTATGTCCCTGTGTGTGTATATGCATCTGGTTGGCAATTTAATTAGCTAACTTTGGCATTAAGTTGTTCAACTTGGCAGCTAATTGGATTTTGTGAGCATGTTTAACTTTTGCAACTGTTGCTAATTGGTTAAAGGGCCGAAGCTGTAAAGTGGGCAACATTTTTTGTAACTTAGCAGCAGAAATAATAATAATGACAATAAAAATGACAATGCTAATGCTAATGACAATGCTAATGCTAATGCTAATGCTAATGCTAACGCTAATGATAATGACAATGAGAATGATAATGCTAATGCGAATGACAATGCTAATGATAATCGCAATGACAATGAAAATTCTAATGCTAATGACAATGACAATGATAATAGTCAAGGTAGTGACAATGGCACTCACAATGATAATGATTTCTGTTGCTCTAAATATAGAAAGTAGTAATAATAATATTAACTCTATTAGTAATTCAAATAATAATGATGATGTTAATAACAATAAAATGATATCAGGAGCAACGTTCGGAGGTACTTTAAGCTGTGCCACATCAATAATAATAATAATAATGCAGAAAAAAAAAAACATAATAATACAAATGATGATGATGAATGCATTGCAATTCATTGAAAGGAGCAAATGGGTCTCCTTTGCGATTGCAATCATTCACCTGGTCTCACACAGATTGAGTTGATGTGTCGTTCATGTGATTAAGAGCTGCCTCGACTGGGGCCTGTGGCTGTGGCTGGTGGCTGGTGGCAGCCTCAAAAGGGCTGCTGCCCCATAATGTTGCATATTTCATGGCGCACTGCAAATTGCGAACAGGAAACTGCGCTTTCATTGCAATTAAGCCTGCCTTGCCTGCCTGATAATGAAAAAGAAGGCCCAGCACAGAGGACGACAGGCGCACAGGCGGAGAGACGGGGAAAACGGAGAGACAGATGAGCAGGCCCATAAAAGTTGCGCAAAAAATAAGGCATCTTTTCTTTCATTCTCTTCTTCTTCCCTTCTTTTATATATACTCGTTATATATATATATATATATATTATATATATATTTATATATATATGTCTATATACATGTGGCACAAGGACATTTAACGCGCTCCATCAGCCAAATTATATTTGATGTGCAGACCCTAACTAGGTTAACTACACAGCGAAGGCAACGTGAGGTAAGCTAAACCTGAGCTGAGCTGAGCTGCGTACGAACTTAACTTTAAGGAAGCACAAGTTGCAGTAGGGCTTGATCGACTTGGCAACACCGTGTAATAGTGTTATGGATATATTCGGTTTCGAAATACCCTGTAAAGGCTGCTGTGATAAACCTTTATAAATAACAATTATTATTATATATATCGCTATTTATGCCATATCGTTAAATATGTGCCACTATTTAATATACTAATACTCCCGCCCTTACTATAAGAGCAGAGAAATAAAAGTTGACAGTTGCAAAAGTTCGTATCATTAGCATTAATACACACACGCACATGTGCACACTTCACTCCAAACAGTTTAAAGTTTCAACTGTACGAACTAAACTTTTAATAGGCATTTAAGTCACTCAGAAACTTCACACTCGAATACCCCCCACTCGCATGCTAAACGGGTAGCTCAGCGTGTTTAGAGATATCGATATATCAAGGCAATAGATATTGACTCAGTTACATATAATAAGAATTTCGCAGAGTTTTCACCTATCGTCATGTTGCCCATCTCTAAGAGCAGCTTAGTTTAAGTCGCGTCGCGTCTACGCTCGAACTACGAAAGTAAAGAAAAATGTTGAAAAGTGTTTTATAAATGATATAAATACATATATGTTCTATGCATATGTGCAATCACAAATATGTGTGTGTATGTGTTGATTAGTAGGGTTTTTTTTATGTGAGCAATGCGTTTACAAAAGAATTTATTGAAATTCATCTTCCAATTCGCCATTTCTCACTTATTTGCATAACTCACACATACAAAGAGTTTGAGTGAAATCGCATGCTAAGCAGATCAGAATTGCACTCAATTACTCTCTCGATGTCGCAATTTCTGTTAATGCTGTCTGCTAAGCTCAGCTGGAAATGTTAGAAATCGGTATGTTAGCATCTATAACAGTGCAATGAAGTGAAAAGTGTAAAATAAATATATATTATAATAAATAATAATAATAAAGTCGATATTGATGTAAGTGCAAGCGAAAGAAAATACAACTAATAAAATAATATCAAAGTGAATAAATTAAACTCATGCAGTGCAATGTGTGTGTGACCTTAGCAGCTCAGCAGTTAAAGAGAGGTAAGTGAAGTTCTGTTAGTTAAGCAAGGGTATGCGTGAGGTTCTCACTCAATAACGTTCTGTGCGCTCATGATTCGCATGGAGCCTGAGCTGAGCGAAGTTTCACTTTAATTTACCTGAGGCAATTGACCCATTTGCATGGCTGCAAACTTGCCGTTCAATTAGCTCAACATAAGCATAAGCTGTGCAACCCACTCAAAAGGCTGCGAACAATACTCTGCTACATATACACATGCATATGCATATACATGCATATACACTCGAAGCATAAACCATGCATAAAACGCACAGATCAAGTGAGCAAATGTGACATGGCATGCAAATGCATATGTGCGAGCGAGACAAACAGTTGCTTCAGGCTGGAGCGAGAATTGGAGTTGAACAGAAATGAGAGAAGCGTGACTAGATGGCCTTGACAACACTGCATATACCAGTGCATATGAATGTATGTGTGCATATGTATATGCTATTAAAAGAGTTTGAGCAAACTGCTAATAGCTAATATGTATGTGTGTGTGCACTATTGCATATACACTAGTTGGCATAAATATTTTGACGAAGAAAAAATTGCGTATTTTTTAGTTTAACTTTTAAATTCTTTTATGGAAAATTTTAATTTTTTTCCCCATGTTGTGAATGGTTAATACAAACTTAAAAATAAGAAAACAAATTTTTTTCAAACAAACTTAACAAAATTATAATTCACTTTATATTTTAGAGGATGGCATAAGTACTTTGACGTACGTATTTGACGTAACGTATTTTAGGCTTAACAAAATTAATTTAACTAGCTTATATTCAGTAAAATGAATAACCTCCTTTAGCTTTAATGACTTTTTGGAGTCGTTGCGGTACAGAATCCACTAAATTTTGAAGGGTTTCTGGAGGTATCTCTTCCCATAAGGAAACGAGCACAGAAATCGTTTCTTCTCTGGTTTTGTTTAACGCTACTGTTCTTTTGCGCTTCAAAAGAGCCCAGACGTTTTCTATGATATTTAGATCTGGACTTTGGGGGGGCCAGCTTAGCGTTGGAACATCCAGATCCTTCAAAAATTTGGTTATCATCTGGGCTTTATAACATGGGGTGTTGTCCTGCTGGAGAATAAACGAATCCCCGATGAGCCGATCTCCGGAAGGAAAGGCATTTTCATTGAGGGTGGTCAAGTATTGGCCTTGGTTCATCGAACCAGTGATGGGAATGAAATCCCCCAGCCCATTATATGCCACACATCCCCAGAACATCACAGAGCCTCCACCATGGCTCACTTTTTGATAAACGGGGCGTCTCTTTCGTCTTTGGTCGATGGGCAGCTTTACAAATACTTTTTTTTTGATGAATTATACTCAAAGGAGCTCTCATCGGTCCACAAAACGCTTCTCCAGAACTCCTTTGGTTTGTGTATGTCCACTATTTTTTTTCCATCGTGAAACTTTGCTACCATTGCCGATCTGACCTCCAAGCTTAACTCAGCCGTTTTACCCATGGTTTATATTATGTTTTAAATACAATTTTTGTTTTTCACGAACTTAAATATTTATTAAATTTAAATACAAAAGAATTTTGGTTGAAATGTGCTCAAAAGTGAAATCACATGTACATGCGAATAATTTTGATTAGTCTCTTATACAGTAGAAGAGTTTGACCAATCTCTTTGTCAATACTCAATTCGGTATGTCTTCTGGCTCGGTTAGGCTCAATGGTAGCGCCTCAGGCTGATCTCAGCCAATGGCAGCGGCTCTGCCTGTTGCTCAGCCAATGGCAGCGCGTCAGGCTGATCTCAGCCAATTGCAGCGCCTCTGCCTGCTGCACAGCCAATGGCAGAGCTCCTGCCTGCTGCTCAGCCAATGGCAGCGCCTCTGCCTGCTGCTCAGCCAATGGCAGCGCTTCTGCCTGCTGCTCAGCCAAAGGCAGCGCCTCTGCCTGTTGCTCAGCCAATGGCAGCGCGTCAGGCTGATCTCAGCCAATGGCAGCGCCTCTGCCTGCTGCTCAGCCAATGGCAGCGCTTCTGCCTGCTGCTCAGCCAATGGCAGCGCTTCTGCCTGCTGCGCAGCCAATAGCAGCGCCTCAGGCTGATCTCAGCCAATGTCAGCGCCTCTGCCTGCTGCTCAGCCAATGGTAGCGTCTCTGCCTGCTGCTCAGCCAATAGCAGTGCCTCTGCCTGCTGCTCAGTCAATGGCAGCGCTTCTGCCTGCTGCTCAGCCAATGGAAGCGCCTCAGGCTGATCTCAGCCAATGGCAGCGCTTCTGCCTGCTGCTCAGCCAATGGAAGCGCCTCAGGCTGATCTCAGCCAATGGCAGCGCTTCTGCCTGCTGCTCAGCCAATGGCAGCGCTTCTGCCTGCTGCTCAGCCAATGGCAGCGCCTCAGGCTGATCTCAGCCAATAGCAGCGCCTCTGCCTGCTGCTCAGCCAATGGCAGCGCCTCAGGCTGATCTCAGCCAATGGCAGCGGCTCTGCCTGCTGCTCAGCCAATGGCAGCGCCTCTGCCTGCTGCTCAGCCAATGGCAGCGCTTCTGCCTGCTGCGCAGCCAATAGCAGCGCCTCAGGCTGCTGCTCAGCCAATGGCAGCGCTTCTGCCTGCTGCTCAGCCAATGGCAGCGCCTCAGGCTGATCTCAGCCAATGGCAGAGCTCCTGCCTGCTGCTCAGCCAATGGCAGCGCCTCTGCCTGCTGCTCAGCCAATGGCAGCGCTCCTGCCTGCTGCTCAGCCAATGGCAGCGCCTCAGGCTGATCGCAGCCAATTGCAGCGCCTCAGGCTGATCTCAGCCAATGGCAGCGGCTCTGCCTGCTGCTCAGCCAATGGCAGCGCCTCTGCCTGCTGCTCAGCCAATGGCAGCGCTTCTGCCTGCTGCTCAGCCAATGGCAGCGCTTCTGCCTGCTGCTCAGCCAATGGCAGCGCCTCTGCCTGCTGCTCAGCCAATGGCAGCGCCTCTGCCTGCTGCTCAGCCAATGGCAGCGCCTCTGCCTGCTGCTCAGCCAATGGCAGCGCCTCTGCCTGCTGCTCAGCCAATGGCAGCGCCTCAGGCTGCTGCTCAGCCAATGGCAGCGCTTCTGCCTGTTGCTCAGCCAATGGCAGCGCCTTGGGCTAATCTCAGCCAATGGCAGCGCCTCTGCCTGCTGCTCAGCCAATGGCAGCGCCTCTGCCTGCTGCTCAGCCAATGGCAGCGCCTCTGCCTGCTGCTCAGCCAATGGCAGCGCTTCGGCCTGCTGCTCAGCCAATGGCAGCGCCTCAGGCTGATCTCAGCCAATGGCAGCGGCTCTGCCTGCTGCTCAGCCAATGGCAGCGCCTCTGCCTGCTGCTCAGCCAATGGCAGCGCTTCTGCCTGCTGCTCAGCCAATGGCAGCGCTTCTGCCTGCTGCTCAGCCAATGGCAGCGCCTCAGGCTGATCTCAGCCAATAGCAGCGCTTCGGCCTGCTGCTCAGCCAATGGCAGCGCCTCAGGCTGATCTCAGCCAATGGCAGCGGCTCTGCCTGCTGCTCAGCCAATGGCAGCGCCTCTGCCTGCTGCTCAGCCAATGGCAGCGCTCCTGCCTGCTGCTCAGCCAATGGCAGCGCCTCAGGCTGATCGCAGCCAATTGCAGCGCCTCTGCCTGCTGCTCAGCCAATGGCAGCGCTTCTGCCTGTTGCTCAGCCAATGGCAGCGCCTTGGGCTAATCTCAGCCAATGGCAGCGCCTCTGCCTGCTGCTCAGCCAATGGCAGCGCTTCGGCCTGCTGCTCAGCCAATGGCAGCGCCTCAGGCTGATCTCAGCCAATGGCAGCGGCTCTGCCTGCTGCTCAGCCAATGGCAGCGCCTCTGCCTGCTGCTCAGCCAATGGCAGCGCTTCTGCCTGCTGCGCAGCCAATAGCAGCGCTTCTGCCTGTTGCTCAGCCAATGGCAGCGCCTTGGGCTAATCTCAGCCAATGGCAGCGCCTCTGCCTGCTGCTCAGCCAATGGCAGCGCCTTTCGCTGATCTCAGCCAATAGCAGTGCCTCTGCCTGCTGCTCAGTCAATGGCAGCGCTTCTGCCTGCTGCTCAGCCAATGGCAGCGCCTTGGGCTGACCTCAGCCAATGGCAGCGCTTCTGCCTGCTGCTTAGCCAATGGCAGCGCCTCAGGCTGATCTCAGCCAATGGCAGCGCCTCTGCCTGTTGCTCAGCCAATGGCAGCGCCTCAGGCTGATCTCAGCCAATGGCAGAGCTCCTGCCTGCTGCTCAGCCAATGGCAGCGCCTCTGCCTGCTGCTCAGC